>ML058332.1:0-554267 GCA_003013855.2 Liriodendron chinense | reverse complement strand
TGTTATTTATTATTTAGTGCTGAAACTTTCCACGTATCAGTGACTTATTTTTATCCATTGAACCCATACTTAGAGATTTTCTAATTTTGGGATGGGTTCCCATCACTGGTGGAATTTTGATTGAAGAGTTTCAACCCTATCTCTTTGGATGTTGTCATTACTATCTCTCTCATTAGAGGTTTAGTAAAATGATGAACCAAGTTATTACTTAATTTCACTTAGGATATTGTAATGATTCCATCTTGAATCAATTGTCTTACATAGTTATATTACAGACTAATATATCTAGACTTTTTATTATATGTTCTATTGTAGGCTCTAGCTAATGTGGCTTCACTATCACAATATAGTGAAACAGTCGGAATAGGCTTTGTATAGAATGAGATTTCTAATAGAAGATCCTTAAGCCACTCAGCCTTTTTGCTTGTTGCAGCCAGGGCTATAAACTCAGACTCCATAGTTGAGTGAGTATTATAGGTTTGTTTCTTGGAACCCTAAGACACAGCTGCACCTTCTAGGGTGAAGACTCACTCTGTAGTGGACTTGTTGTCCCCTGCACTTGATATCCAACTCCCATCGGTATATCCTTCCAATATGGTTGAAAATTTTGAGTAAAATAACCCTAAGTCTTTAGTTGCTTTGAAGTAACTTAGAACTCTACCAATTGCATTCCAGTATTCTACACTGGGGTTACTAGTACACCTACTGAGTTTACTCACAGCATATGTGTTGGGGTCCCAAAAGTGAGGATCCCCGAAATGATGATTCCGAATGCCAAAACCATCACGCGGTCAGATTTAGGGCCAGTGCATCGAAAATCGTGGCACGAATCATGACACACGCATCGGATTTGCCTCAAGTATGAAATTGGGCCGGTAGTGGACCCCACCGGACACCGTGACCAAAACTGTCCAGAATTGGGACGGTACCTCAATTATGAAGAAGTAGGAGCAGTGCATCGGCATTCATCGCGAGGCGGACCCCGCAAACCCCCCCCAATTTGCAAAACCCAAATCTGCGGGACACGAATACGTCCAGCGCATCCAAAAAATACATTTTAGGACGCACTGGCCCCAGCGCATCCAAAAAATCAATTTATGGACGCACTGCGCCCAGCGCATCCAAAAATACATTTTAGGACGCACTGGCCCCAGCGCATCCAAAAAATCAATTTATGGACGCACTGCGCCCAGCGCATCCAAAAAAATACATTTTAGGACGCACTGGCCCCAGCGCATCCAAAAAATCAATTCATGGACGCACTGCGCCTAGCGCATCCAAAAAATCAGTTAATTTCAGAACGCGCTGGCAGCTGGTGCGTTCTGCAAACCAACTCCTGGACTCCGATCATTTCGCGACGCGCCGAGCGCATTTATCGACGCGCCGACTCATTTTCTCGACGCGCTACACGTGTCAACCGCCTATTGGACGACGATACCTATAAATACCCCGCCCACCGCCTCATTTGCATCATTCAGCGAGAGAGAGAGAGGACCTCGTCGCCGGAAAACCTTTGCCGACCGCCGGAATCCTTCTCCGACCGCCGGAACCCCTCGCCGGAAATCGCACCTCCGATCACACCAGGTCCGGAGGAATGACCAAGTCATCTTTTTCGATGCGCCGGTCCCAGCGCATCATAAAAGTGACCTGGCGCATCAGGAAAATCCTCGGCGGATTACACAAACCATCAATTATGGCATTTTAAGGATGCACTGGCTCCAGCGCGTCATAAAATTACCCAGCGGATCGTAAAAATACAAGTTTTCGAGTCAAAGCTATTTTATGGACGCACTGGCTCCAGCGCGTCGCAAAATAGCCCAGCGCATCAGGAAATTAGATTTTATGGACGCACTGGCTCCAGCGTGTCATAAAATTACCCAGCGCATCAGGAAATTAGATTTTAAGGACGCACTGGCTCCAGCGCGTCATAAAATTACCCAGCGCATCATGAAAATCATTTATGGACGCACTGGCCCCAGCGCGTCAATAAAATCAGGCCAGCGGATCGCAAAAATCAGCACTTTGCGCATTCATCCCAGCTCCTTTAAATCCTCATTTTATAACATTTTTAAGCCCCGTTTGAGCCTATTTTGGGTATTTCGAGCGTTTCGGACGCAATGGAGCAGTCAAACGACCCATTCGGGCTACCCAATGAGCAGAACACAAGCCTTCGAAGTCCGATCCAACCCAACGAGCTGAATGGAACATTTCTCCCGAAAAGAGGCCGCCGGCGCCCAGAATCATACTGATGCATCATCATTACGTGTACTATCATAATATGACCCGAATCCAGGTCTGGACTAAGCAAAGGGGACTATGGTTAACACGATAAACCACACCAGGAGAGTTCTGAACTATCACACACAATCTGTTAAAAAACTGATATTCCAAGAACAGTCGATGCCCTACCCATCCAAACGGCATCCGCTGGTTGAGCTGCGCAGGTACACACAACTGTAGAATGGACTTCCCGAGGTCACCTGTCCCTACACTGACAGGCGCGGGCCCAGAGTCGTCCATCTCAGCCATAAACCCTGACAGTCTCAGCCCGGATCTCCGGTCAAAACATGGGACATAGACATCCGACTCGCACAAAGGTGGATCAGTCTATAACAAACACAGGTCTCCGTGACCATACAAACACAGGTCTCCGCGACCATACAAACACAGGTCTCCGTGACCACCAAAACACAGGTCTCCGTGACTAATGAACTCTGAGACCATAGTCCCCGCTGACTAGTCTTTTGCCTTTTAATCAAGGGTCATCGATCATTCGATGTAATTAAGGGCTCGTGCCAGATCACGGCCTGGAATGTACAAGATCTCAGAATCTCTGGAATAAAATTCGCCTTGCGATATCTTTTCCCTTGTGTACTTTGGTGAATGCTTGTGATTATCTACGAATGTTTCTATATTCAGAACCCCAGAGCAACAAAACACCACATTTCAGAAAATGTCATTGCGATACATTTTCTAGTTCTAACAAACTGGCGACTCTGCTGGGGATCGAACTGTACCAGAATCCCTGGTTATATCTGAAAATAGGAATACTCTAAGATCAATTACTTACAAACACGAATCTACGCATAAGAAAGTTACCGCGAGACGTAATGTTTCGGCGCCCTTCGGGCGTCAAACTGGCGACTCTCAACGGGAACGTTCCTCCCTTCATCTTTAAGGCAATAGACATTCAAAAAGGTTTTCGAACCCACAATTCCCACAACTACACGTATTTTGTCTCCTTCTTGCTTATTTTGTCAATTTATGCACTGCGATCGATGGGCTCATACTCCCGACCGCGCTTGTGAACTGTTCTAATGATTTTTATGACATACCAGAATTAGCAAGATACTAGGACAAACAGAAGAAATGGCATGCTCAATGACCAGTTCGTGCACCTTCCTTACCTCCGGAGGCTTCAGCTTCCCTCGCTTCATTCCAGCCACGACGGTTGCTTCTAGTTCAGGATGGCAGATGGTCAAAACACGCCAACAAAAGAAAGGGCAGAAGAAAGTAGCCAGCTTAGCAACATACAAGAAAGCGAATGTTGCAAGACCTTGCCCGGCGACCAAGGGACAGTGGCAACCAAAACAAGGGCAGAAGACTTCCACCAACGGTCAGGCCACGTCAGCCACGTCCTCGGTGCCCGCAATGACGATCGAACAATTTCCGCCATTGTCCAAGACCACCCATGCCACACGAAAATCAACCAAAACCACGATCGCGAGGAGCTCCAAGCCCACAATAGTTATCGAGCCAGGACAGAGGCAGAACCAGAAGGCCCGGCCAGTGCTGGTCGCAATGGTCCAGGTAGCAGAAGCAGAGGAGGGATCGTATGAAGCGGACGAACTGCCTACGGTCCAAGATCAGATCGACAGACTAGTTCAGGCTAATCGGGAAACGAATGAACGAATGAGAGAGATCCAGGAAGCCTTGACCACTTTAATAGCTCAAAATGCTACTCGAAGCCTTGCACCACCTATGCGCCCATTAGCTGAAGAATCTCAAGGGGCAGCAGGAGAGCCAGCTAGTGCTGAGCCACTCACCCAGGCCAGGAGAGTTCCAGCGGAACGAATAATAGTTCCAACTACACAAATGACGAGAGAAGAACTGTCGCAAACCATTGCAAGTCTCATGCGACAAGAGAAGGAGAAGGAAAGAGGAACCGGGTATAAATATCAGGTCCCATACCCTCTGGAAATAGAAGAAATACCATTTCCGGTCAACTTCAGATGTCCGAATTTCGAAAAGTTTGACGGAAGGGGGTCACCAGAAGAACACATCACTCGCTTCCTCACAGCATTGGGAAACTGGTCGACCGTCCCACAGTACTGTATGCGATTATTCGGGTCAACGCTGACGGGGAAAGCTTTCCAATGGTACATGTCGCTACCAGCAGGATCAGTGAAGTCATGGGAGCAAATGCGAGACAGTTTTATTTCAAAATTCTTCTCCATAGAAAGAGAAACATCAGTGACAGATCTGGCTTTGATCAGACAAAGGCAGGGCGAACCCGTGGAGAGATTTATGGACCGATGGGGAACAATAGCGGCTCAGTGTCAAGAGTTACCCAGCGAGAAAGAACAGATAAAGATGTGCATGCGAGCCCTGGACCCAATGATATCCTACGGGTTGTCAGGGAACAGTTTTCACTCTTTCCGAGAATTAGCCACCAAAGCACACTTGGTAGAGGAAGCCGCAGCACGGGTAAACCTCAGACCCGAAAGGCAGAAAAGAGAAGGAGTGAGGATTGCCGAGACGCACAACGTAAACAAGGGAAAAAATACGATAGATCGAAAACGGCCCGCCGCGGATTCCAAGACAGACACGAAACCAACACCTACCCAAGAAAAAGGCAAGAGGCCCTACGCTCCTCAGAGAATAACAATAGCCGAGAGGGAAAGAGCCAACGGCCCATACACCTTCGACATGACCGACCTGATCCCCATCATGGAGCAATTGGTAGAAGAAAAGGTAATTCGCCTGCCAGAACCGATTCGGCCCCACGAGGTTGGGAAGGTAGATGATCCCCGGTATTGTAAATACCACCGGTGCCTGAGCCACAAGACGGAAGACTGTTTTAGCCTGAAAGGAAGGATACAGGGGTTGATCAACCAAGGGGTAATCAGTATGAAGGCACCAGAAACAACAACGAGGGAAACAGCAGGGGTAGTTTCAGCCCTCCCCTCGGATAAGAATACCCAATTGCATGCCCTATCCCCTGAACCTGAAGAACCTTGGACTTTAGTTAGCAGCCGGAAGAGGCTCGAGAATCGAAGAAGACTCCTCAACCGCAGGAAGAAAGGGACAAGAAAGAAGGATAGCCAGGGGAAGAGCCGACTTATAGAGACTCAGGTACATTGCGCAATGGTGTCATTCATAGAACAGCCATCAACAGAAGAGACATTGCAGACAGATAAAGAAGAAGTCAATGCCGTCATCCTCCGATCCGGAAGACAGATGCCAGAGCGCATTCGGCCAGAACCAATCGATTCAACGCAAGAAGACGAAAACCCGGGTATACCCGTAACAAGGCCCCAGGGACAGAAGTTGAAACAGAAAGCTGTCGAAGCCACGACCAGTCGTCCGGAGCCTAGGCAAGGGTCAGTGCCCATAGTGTATGATGTCGTGTCACACCTACGAAGGGTCCCGGCCCGCCTAAGCATATACGACGCCTTGTGTCTCTCAAAGGTGTACAGGGAAATGTTGATCAACGCGCTGCTAGACAGTGAAGCCAGAGAAATAATGATGACAGAAATTGAAGCAGAAATGAGCGATCCAGACAAGTTTTGGGAAGGAAACGCGCCAATTCAACAAGCAATGCAAATAGATCATCCCTCTATAATCACATTCTCCGAAGAAGATCGCACAATTGAAGCAACAGACCACAACCGACCGTTGATGGTCACGGGAACAATTAGAGACACGGAGATCAAGCGATGCATGCTCGACGATGGGTCCGCGGTGAATATTATGTCATTAAAGACACTCCAAAGATTGGGTTACAGGCCATCAGCCTTGCGTCCCAGCACCATGGTCATTCAAGGGTCCAATCAGGACAGCCAGCGCACTCTAGGGTCGATCACTGTGATGCTAGAAATTGAAAGGTTGAAGACAAAAGTAACATGCCAAGTAATCGATGCAGTAACAACGTATAATCTTCTGCTAGGGAGACCGTGGCTCCATCAGAATCGCGTCATCCCCTCAACCTATCATCAGTGCTTTAAGTACAACAGAGAGGGAGTTCAGTACAGAGTGGCAGCAGACCCAAAGCCGTATACAATCGCAGAATCATTCTTAGCCGATGCTCGGTATTACGACCTGATCGACGAAGGGGGAGACACGAAGAAGCCCGGCGCAATGCGGAAAGGGCAAGGGGCAGAACCGAAAGTCAGCAAGTTTGAACAGAGGGCCAAACCTCAATCCATTATTCAGAAAGAAACAAGTCAGGCAGCTGAAGGACCTCAAAGGACTACCAAAAAATTCTACATAGTCCCGAAACACTTGCGACAGCCCGGGCAGTCCGTCCTAGAGATGATCTCGAATCAGCACATGAGTGTGCTCAAATCTAGCTTCAATATGCCAGCGCCAAAAATAGGAAGAGTTAAGCCTTTTCCGAAGGCTCCAAACCAGTTCGTGGTACCGCCAAATACCAATACAAAGAAAGAAATCAAATTTTATTCAGTGACAGATGAACCTGCACGGTCCAAGGACGAGGTTGAGAAACCACTTCGCTTACCTCAGCCCATAGAAGAAGGGAGATACAGTGAAGCCAGCCGTAACATCATGAAAAGTATGGGCTTCTGCTGTTCAGAATCAGCCTCGAATGGTAGAATGTTAGCGCCGTTCGAAGAAAACAACAAAGTCCATCAAGGAAGAGAAGGGTTAGGGGCAAAAACGAAGATCAGACATGTTAATATGGTGACAATCAATACTACGGAAGAGGTACAACCACAAGAGGTAGCTGACGTTATCCAGCCCAGTGCCGCACCTGCACAGATAGAGGACGGGGGACAGCCCACGATAGATGAGCTTGAAGAAATAAATCTGGGAACCCTAGAAGACCCTAGAAATACGTACCTAAGTAAAAATGTCCCAGAAGAGGAGAAAGAGAAATACATCCGACTGTTGAGGGAAAACAGGGACGTATTCGCTTGGACATACTCAGAAATGCCGGGGCTTAGTCCAGCAATCGCGATGCACAAGTTGGGCATCTTGAAAGGGAAGAGGGCGGTCAAACAGCCTCAACGACGATTCCACCCAAATATAGTGCCCAAAATCGAAGAAGAAGTCGAAAAGTTAATCCAGGCCGGGTTCATCCGAGAGGTTAAGTACCCACAATGGATCTCAAACATTGTGCCGGTCAAGAAAAAGAATGGTCAAATCCGAATCTGCGTAGACTTTCGGAACCTCAATGAAGCATGCCCTAAGGATGATTTCCCACTACCTATCCCAGAGTTACTGATCGACAGCACGACAGGATACGCAGTGATGTCCTTTATGGATGGTTACTCGGGGTATAATCAGATTCGTATGGCTCCGGAAGATGAGGAATCAACAGCCTTTCGTACAACGTTGGGCATATACTGTTACCGTGTGATGCCGTTCGGGTTAAAGAACGCAGGGGCAACGTATCAACGCGCGATGCAAGTAATCTTCCAGGATATGATGCACAAACATGTCGAATGCTATGTAGACGATCTGGTAGTGAGATCAGCCGGGCACGAACAGCATAGGGAGCATCTACGGCAAGTATTCCAAAGACTGAGAAAGAAAAGCCTGCGCATGAACCCATTGAAGTGCGCGTTCGGGGTTTCCTCTGGCAAGTTTTTGGAGTTTGTTATCAGACATCGAGGAATAGAAATTGACCCAACAAAGATTAAGGCAATTAGGGAGATGCCGCCACCGAAGAATCTCAAAGAGCTGAAAAGTTTCCAAGGCCGAGTCGCGTACCTAAGGAGGTTCATCTCGAACTTGTCCGGTCGTTGTCAACCATTCTCGCGCCTCAACAAGAAAGGAGTTCAGTTTAAGTGGGAAGATGCTTGCCAGAAAGCGTTCGACTCTCTGAAAGACTTGCTCGACAAATCTCCAGTCCTCGCGGCACCAATTAAAGGGGAACCACTAATCCTCTACATTGCCGTCGGTGAAAATTCACTTGGAGCCCTCTTAGCCCAGAAGAACGGAGAAGGGAAGGAAAGCGCGCTCTATTACCTGAGCCGCACGCTGGTGGGAGCCGAATTTAACTACTCAGCGATCGAGAAGATCTGTTTAGCACTGATCTTTGCCGTTAAAAAGCTCAGGCATTACTGTCTCTCTCACCAGATAACATTAATATCTAAGGCGGATCCCCTCAAATTTCTCATGAACAGACCTATGTTGTCCGGACGATTGGCCAAGTGGGCCCTTCTCCTGTCAGAATTCGACTTGACATACATGCCGGCTCGAGCCGTCAAAGGACAAGCTATCGCAGACTTCCTTGCCGCACATCCAGTACCGAACGGTGAAGAAATAGAATATGACCTCCCAGACGAGCAGGTCATGGCGATTAATGAAACACGCCATTGGGAGATGTATTTTGACGGCGCGGCCAGAGCAGTAGGGTCAGGGGCGGGAATCATATTCATCAGTCCGCAAAGGGACCTGCTACCCTATTCATTCACATTAGTCCCGGCATGCACCAACAACGAAGCTGAGTACCAGGCTCTTATTATTGGATTGCAGTTGGCCCTAGAAATGCAAATCAAGGAAATGCGTATCTACGGTGACTCTAGGCTTGTCATCGGACAATTGACGACAGAGTACGAAGTCCGTAAACCAGAATTATCACCCTATTGCCACCAAGCGCAGTCCCTGTTTGAGCAGTTTCGGAACAGCAGTATCTCACATATACCAAGGCAGGAGAATATACGAGCTGATGCACTCGCCAGTTTAGCCGCTGCTTTAGCTAACCCTGGAGGCAGCCCACTTCAGGTTACGATTGAAGAAAGAAGAATCCTGCCAACGACTGCGATGCGCAACGGAGAATTGAGCACCAATCCCATTTGCTGCTTTGAGATCACAGAGGAAGATGATTGGAGAAAATCATTCATCGATTATCTGAAGTACGGATTTCTGCCAGAAGATCCCAAGATGCGCACACAAATCAGAAGGCGTGCCAGTTCATTTGTGCTCCAAAATGACATACTTTACAAGCGGTCCTACGAGGGGATATTGCTGCGATGCCTAAACCAAGATGAAGCACGTAGTACATTAAAAGAAGCTCATGGCGGAGAATGCGGTGCTCATCAGGGAGGAAAGAACTTACACCACCGTGTACGACACATGGGTTACTACTGGCCGACAATGACGAAGGACGCGATAGAATACGTAAAGAAATGCCACCAGTGTCAGATCCATGCCGATATCATACGTTCGCCACCGGAAGAGTTGCATCAATCAGTGATGTCCTGGCCTTTTGCAGCCTGGGGCATGGACGTGATCGGACCAATTAGTCCGCCATCCTCCCAGGGACATCAGTACATCCTCGCGGCAACCGACTATTTCTCCAAATGGGCCGAAGCAGTCGCCCTGAGAAATGTGAAAGCCAAGCATGTCGAGGGTTTCGTTCGTCACGCCATATTATACCGGCATGGTATTCCCGAGAGAATCACCACGGACAACGGGACACCTTTCAAGAATGCTGCCATCGATAAACTGTGCGCAAAATTTAAAATCAAGCATTGCTACTCATCGCCCTATTATCCTCCTGCGAATGGGCTAGCCGAAGCATTCAACAAAACTATTGTGAAGATTCTGAAAAAGACAGTGGCGGAGAATAAGAGGAACTGGGACAGACGGTTGCCCGAAGCACTGTGGGCTTATCGAACTACGCACCGCACGGCCACCCGGGCTACGCCTTACTCACTGGTATACGGTACAGAAGCTGTAATCCCGATGGAAATACAAGTTGAGTCGCTACGGGTCGCTCTCCGACACTCCCTGACAACCGAGCATAATGCCAAGAGCCGGATGGTTGAACTTGATAATCTGGATGAAAAGAGGCTCGCTGCCCAGCAAAGGCTCGAGATATATCAAAAGCAAATTTCCGCAGCGTACGATAAGCGCGTTAGAGGCAGATCATTCAAAAGGGGCGATCTCGTGTTAATGATGAAGCGTCCAGCACCGCTCCAAGGATCGAGGAGCAAGTTCGACCCAAAGTGGGACCCCGTCTGCATTATCGACGAAGTGTATTCCAACGGGGCCTATCGGGTAATAGATTGCAAAGGACAGGGTGTCAGTTCGCTAATAAACGGTCGATTCCTGAAAAGATATTACACCTGACGTAAAACTATCATTGCAAGTTGTAAACGCCCCGATAGAGGGAATGTGATAGAACAAATGCCAAAAGAAAGAGTGCCGTGCTATGACTAAACTAAAAAGCTGATCATCTGCTTTATGCTTACACAGGTATTGGAAGGGTCACCAAAGCTCGAGGCACATCAAGCAAGACACGACGCCTTTTCGAGAATATTAAAATCAAGATAAGCCCTAAGCCAAGGCTCGGCTATATCCTCGTACACACGCGTAGGTTCAAGTCCTAAACAGGGGGGACGTTCCTTTCCAAATAGCACAATCTGTTTTGCATTCAAACTCAAGAGGAACGACAAACGGGCCAAGAAGCACCATATGAACTCATCATCACACTAGCATACATAATGATACAACACTCATTACAACGTGTTTTTTTAAAACTACAAAAGAATCATTATCATTACATTACAGCCTAACCATCTAAAGTTCTCAAGCACTGCTCTAGTAGGTTAACCGCGAACCCCGCGATTGCCTTTTGTCTTGCCTCAGCCTCGGCCAGGACTTGAACAGGGTCGGGAGTATCTTGAAGAGACCGCTGCAGCTCCGTAATTTGTGCCCTCACAGCGTCACATTCCATCTTGCGTTGGTCGATAGAAGACTGCAGGATTGCTTTCCGACCACCAAGTTTCGAAAGTTTGAAATGGACGACAGAATGTTCGGCACGTAATCGGGCCATCTCATCCTCAATTTCTGCGAGACGCCTGGTGACCTCTTGGTGCTCAGTATCCACAGCCTGCCAATCCCTCTGCACTGCGGCCACGTCTACCTCGTGCAACTCTAGTTCCGGAAGAAGGGACCGCAACTGACCGCGTTTTTCTTCAACAGAAGGGTCAGTCCTAAAGTGCCTTGCATCGTTCACTTGAGCCACACCATCTTTGAATTGTGACACATGGCTGACTATCGAAGAGATGTCAACTCCAAGCCACGTAGCAGTGAGTTCCAACGCCTGCAGCGCCTCATCCAAGATGGACCCTTCGTCTCCTTTCCTAAGCGAATCAACGATGTCGGACAGTAAACTCTTCAGAAGGTTCGCCTTGGTCCTTGATAAGCCTCGGAGAGACGAGAGGAATGCCTCGGGTAGGACTACAGGAGCCGGGACGCTGGCAGGGGCAGTGGCTGGTAAAAGAAACGGTAAACGTTAGCACACTGAAGAGAGAAAAGAAGCGAACAAACAATAAAGGAAAGTATTATACCAGTAGGGATTTCATCACCCGACGCACTGATTAAGGCAACAGGTCTCGACGAGCTGGGGGCATATCCAACCACGATTTCCGCTGCCGGCTCGAGCATTTCAGGAGAAGAAAGAATGACGACCTCAGAGGCAGAGATAGCCCGGGCTGGTTCAGCGGCCAGGGGCACTTCGGCAATAGGCTCTGGAACGCTAGTGACCTCTGCAAGCATGATTCCTCGGGGAGGGAGTGAGGCCTCTTCCGCAGCAACAACAGATCTCGCCTCAGGAGTGGGACCAGGTTTCGCTACTGCCTCGATATTGACAGGAACGGTAAGGAGGGGGTCTTCAGCCCGCGGCTCACCATCGACGTCCATAGGGACGGGTTCTATGTCTACCTCAGGAACAGATCGCTCATACACTGGCTCGCTACCCTCGCCTCCCTCCACGGGATGATCTCCGCCGAGACCCGCCTGCGAACTCATCTCCCCTTCCTCCCTTGGACCGCTCGCATCATCGGTCGGGACGCTGCCGGCAGCCCCGGGGGGTTGGCTCCGCGCCTTCTCAGCTCTATACAACTTCAGCAGGTCCTTTATTTTCTTACCGCCGTCAGAAACAGAGACGCGATGAGCAGTCTTTATGCAGGGCCCAGAACGTTCAGGAGATAGTTCGAAATCACTATCCTCGGGCGCAAAACGTCTGGACAGGCCCGTCCGACTTGCCGGGCTTTGGCCGCGACCTCCCTCACCACCGCCTTCTCCGTCACCACCATCATCACCACCGCCTTCTCCGTCACCACCATCATCACCACCGTCATTCCCTTCGCCGCCATCATCCGCCTCCTCTTCACCACAGTCATTCCCTTCACCACCATCATCATCGCCAATGTCATAACGCTCCCTCTGCCCCTCTGTCATAGGACCGACAAGTGGGGAATCCGGGTTCCCTTGTAACGTAACCCTCTGGCCATGAGCGACCCACCCCTCGAGTGTATGCTCGGGCTTCTCATGATCTATTATGACGTTCAATGAGGTCATGAACTTCTGCACGCCAGGGGTAGCCAGTTGGCGAAGTGGCTCTGCTACGTACCCTAAGCCGTCGGCAGGAGTAGGATTAACAATCGGAGGAGAGACGAAGACGGGATCTGTCACGTGTCGGTTATTGCGAACCAAGGAATATTGGTGGGCCCACCACCGCATCCATCCATACGTGGCGCCGGGGACATACTCCGTCCCGGGAACGATGAAAGAACAACCTGACCTGGTAAGCAGAAGCTGTCGCCATATCCACTTCCAATGGATCGGCCCTGTGCCGTATGCCCGCTGCTCCCTTGTCACCGGTTCGATCAATTCCGGTACCCCTTGATCATAACCGAACTGCCTGGCGAATCGGTTCGGGTAGTATGGTTCTCTCCAAAATTCAGCGCCCTCTCTTAAAGGCAACGAACTCGGGCGAATGGACACCAAGAACGAGCGGTGATAAGAGCTGAGACTCTCGTCGTCGTCAAGCAGGTCCGGATCCTCGCTGTTAGTTCCCGAGAAGAGGAAGAAGTCGACGTCGTCATGGCGGGCTATCTTCGTCTCGATAGTCGCCGGATTTCCGCTGATCATCTTCCGTTTTTGAAAAGCGTGTAGTGGAACAGATCCCCTCTGGATGAAGTCCTTAAGCTCCATGCCGTATACCCACGGGAAGTAGACCCCAAGCCATCCCGAGAAGAAATGCCACCCACAATAAGCAGAATTCAATCCGAAGGATGCCGAACCTTTGTTGCTAATGACACCGCCGAAGGCCCGATATATTGAACACAATACTACTGGGGCCAATGCGTAGCGATGACCATCGGCCAAACTCCCCGCCACGGCGAAACAGGAAACTCGCACACCGTCCGCTTGCTTAGAGCTCGGGAGGGCCACGCAACACAGCCAATAGGCCAAGAACCCGGCAAGTTCGCAGGTAGGGGATAGCTTATTCGGCCGCGGAAATTTCTTCTTCATCTTGGCCTCCAAGAGTAATTTATCCTTGCGACCTTCATCGCTCAATCCGTAATCCAAGCTGAGACAGGAAGAAAACCATCAGCGGAAGAAAAAGAGAATGAAACAGTGCGCGAACAGTGCAAGACAAGAGAAGAAACTCACTTCAGGCCATGGCTAAAGTACACTAGCCAGTCTTCGAAAGGCACTTTATCTCTGGAGGATAGAAACTGCGGCAACTCCGCGAACAATTCGTAGCAGGCTGCAGAATAAAAGCCTTCATCAACACCCTTCTTCTTCTTGGACAGCTCCTCATCACTAGGAGTCCATTCATCATAGATTCTGCCGCGAATAGGAAGACCTGCTATCCGATACAGATCCCAGAGGGAGATGCTCATTTCTCCGCAAGGCAGATGAAAGGAGTTGGTGACAGAACTCCAATGATTCAGGAACCCCTTATAAATGCAAGGTTCTCGATGGAAATAGCTCGATGTCGCTTGAATGGCCCGAAGGAGACCTACTTGCTTCAAGACCTCTTCGTGCCGCTCGACTATCCGATTGGCCCAAGCTTCATAACCGGGATGAGGGCTCAAATGTCCTCGGGTCCTGAAACCCCCAGTAGGCCAAATTTCTGCATCAGACAGAGGACGAAACCTTTGGCGCAGAGTCTCGTAATAGTGAGTCGGAAAGGGCAGATGAGGGTCGTGGTTCGGTTCCAAAAATATCATGTCCTTCTCCTCAAGGACAGACTGCTGAGTGCCGTTCTTGGATATGGCACAGTTGACGAACGTCTCTGGAATGGACGTCCAGGAATCGACGCTATAGAAAGAATTTGCGCGACGTATATCGGAGGGCTCGATGCTTAGTAGAGAGCGGTATCTCTGGAAGCTTTTAGGGAAACGGATGAACTGCTTCGTATAAGGGTTGCGGATTACAAGGGATGATACTGGCAGCTTCACAGAAGACCAGACAACCCTCATTTTGTCGGACTTCGACTTAGTCTGGTTTTCTATATAGATTTGCTTGGCGCTCTTCCCAGTCGTCTTTGGACGACCGCGCTTGGCAGACTGAGCAGGCTCAATTGGGCTCGCTTCGCCCTCTTCGGACCCGACAACCTCATCGGTCCGAAAACCTTGTAAGGGAGCGTACCACGCATCCCACTCCTCCTGGGTACCCTCATCAGGAGGGGGCGGTAAGACCTTGTCGCAAAGTATCTTTCGCTGGACATTCTTTGGAAGGGTCAGAATACGTTCGTAGAAATTGAATGTCTCGGGCGGGAGAAAACCACTGTGGGTTCTCAGCTGACGGTCTAGAAGTCTGCTTGGTGGCGGCCCGCTTACGCTTGGATGGAGTTTGAGACGGACCCGAAGGACCGGCTTGCGAAGGGTCGCTGGCCATTATAATCTGCAATGGCGTAGAAAAGGGGCTTAAGTACAGAGCACGTGAAAATATCCTCATAAAGACAATTAAGCATTCACGAAATCCAAAAGCATAAGAAGCAACAAGTGAACGAAGAACAGGCACCGATCCAGGCCAATGCACAACATCACCAACCAATGAGAATGAAATAAATGGCAACACCAACATCATCACAAACGCGCAAGCTTTCAAAAGACAGAAATAAGGCGGAAAAGTATAAATAGCATTCATTAAACCACGAGGGCCATGCCAAAGCCCAAACCATTCAAAGTCAATTGTTTTGAAAAGATAAAAAGCCGACAGTCAATATTAAATGACCCAAAATTGTGGGGACCCCCTCCCCCAAGCCAGAAAATGAAGATTTCAGTCTTGCACCAGAGGAAGAACTCGAGCCCTCAGCTCATCGACCCTCGCTTGAATCAGGGCCTCCTTGTAGACCAAGTCCACCAAGATGGAGATGCATTGTTGTACAAGGTCGAAGTTCAGGTGCTCAGCATCAGCGTAGTTCCTTATCGCGGACAAGTCAATCGCCAAGTCATCGTGCTCCCGGAGAGCCGCCCTGACCATCCTCCAAATGCCAGCACGACGATCCGGGTATTCGGCCTCCGCCAAGGGAATGAGCCAAGCCAGGAATCTCCTACTCTCCCTCTTCTCGTCCCTTAGGAAGTGGAGACGTTTCGAGAGGGACAGAAAGGAAGCAGCAAGAGAAGGCTCCGCCGCCTCCAGAACCGCCAATTCCTCCAGGAGGGAAGAATCGCCGATGTAGCCAGATATAGCCTCCTTGCGCTCATCGGAGATGCCCGCCATCGCCGAGATATTCTGCATAGCCCGGAGGATCGGGCAAGATTCAGCGCCAAGGCGAGTCGAGGCTTCAGCCACCTCATCACATTGATTAGCAAGAGATGACCAAGCCTCGGGTTGGTCCAGATCGTTTAATAGCCGCCCCATGCAGTCAAGAGCCGCGCGAAGGGAAGCACGGGTTATGACCATCGTCTGCTAAAGAACAAGACAGATGAACCCATAAGGCAGTCCGACAGAAGAAAAATGCACAAAACCGCTCATGCAAAGCCAGAAAAGCCGAGAAATGACATGCAAAGGTATGCTCGAAACGACACTTTAAAATCGTCATTAGAATTGCCGATTAAACTAAAAAAGGGCCGGGGAGTCTCCCAAGTGTGTGAGACCCTACGCCTCCATGAGACGACTGGCACGCATGCGCGAACACGAAACAGAGGCATGGGGGTTCACGCCCTTTGGAGACACGACGGACCGCCGGTGCAAAACCCGCAGAAACCGCAGACTCCACCGAGGCCCGCGAGTTAGGTGCGCGAGGTTTCACATACCCTGGTGATGCTCAAAGCAGATCTGGTTTAGTAAGAGGGTGCCTGAGACCCCTCGCACCCGGAATGAGTCCCAAATATCGTGAGCAACGGTCAAATGAACCCGCAAGTAAGTCTGTTAAGCCACGATAAGCGCATCAAGACAGGACACCAGAATTGGACAACTTCCCCAACTCAGAGATCAGCGCCCATTGGCCTGAACACACCTTGCGATCGGGCCAATTGATCAAGTCCGGAGATGTGTGCGGGAGCCGGTTTATGTAATAAATTTAGTAGACTTTGCAGTCCCAAAATTGCACGCGCGAGGCCCAGCGCATCGCGAAAATTATGTAAAATCACAAGTCCGAAGGACATGACGCGCTGGGCCCAACGCGTCCAAGAAATGGTAAATTCACCCTAGCGCGTCCATTAAATAAATTTTCCCAGACAAGTACGCGCTGGACCCAGCGCATCGAGAAATTACAGAGTCCAACGCGCTGAGCACAGCGCGTCATGAAATTGGTTAGCGCGTCATGATATTGGTTAGCGCTAAGGCACGGGATGACGCGTTGACCTTAGCGCGTCGATATAATGGACGCGCTGAGTACTTATCGTGTGCGCTGCACTATGGCGCGTTCAGAAAATCAGAAATCCACAAGTCCAACAGCCGCGCTGTGCGTAGCGCATCGATAAAACACAAAGTTGGAATACTTCGACGCGCTACCTAATATTTCGATGCGCTGGAGATAATAAATCGATGCGCTGGAGAAAAAATTGATGCGCTGGCCGAGAGCTCTGGTCGTCGAAAATGAACAGTGAAATGACGAAATGACCAGGGATCCCCTATTTATAGTGGGACCCAGAAAATCCGATGCGTCGCAATGGATCGCCGCTCGTCCATCCCAACGCATCGGAGGGGCATCTGTTGGGGTCCCAAAAGTGAGGATCCCCGAAATGATGATTCCGAATGCCAAAACCATCACGCGGTCAGATTTAGGGCCAGTGCATCAAAAATCGTGGCACGAATCATGACACACGCATCGGATTTGCCTCAAGTATGAAATTGGGCCGGTAGTGGACCCCACCGGACACCGTGACCAAAACTGTCCAGAATTGGGACGATACCTCAATTATGAAGAAGTAGGAGCAGTGCATCGGCATTCATCGCGAGGCGGACCCCGCAAACCCCCCAATTTGCAAAACCCAAATCTGCGGGACATGAATACGTCCAGCGCATCCAAAAAATACATTTTAGGACGCACTGGCCCCAGCGCATCCAAAAAATCAATTTATGGACGCACTGCGCCCAGCGCATCCAAAAATACATTTTAGGACGCACTGGCCCCAGCGAATCCAAAAAATCAATTTATGGACGCACTGCGCCCAGCGCATCCAAAAAAATACATTTTAGGACGCACTGGCCCCAGCGCATCCAAAAAATCAATTCATGGACGCACTGCGCCCAGCGCATCCAAAAAATCAGTTAATTTCAGAACGCGCTGGCAGCTGGCGCGTCCTGCAAACCAACTCCTGGACTCCGATCATTTCGCGACGCGCCGAGCGCATTTATCGACGCGCCGACTCATTTTCTCGATGCGCTACACGTGTCAACCGCCTATTGGACGACGATACCTATAAATACCCCGCCCACCGCCTCATTTGCATCATTCAGAGAGAGAGAGAGAGAGAGGACCTCGTCGCCGGAAAACCTTTGCCGACCGCCGGAATCCTTCTCCGACCGCCGGAACCCCTCGCCGGAAATCGCACCTCCGATCACACCAGGTCCGGAGGAATGACCAAGTCATCTTTTTCGATGCGCCGGTCCCAGCGCATCATAAAAGTGACCTGGCGCATCAGGAAAATCCTCGGCGGATTACACAAACCATCAATTATGGCATTTTAAGGATGCACTGGCTCCAGCGCGTCATAAAATTACCCAGCGGATCGTAAAAATACAAGTTTTCGAGTCAAAGCTATTTTATGGACGCACTGGCTCCAGCGCGTCGCAAAATAACCCAGCGCATCAGGAAATTAGATTTTATGGATGCACTGGCTCCAGCGCGTCATAAAATTACCCAGCGTATCAGGAAATTAGATTTTAAGGACGCGCTGGCTCCAGCGCGTCATAAAATTACCCAGCGCATCATGAAAATCATTTATGGACGCACTGGCCCCAGCGCGTCAATAAAATCAGGCCAGCGGATCGCAAAAATCAGCACTTTGCGCATTCATCCCAGCTCCTTTAAATCCTCATTTTATAACATTTTAAGCCCCGTTTGAGCCTATTTTGGGTATTTCGAGCGTTCCGGACGCAATGGAGCAGTCAAACGACCCATTCGGGCTACCCAATGAGCAGAACACAAGCCTTCGAAGTCCGATCCAACCCAACGAGCTGAATGGAACATTTCTCCCGAAAAGAGGCCGCCGGCGCCCAGAATCATACTGATGCATCATCATTACGTGTACTATCATAATATGACCCGAATCCAGGTCTGGACTAAGCAAAGGGGACTATGGTTAACACGATAAACCACACCAGGAGAGTTCTGAACTATCACACACAATCTGTTAAAAAACTGATATTCCAAGAACAGTCGATGCCCTACCCATCCAAACGGCATCCGCTGGTTGAGCTGCGCAGGTACACACAACTGTAGAATGGACTTCCCGAGGTCACCTGTCCCTACACTGACAGGCGCGGGCCCAGAGTCGTCCATCTCAGCCATAAACCCTGACAGTCTCAGCCCGGATCTCCGGTCAAAACATGGGACATAGACATCCGACTCGCACAAAGGTGGATCAGTCTATAACAAACACAGGTCTCCGTGACCATACAAACACAGGTCTCCGCGACCATACAAACACAGGTCTCCGTGACCACCAAAACACAGGTCTCCGTGACTAATGAACTCTGAGACCATAGTCCCCGCTGACTAGTCTTTTGCCTTTTAATCAAGGGTCATCGATCATTCGATGTAATTAAGGGCTCGTGCCAGATCACGGCCTGGAATGTACAAGATCTCAGAATCTCTGGAATAAAATTCGCCTTGCGATATCTTTTCCCTTGTGTACTTTGGTGAATGCTTGTGATTATCTACGAATGTTTCTATATTCAGAACCCCAGAGCAACAAAACACCACATTTCAGAAAATGTCATTGCGATACATTTTCTAGTTCTAACAATATGCAATATCTGGTCTAGTGCATTGCATAACATACATTAGACTACCTATAACACTCGTATACTCAAGCTGTGCAACTGTTCTTCCATTATTCTCATTTAACTTGATACTTGGATCAAGCGAGGTTTTTGCTTCTTTTATTTTCAAGTGGTTAAACTTGTTCAGTATCTTCTCAATGTAATGAGATTGACACAATGCATAACCCCACTATATTTTTTAACTTTAATACTTAGGATGGTATCCACTTGTCCAAGATCCTTCATTTTGAATACTGAAGATAAAAATTTCTTTGTTTTAGTTACATCTTTCATTTTATTACTTATTATTAACATGTCGTCAACATACAAATAAATGATAATTATACAGTTTTTGCTAATTTTGG
This sequence comes from Liriodendron chinense, assembly GCA_003013855.2. Classification (NCBI taxonomy): domain Eukaryota; kingdom Viridiplantae; phylum Streptophyta; class Magnoliopsida; order Magnoliales; family Magnoliaceae; genus Liriodendron; species Liriodendron chinense. Next base: position 534,477 of record ML058332.1, on the reverse strand, counting down.
AGTATATGCATTTGTTAGCTACATTATACATGAAAACCATGAGATAGTATTTTTTTAAGCAAACTTCTCATGCCATTGTTTTGGTGCTTATTTTGGTCCACACAATGATTTAACCAGTTTACAAATTTTCATCGCATTTCCTGACGAAACGAACCCTTTGGGTTGTTACATGTATACATCCTCATTGAGGTCATCATTTAGGAAAATTATTTTTATATCCATTTGGTGGATGTGAAGATGATGTATGGATGCTAGTGCGAATAAAATCCTAATGGATGTTATTCTAGCCATAGGAGAATATATGTCAAAATAATATGTCCCTTCTTTTTGTCTCAACCCCTTAGCTACTAATCTAGCTTTAAAGGTTTGGATAGATCCATGAGTGTAGTATTTCTTTATTAATACCCACTTACACCCTACGGGTATGGAACTTGGAGGTAAGTCCACTAGTTCTCAGGTTTGGTTTAACACTATGGAGTCTATCTCATCATTTATGTCCTCTTTCTAAAAAATCAAGTCTCCAGAAGACATAGCCTTACTATAGGTTTTAGGGTCATCTTTTGTAGCCATTACTATATGTATTTTCCTAATGACATTCTCCCCATCACCTTCTACGAGATGAAAAGAAATACATTGAGAGTTTATCTGTTCAGGGTTAAGATTCTTCTTTAACCTTACCCTCTGACTCCTACGAGGTTCATTAGGAGCTTCAACTTCTTGTTGAGCTGAAATTCTAGGTTCGCTTTTACGAGTTTGGATTTCATTATCCTTTGACTTTAAGGATAGTGAGTTTACAAAAAACTCAATATCTCAGAATTTTATGATGGTATTAGATTCTAAATCTAATAGTCTATATGCTTTACTATTTTGTGCATACCCTACAAAGGTACACTTGATGGCTCTGGATCCATTCTTTTGGGATTAGGTATTCTGCAATACGCAAGACACCCCCACACTTTAAGATATCCTAAATTAGGTTTCTTACTTTTCTATATCTCATATGGTAAGGTTTTTGTTTTCTTAGATGAGATCATATTAAGAATGTGGCATGCTACTAGTAGTGCTTCACCCCACAAATTTAATAGCAACTTTACTTGTATTAGCATTGAGTTGACCATTTCAACTAAGGTCATATTCTTCCATTCTACTACACCGTTCTGCTGAGGTGTGTAAGGTGTAGTGCATTGGTGTACTATTTGTGTTTTTCACAAAAGTTGGAAAATTTGTTTGAGCAGTATTCTTCTCCTCTATCATTGTGGAGAACCTTTATTTTTTCATTCTGATGATTTTTTACTTCCGCTTTGTATGCTTTGAACATATTAAGTGCTTAATCTTTATTCCTTATTAGGTACACATATACATATTTGGAGCAATAATCAATAAAGGTTATAAAATACCTTCTGCCTCTACGAGTATAGCTGTACACGAGCTGAGTCGAGCTTTGCCCTGCTCGTTGCTTGGTTTGAACTACCCATACCCTGCTCGTTGCTCGACTCGAGCGTGGACTTGTTTGATCAGCAAACCAAGCGAGTTTCAATCAAGCTCGAGCTCGAGCTAAGTCTGAGTTTTTGAGCGGTGTCCGAGTTGGAGTTTTTCGAGCCGGTTGCCAGTCGGACGACAAAAAAAAAAAAAAAATGGAATGGCCTAAGAGGGAGTTCAAGAAAAACAGATAAGAAAAAATGGAAGGTGGAGAGATCAGACATTCAAGATGACAAAACAGCTCGAGGGTGGCTAGTGGCGGTGGGCGAGCAGGCGGGTAGCAGGTCAACGTCTCAGGGCAGCTCGAGGATGGCTGACCATCGAGCTAAGAAATAGAGGGAGGGAAGGAGTGGGGCCGGTGTGGCCAGCCGTCGAGCTCAGTGAGGGAGGGTTAGGGAGCGTTTAGGTCCGTGGGATTAAATGGTATGGAATTGTATTAGATGGGATTAACACCATTATTGCACAATGATGGCATGTCTGGAAATACCATGGTATTTTGGCAATCCAATCCTATGTTTAAGATAAAATTCTTGCTAGGTGAAAACACTGGATTAAGCAAAACCCCGTTTGGTGGACCATGAAATTGTAATCATTAAACCAAATTCACAACAGATGTCGGTCACTTGTACACTATATAAGCAGAATGTCACATGTAAAGGGTGTTTGTGGATGGACGACATTGATAAAACACATGCATCGATGTGGGGCCCACATGTGCAGTGGATTTCAAAATCCACGGAAATCCTGCATGGACCAAATGTAATTCCATCCCACCTAATCTCAACCCTTTCCATCCTCCCCAAACGCCAGATGGAATTTGCACGAGACCAAATGAAATTCCATCCCACCTAATGTCATCTAATACCATGTGCCAAACACCCCCTTAGGGTTAGGGAGAGTCAGAGAGAGGGGAGCGCTCGAGCGGGTAGATTAGAAATAATATTAGGTTTTTTTTTTTTGTACTTATACTCCAAGTCAACGAGCTAAGTCGAGCCGAGTTTGAGCTAATATATATTCGAGCCGAGTCGAGCATGGCCAAGCTCGGTGCTCGGCTTGAATTCATTCGAGCACCTAAAAAATGACTCGACTCAGCTTAAACTTAGTTCCGATCTAAGCCGAGTCGAGCGAGTCTTTCGAGCTTACTCAACTTGTGTACAACTCTATCCATGGGTAAGAATTTCGTTTAACTCACAGATATCAGTGTACACAAGATCCAATACTTGAAATGATCTTTCCACACTAGGAAATGGTTTCTTCATCATTTTGGACCATATGCACACTTCATATTTATCGTTCTCATTTTCAGTATATAAGATCAGACCATTCTTAGCTATGAATTTTAAGTTACTATAGCCTATATGTGCTAATCTCCAATGCCATGATGCTACATGTTCAACCATATATGCAGAATTACTACTTTTATTTAGAGAGAACTTAATCATGCCGTTACAAGAATATCCATTTCCAACAAAGTTTATATTCTTTGACAGAATTAGTTTTTTCGATTTAAACACTATCCGTATATACTAGATTTTCCCTGAAGATCTTCAGAAACTAAGTTTCACCTCATGTTAGGGATGTGCAACACATTAATCAAGATCACCTTTTTTTTCTAGAGGTAAACACTAGTTCCACTGTTCCTTTACCCACGACCTTCGATCAGCCTTCATTACCCATTTGGACCTCTTGACCATTGGTCATGTCTTCATAGGTTTTGAAGGTTGACTTGTCATAGCAAACATGGACTGTGGAAGCCGTATCATACCACTAACTTCGAATTTTTCCTTGGATTGTGTTAACTTCGATGATCATGGCTACTATTTCATCTTCTACTACACTTGCCTCTTTCTTTGATTTTCGAAATCGACACACTTAAGCATAATGCCCTGTTTTCTCATTGACATAGCAAGGACCCTTGAACTTTCTGTTCTTCTTTTGTGACTTCTCGAATTTCCTTTTATTGGGTTTCAGGGCATCGTCCGTTTCAAGATTCTTGTTTTGGGTCTTTTCTACTGCCCGGACCTTGGACGAGGAATTCCCTTTTTTGCTTTTTTATCATGGTTGCAGGATTCTTCTTCGATTCTCAGATGTTTCTGGATCTATTCTAGTGTGTAGTCCTCAGTCTTGTGTAGCAATTTCTTCCTGTAGCCTTTCCACATAGGGAACAATTTTGCGATTATGGCCCTGACTTGGAATGATTCAGGGAGGTCAATTTTAAGGGCTTTGATTTTGTTCACAATTAGCTGCAGTTCTTAGATTTAGGGTAGTAGCGGTTTATTATCTACCATGGTGTAGTCAAAATATCTAGTTATTAGGAATTTGTTTGTATCTTCTTCTTTAACTTTGTATTTGAACTTGAGAGCGGTCCATTTTTTTTTTTGGCAAAAGTGGTCCTGGTGTACAGATCGTACAAACGATCAGACGATGCATTCAGAATGTGTCCACGGCACAACAATTCATCTTTAATTATCTCTTTTGTCACGTGTAACGATTTGTTCAGATGTATCCTCTTTAGTTACTTCAAGCAGCGACTGCAGGTTCGAATCTAAGATGTAGTATATCTTCAAAGCTGTTAGTAGGAATTTTATCTTGTCTTGCCATCTCATGAGTTTAGTTTCGTTAAACCGGTCAAGTCTAATCAGATCCTGGTTCATCAATTTGACTGATGATATACCCTTGGTTTCGATTACAAAGAATAACACTTTAAAATTGTTGAGTATCTATAATTCTCAATTATAGAAAATGGGAAAATGAAAAATTGAAAACCGAAAATAAGGCTAAAATAAGGACAGACTGAAGCACATGAAACACACTGTCCTTAAAGCGTTAGTCGCCCCTTCTCAATTATTTGAGATTGCTGACAAGTTGTAAGAAAATAACTTCCAGGATACGATGAGCCTATGTGTGGTCCTGCGTTCAGCAACAACGAAGAAACCACTAGTGGAACTCTATTAACACTTGTGCTGGCAAATAACAAGAAAGAAAATTCCAAAAATTGAAGGGAGAAAGAAGATCTGATCGGTCAGTTCTGTTGTAGCCGGTCATTGCACTGCTCTGGGCCTTCTGGGTTAAAACACTATTCTGGTTGGTAGTCTCTGGTTTAGATTGAACCTATTGGCTTGCTAAGATAATGTGGGTTTGTTGGTTCAAGGATCAAAGTGAATTTGGCTGGTGTTGGTGTGTTGGAATGAACTGGCAAGACTCTATTTATATAGGCTAGGATGGTTGGACGTTTTGGTCCAGAGTCATTAATTTTGTGGACCGTTCCTGACTGTTGGTAAGAAACTAACCATTATTGGTAGTTTTTGACCGTTTTACATGTGGGAATTAGTTGCTGCATGCTAGCAGTTTAGAGACAGTGGTTAGCCATTTCTGACCGTTGGGCTAGCCACATGCAACAATTTCTGCATGATCTGGGTGTTATTGCATAGGTAGTTACACTAGACCCTTCTAAAACAGGCCTATATTGCCTCTACAGCCACACTGCCTCACAAGCCCACACCCCTGCATTGAGCCCGTGACCGAGTCCGAGTTCATGACGGTTACTGTGCTCGAGCCCGAGCGTGAGCTCATGCACATGTGTTCCAATGCTTCACATTGAAACACGCAACCCCCAGTACTCCTTTCTCTCACCACAAATTAGTAAAGTACACAATACTTTACTAATAAGGTGGAAAAAGCCTCTTCACTATTCCCAAGGTAAGAAAATCATTTTTTTCTTTTTCTTTTTCAAACTATTTTTATATGTAAATATATATTGAAAATGTTTAAATCAAATATTTCAACAGATTATGGAACTATTAAGCCTAAAGAACAGTTGTTTATTCTGGACAAAGAATCACTATATGTATTGTTGGTGTCAAAAGAAGATTCCACATAGAAATAACACAAATGTATTTGACTCAATAAATATTAATGTAAAAACAAAAGAAATATATATAAAAACAAGGAATGAAATATAACATGCAAAGAAATAATCCACCTTAGTTGAACTATAAACACATTAAATGTGGACTCCATGTGATGTGTGGTAGATAATAAGGGGAACCACATAAAGGACAATTAGCATTAATGGTTGGCCCCACTTGATGGATGACCTACATCAAGGTGGGCCCCACAAATTGGACGGTGCATGTCAAAAGGTCAACCCCTAATGATAAATGGCCCCATTCAAATTGACCTTACATTATCAACAACCCACTTTGAAGGTCGATCTGGCTCACACAATATATAGATAGTCCACATCAAAGGTGGGCTTTATATGATGGACAATTCAAATCCAATGTATAACATAATGGATGACTCAAAGGTCTTAAAACATGAAGTTGTAGCCATCCATTCTTTTGTTATTTGGGGCATGATCTATCTATGGTAAGATCCACTAAATGAACTATCTTGATTGCTCTTATAATGAATTGCTATTGTAATCTTTAAAAATAATGTAAACTACCCCTAAAAAAAGCTCTTATTTGAAAGTTTTATCAAAGGTGATTATTTCAACTAAGAGCTTTTTTGTGATTTTGAAAAAGTAATTTTACCAAACGAGTTTATTTAAAACCAGGGCTAGAATAAAATGAGCTTTTTAGAATAGTTCTTATTGAATTATAGTAGAGATGTGAGACGAGACGTAAGAAAAAAGGCTCATTATGATAAGTAGCTTTTAGTACATATGTTACTTTTAAAATGGTGATTACCAAACCTACTTAAGTGAAAAAAATAACTTAATCACTTAACATAAGCTAAAAAGTAACTTCTTTAATACCACACGCACAATTGAGTGGGCAAACATGTTAGCCTACGCTATTATAGTAGAGATTACATTTAAGAGATCTCTGTCCTCTAGTGGTGGAGATTATAGTAGGCCACTACTGCTCTCTAGCAACGGTCCAGAGAAATAGCCAAAGGCTACCTAGCTAATAACTCCTAATCTTGAACTTTCATGATAGTCCACATGTGGCACTCATGTAAGGCTGGCATTCATTATAAGGCTAATCAGACTATCAAAATCGTGGGGCAGACTGTAAATGTCATAGATCTCTAAAATCCCAGTGATCAATTAATACCTATTGAATTAATGATTAAAAGAAAATGGTGATCAGTCGTCCGATCCAGAGCAAAATCAGATGTTTGTTATCATCTCCTCATTCTAGATTTTGGGTTAATGATTTGGATGGTTTAGATTCCTGTACAACAATGCCATTGGCATCAGTGAAGAATCGCTACCATTTTCAAATGCTGGCGAATGCTCATTCCACTTGGACTTGACTTTAGGAAAGAGCGGTGGCCAGCATTTAAAACTTGGACTTGACTTTAGATAACGGCTAGTGTGATAGTTTAGCAGCATTTTGAAAATGGTGGTGAATCATTTTCACCGTGCGTGGCACTGATGCGCTTATATCCATGCCTTTCAAATTTGAGGAGCACAAGTACATCTGTAAATTTCTGAACCATCCATTTAGTACCAATTAAATATATGGTTATAAGTAACATAGCGTGTAATCTAAACTAAATGGTCAAAAGTAAATGTTTACTCTCATTTTTTTTCAATTTAAATTTTCAGTCATGCTGCATTCAAAATTGGCCCAGGGATTTGGTTGATCTGGATGTTTGCACGACCGTTCCATTTCCAAGTAGAAGGGTTATCGCTATTTTTAAACGGAAATTAACAATCACAGGAATCTTCACCAATAATCCCAAGGATATTAACCCTTAGACTCTTGACTCATGCGTCTTCTCACCTTTATCTTCTGCGTTTTGGTCTCTTGTATACAGAAGCCGCGTTCCTTTGGTGGAGGGTAGGTACTGAGGGATGTAATTGGTAGGGTTTGAGACGTGTTTAGCCAAAGCTAGACCAGTCCATTTACTAAATGAGTCCCGGTTTAAATTTTTTACCAGACTCTTTTACTGAATGGGTAGGCTTGGATCGGATCTGAGTCAACTATATTAGATCCATTAGGTCTGATAGAAGGAGATCCACGTAGACCCATTTATAGATATGTTGGGTCCAATGAGTGTGGATTTGGATTTGGTATGCAAGTATTTTTATCATGTTTAAAATGGATATTGATGTTTTCAGGCCTAGATGGGTCCCTTGTAATATACTAAACCTGCCCATTTACTAAATGGGTTCAGGTCAGGCCTAATATAAAGGAAACCAAATCCAGACCCCTTCAGCAACTAGGTCTGATCTTGGACCCAAACCACCATTTGTTAAATGGACTGGGTTTCGTCGGTCTAATTGGGTCGGTTTTGTGTACCCCATCCGTCCATTGACTCATTTACCGTCCTAAAGGTACTTAAAAGACCAGTTCAGTAGTTCGCTGAACTTTCTGAAACCGTATTCCTCAAGCCCCACTACAATAGATATAATCCAACATGATTGATCCAAACCATCCATTGGGTGAGAATATTTGTCTCTAATATGTGAATATATTTTTTTTTTTACCAAATGGACGATCCTCATAACAAGTTTTGCAGGAAGATAATGAACTGGTGGCCTTTGGTTTTGAACATTTGGTTTATAGTGGATCAATCAGATTGTGGAGATATCCACTGGACCAGCCACTGACTATGGAGGGTGGGTCCCCTTCTTGATGGAACGCCGTGAGCCAAGGGCCCTTGGGACTATAAAAATCTTGTTGCCTACTTTGGACACCCAAGCGACAGCCCCACTAGTACTCTGTGCACCGACTAGTGCCACGTCCGTAGAACTTCTATAACATGCACTCGGTCCATTTAGGTCTTTGTGACCTAATAAACAGTTTGGATGGCTAATAGGCCCTTGAGAAGTCTTTAATGGTGATCGTACAATTATCACTATTTTCTTGTGGTGTGGTACACTTGAGTTGTGGATCTGTCTCATTTTTTTTTTGCCTCATGTCTTGAAACCAACTGGAAAAAATAGATGGATCACGTGGATAAAACACATACATCATGGGGCTCCAACATTTTGGCCTTGTAATCCAAAAGCACTTCCACAGCCCATGTTAACGGGTCGCCCACTGTTGATTATGTGTAGGGCTCACTGTGGTCTTTCTGTGCCATCCAATCCATTCATTTGATGTGTCTAATTACCTACAAATCACAGTATTCCAGATTTTGGAAACTCAGGTGGGCCATACCACGAGAATTTAGTGATTCTTATGTATAATATTCTGGGTTGACCGTCCTGAGAGTTGAATCAGCCATATTTTTGGGACAGAGGCAAAACAAGGAGTGATGCACCTGATGTACGGGTTGGATTTCACTCACGTTAGAGAAAGTAAGTCCACCGTCTGTTGTAAGTATCCAACTCCTAATAAATAAAGAAGAGGCCGGTTCTTCTATATATTTTGGTGTGAGTACGCAGTCGTTTTAGGAAAAAGACAGAAGTACCCTCCTTTGTACGATAAGGTTATCCTACCCTTCTTTGTATTAGAACCGGTCTCAATAAAGAAATCCCTTGTCTAGGAACTCTATGATGGTTGTATTCCACCATTTCTCCACAAATCTTTGAACTTATTATTATTTTTTTTAATGTGTTTGTAAATTTCATGTGGGTAGCTTCGGTTCTTAATGGATTTTGATGGACTGTAGAGACAGAGTTGAATAGTGTCCTTCTCATTTTTTAAGTTTTAATGGGTGATGATATTTTGAATTTGTGCGACGGTTTTGTGGGCTTAATTTGCTTCTTTATTGTGTCTGGTAAGTGAATGAAGCTGTAGCAGATTGGTTGAATTCCTTGTTGCTTCTACTTCAAACTTTTGATTTGGTTCACTTTTATTTTATTATTTCATGGATTTTAATGAGTGATAGAAGCAGAGCTGAAATGGGTAGTTGGTAATTTTGTGTTTTGAGGAGCGTAGGAGAGTTGCAGGGCATTTTTGGGTTTTGAGGAGGGAAAGAGAAGTAAAATGGTAATTTTCAGGTCTATGGATGTGGGAAGCAGAGCCACTGTATTTCTTCTTCATACCCTTCTCTGGTTGTTACTGAGTATTGATACTTGCAACGGTGTCGAAAGTGATATTCAATGCTTGAAAGCCCTAAAAGCTTCGCTGAACGACCCAAATGGTTACCTAGCTTCGTGGGATTTCAACAACAATACCGAAGGGTTCATCTGTAAATTCAACGGCATCGAATGCTGGCACCCTGATGAAAGCAAGGTCCTAAACATACACCTCTCGAACATGGGCCTCAAAGGTCAGTTTCCGTTGGCTCTCAAGAACTGCACGAGCATGACAGGATTGGATCTAGCGACAAATGAGCTCTTTGGACCCCTTCCTGAGAACATCAGTGGAATAATACCATTTGTGACAACCCTTGATATCTCCTATAACAATTTCACCGGCGTAATTCCAAGAAACCTTGGGAATTGTACCTACCTGAATGCACTTGGTCTCCAACACAATCGGTTTGAAGGTCAGATCCCCTATGAACTTGGCGGGCTCCAACGGCTGTCTCAGTTCAGTGTCGCTTACAATTCTTTGTCAGGGCCAATTCCCAGCTTTGCCAAGGGGCCAACTATCATACAGGCCTCAAGCTTTGCGAATAATTCGGGACTTTGTGGACATCCTTTGGAGGCTTGCAAAGGACCTCCGAAAACGTCACATGCCAACTTCATGATCGGCGCAGCCCTTGGCGGGATAGTTCTTGCAATTATAGTCATCAGAGGTATTATCTTATTCAGTTTTCGTAAGTTGTCTAAGAAGAATAAAGAAGAAGACGTTGAAGCAAACAAGTGGGTGAAGAATACTAGAGGAACCATAGACATCAAGGTTAGCTCATTTCCTCTCTTTTTTGTAATATATATATATATATATATATATATATATATATATATATATATATATATATATATATATATATATATATGCATTTTCTTTTTTGCCTTTTTTTTTTTTTTTTGGAGAAGCGTGACCAGAGCACAGATCCCTAAATTGCTTATCTGGTGAAATTAATTTAGATTGGACCATCCATCTTGTGTGCCTGGCGTTGGATTGGCCATGGTAGATAAATCTGACTGATTGGAATATCTTAACCATCTAGTCAGTGTATGACACTAGGAAAGACTGTTGGCAACCATCAACACTCGACACTAGAAGGCCACCAATTTGATATTTGATATTGGGAGCATCTAATTCGTGTGGTTATTGACCGTGGCTGTCAGAGATTCGCATGATGAATGGTCTGGATTTGAGTGCACGGCATCAGTGCATCAGATAAAAATCGTTAGTCCACCCAATCCTATTCGAGATCCTACTCCAAGTGGTTGTACCTACACTTTAATGATCCTACAGCCTCATCCATCTAGTGCATCCTATCAATGGAAGGCCTTTGGCTGTATTTTACATCTTACGGGTGATAATAGTTATTAGTTTCTAGCTTTTCCCCTTGAAGGACGCTAATCTTGTGGGTAGGATTATCACCTTGGTTCGCCGCAGTTTCCAACTGTTGGAAATCCACAGACGGCACTCGCTGGATGTACAGCCTGGATATGTTGTTCTACCTCCCACCTGCCGCACATCAGGTATTAGGTGATGAACATGCTGATCCAGTGCAATAATGGATCAAAATCAGAAATACAATATATCATCACACTGCTTACCTTCTGTTTTATAAGACATGCTAATGAAACCACTGCAATGTTCAGATCTCTATGTTTGAGAAATCAGTTCCAAAAATGAGATTGTTCAATCTTATGAAAGCCACCAATAATTTCAGCAAAGACAACATCATGGGTTCAGGGAGAACGGGCACCATGTACAAAGCGACGCTCCCGGATGGTACTCTTCTTGCAGTTCGGAGACTTCAAGATTCTCATCATTCTGTTAAGCATTTCATATCAGAGATGAATGCGCTAGGGAGCATAAATCACCCCAACTTGGTGTCGCTTTTGGGCTTTTGCATTGCAAGAAAGGAGAGGCTTTTGATATACAAATATATGCCCAAAGGATCTCTATATGATAATCTTCATCACCCAAAAGACAAGTCCAGATTCATAGAATGGCCTCTGAGGCTGAGAATTGCGATTGGAGTGGCAAGAGGTCTCGTGTGGCTTCACCATTGCTGTAGTCCTTGTATAATCCACTGCAACATAAGCTGCAAACGCATCCTATTGGAGGAGGACTATGAGCCCAAAATATCTGATTTTGGATATTCGAGGTTCATGAATCCAGTTGAAACTCATGTTAGTACTTCTTTAGATGGAAAGTTTTCAACTTCGGACTTCGTCGCACCTGAGTACATGTCCACGTTCGTCCCTGCTACAAATGGTGATGTTTACAGCTTTGGAATGGTGATGCTCGAGCTGATTACTGGCAAAGAACCAATTCAAGTGGTGAATGCTCTGCAAAACTTCAAAGGAAATATAATGGAATGGATTGTTTATCTTTCAAATTACTATGCTATGGATGAGTCTTCGACAGGAAGAGGTTGTGATGGTGAAATCCTCGAGTTCCTTGGAATTGCATTTGCTTGTGTTGCATTAGATCCAGAGGAGAGACCGACGATGTTTCAAGTATACCGTCTTCTAAAAGCTATTGGCGAGAGGTACAATTTTACAGATGGAGATGAGAAGCTGATGCCCCCAGATTGTATCAATATTGATTGCCCAAGTGAACTTATTTTTGTTCCAGAAATTCAGGAAATTGAACGTTAGGGTATAAATGAGAACACATTACAGTAGGCATGGATCTTGTAGAAGCCGCATCGTCTTAGTCAGTATATAAGATCAGTTGCATTGCTGATCAGATATGTTTTTCCATATTGAAATTGTCTGTCTGTTGGTGTATCATATTGCATGTAAGTTTTTTTCTATTGAGAATGTCTGTCTGTTGGTGAATTGTATGCATATAAGATTTTCTGTATAAGATTCTGTTGGTCATGTATTTGTATTGCATATAAAATTCATAAATAAGCTTTTTAAGGTCTGTTTTATTGAACATTTTGATTGCCATAATCAGTGAAAAAGCAATGAAATTAGAGAGAAGAAATCAAGTTCTAGAAAGTCTAATTCAAGGTTTGATTAGCCCGTTGCAATCAATACTCATATATCATTGTATCAGTTTGATAAAATGAGTACTTGACAACGAGCTTTAGTCATGGCTTTAGTGAAGATGTCTATCAGTTGATCATGAGAGGCAACATAAGAGAGGAATTCTTTGCCCCTACAAATGCTCATGGATTAAATGGGAATCAACTTCAATGTGTTTCATGCACATCAAACATTATATTGGAAACAATTTGAATTGCACTAATGTTATTTAGAGTGTATGAAGAAAGATTAACGCCAAAAGTCGAGCACGAGCTGCAACCACATTAACAGAGGAAGCAAGTGACACAGATGGACCGTGGACGTCAGTCTCTTCATAGGATTTAGATCATACGATCTTGTTTCTTACACTCATATGATATCAAAGAGTTGCCTAAAAACATATACTAGCCAATGCCGATGGTGGATTGACAAGGTACATAAAGAACCATCCACGTTCACTCAATCTACATTAAAAAAGAAGAAGAAAGAAAAACAATATTTTATATATATAATTACAATATGCATATACCGTACATTGTCATGATACCATAGTTGTACTATTCCATGGTCACATCTACATCTTTTTAACCATGTGAAAAGTGTTTGCAGAATTCAATCAAACACGAGAACACACTAATGGTCTGTATTCCTTTTGCCTTGTGTTTTTAATAATGGCAGCCAATGTATTTCTTAATGGAATAAAAATAGATGGATTAAAATAAAAGATATTAAATTAAATGTTGACTTTTATTAATTTATAAATTATGCTGAAAACAATTGACAAAGTAACAAATAAACTAAAGAATAAAAATAAAAAAAGAGATAAATATGTGAGCTGCCCGTATGGACATACGATCTAGTCGAACAGTCAACAAGATGTAACCATGGTGTTTAATCTTTTGAGCAGGGACTTGATTCATTAAGATCTAATATCAGAAGATTGAAAATATTTATCCTACGGTACTATAATGATATAACGTTGGACAATAGCTATCTAATCTGGCGCAGATGTCGGCGAAGCGAGATCAAACACTGTCTCTCTCATAGGAATAACGACCCGATTCCATGGATTTATCGAGCAAGACAGCCCAATCTTCCTTGATTTCTCAAGGGGCTACTCGATGAACATGAGCAAGAGAAAGAATTCTCTAAGAAAAGTTGTATTGGAATTCAATAATAATCCAAAAACGAAAATAAATCAATATTTATATGTTCCCTAAACCCTAAACCACGTAGCCTAGTTGTCCTAATTGCAAAAGGAAAGAAATCCAAGAAAAAATGAAACAAAAAAGTTCAAATTAGAAGTTTTGTGCGAAATCATGCGCATCCACCGACCGGTTGGTCGTGGGCCACAACTGGTCGGATTGGCCTCAAAATAGTCCAGAGAGTACAGACTGTTTGGCTAGGAAATTCAACCGGTCGGGTGACAGATCGAAGTCGGTCGTCAATCACCACGACTGGTCGGGCGACCGGTCGGCTGAGGGTCAAAGCAGTCGAGTGAGTTTGGACTTTGAATGTAAATTCGATCGGTTTTCAAATCGGGCTTGACCAATTTGAGTAGTGGGCGACTGGTCGGGTGGGGTTGTTTCTTCATATGCAACTTCTAACTTGGCCCCTTCGATGTGGTCTTCTACTGATCCTTTCGCTGGTCCATCTTCATCATGTAGAGGTCAGCCATACCCTATACATCAGTCTCCCCTCCTTAAAAAGAACTCGACCCCGAGTTCACGTTATCTTATAGTTCATGGTACTCGTATAGATTGGCGATGTTGAATGTCTGGGAGATTTCAAATTCCTCAGGAAGATCAACAACATAGCACTGTCATTGATCTTCCGAAGGATCGGCACGAGCCCAATCTTCTTGTATTTGAGCTTGTTGTGGGTGAAAGCTCTCCTTGCATAGGTGAAACATGACTTGGTCTCCGACCTCGAAGACCTTTGCACGACAATGCTTGTCAGCGTCTGGCTTGTATTTCTGATTCGATTCTATTAGCTTGTTTTGTACGTCAGCAGGTATTTTCGTGATCCTTTCCACCATGTTATCAGCGGCTATGCTCTTCCCTAGGAACTTTGACAAGGGAACCAAGTCAAGTGTGTGACGTGGAGTTCGCCCATAAACAATCTGAAATGGAGACTTGCCTGTGGATCGATTCGCCATGTTGTTAAAGGCCAACTTGGCTTGAGATAGAGCTAAGTCTCATTACTTCGGCTTGTCCCCTAAGATACTTCGAATGAGGTTACTGAAAGTCTTATATATTTACTTCAGTTTGACCATCTGTTTGAGGATGATACGCACTATTAAACTGATGCTGAGTATCAAATCTGCTCCACAAAGTTAGCCAAAAGTGGCTAACGAACTTCATATCACAATCCGACGTTATGGTCTTAGGAATACCAACCTCACCATCTCCCTGAAGAATAGGTTAGCCATATTCATTAACATCTTCTTGCATGGAATGAAATGTGCTATCTTCGAAAATCAATCTACTACCACGAACACTGAATTCAAACGACGTTGTGTTCATGGGAGACGTAGGATGAAGTTCATCTAAATACCCTCCCAAGGGCCCTTCGACACAGGTAATGGAGTGTAAAGACCTGTATTCTGAGAATGTCCCTTGGAGGTTTGACAAGTGTGACACCGTGCAACCATCCTTCCCACGTCCCAGCCTAGATGAGGCAAAAAATACCGCTCTTCTACTAGCATCTTTGTCTTGTCACAGCCCAAGTGGCCTCCAAGCCCACCACCATGAACTTTTAGTATGATTTTGTTGTGTAGAGAGCACTATGGGACGCATATTCCCATAGAAGAGAAACTCGTCGTGAATGTGAAAATCACCGGGATGATTATTTTTGCTTCATGCCCATTCCTCTTCGAAATCTTCATCTTCCGCATACATATCTTTGAGGCACTCGAACCCAATGACCTCATGTGATAGCGTAATAAGGAGAGCGGCCTGACAACTCAAAACGTTAGCCAACTTGTTTTGCTTGCCAGACTAGTGCTTCAACACGAAGGTGAATTCCTCCAAGAATGAAACCCACCTAGCATGCACACGACTGATGTTAGTCTGACTATTGATAAACTTTAAAGTTTGGTGATCAATGTTTAGGACAAACTCCCTCTGAATGAGGTAATGTCGCCAATGCCGAGATCTTGTATGACAGCGTACAACTCTAGTTCATATGTGGATCACTTCTTCCGCACTTCGTTAAGCTTTTCACTATAGAAGGCAATTAGTTTAACCTCCTAAGATAATACAGCTTCAATCCCTACATAGGATGCATCACAGTCCACCTCAAAAACCTTATCGAAATTAGGCAATATAAGAACTAGAGCGGAAGACAACTTGCACTTGATCTCAGCGAAGCTTCGGTCAGCTTCCTCAATCCATTTAAATGGTCCTTTCTTCATGAAATCTGTAATAGGTGCGACTATCATGCTGAAATTCTTGACAAAATGACGATAAAAGGTGATCAACCCATGAAAGATGTGGACCCATGGATGTTAGTTGGGGTAGGCCACTCACGTATGGCCTTCACCTTGTCTCGTCCACCCAGATTCCCATGGGTGATACAACAAACCATAGAAATAATAAGCGATCCATCATAAAATCGCACTTCTTCAGGTTTAAATAGAGTTTGTTATCGCAGAGTACTTGAAGTACCTCCCTGAGATGCTCCATATGAGTTATCTCATCCTGATTGTAAATTAAGATGTCATTGAAGTAAACAATGTTAAAACGACCAATAAATGGCTTCAACACTTGATTTATGAGTGCATGAAGGTGCTCGGTTAATTCAACAATCCAAATGGCATAACAAGCCATTCATACAATCCATCTTTGGTCTTGAAAGTTGTCTTCCGTTCTTCTTCGGGGCGATACGAATCTGATGATACCCGCTGCACAAATCTAGCTTACAAAACACCTTTGACCCCTTGAGCATATCTAACATGTCGTTTAGTTAGGGAATTGGAAACCGATAGTTCACAATAATCTTGTTTATCGCCCGACTGTATACATACATCCACCAACTCCCATCCTTCTTAGGAGTTAAGAGAGCCAGAATGACATAAGGACTCATGCTCTCCCTCAACATTCCCTTCTTCAGTAATTCCTCCACTTGGCCTTAGAGGATTTCACTTTCCCTGGGGCTCAATTGATAATGCGGTCGGTTGGGTGGACTCGCCCCTGGAATGAAATCAATATGGTATTGAATGTCCCTCATTTGGGGCAACCCTTGAGGAAGTTCTTTGGGCCACGTTTCATAGAATTCATTAAGTAACGGACGAAGGGTTGGGGGTATAACATGCTCCCCGAAGTCCTCACCCTTCATCACCATGGTGTATATCTCGCCCACTTTTCTAGCCTCTTCTACAAACTCTCTTATGGCAAGGAGAGAGTTTCCCTCCACTATGGAAGTTTTGGGGCCGCTCTCCGATGCCATAGGAGAGAGAAATCGCTTTCTCTCATCCTTAACCAACATATAAGTGTTGTCACGATCACGATGGGTCACATCTCGGTTCGACTTCCATGGCTGTTTGAGTAATAAGTGACACGCTTCCATGTCAATCACATCGTACAACACCTCATCCATATAGCTCCTACCAACTAAAAAAAAAAACCAAACACTGTTCAGTTACCTTAGTGTTGCTAACCTTCTTAATCCACCCAATAGAATATGACGCTGGGTGCTTTGTGGTCGGTAGTCGGAGCTTGTCCACTATCATCTTGGACACTATGTTCTCACTACTTCCGCTATCGATGATAACATCTCAGACCTTCCTGTTCACAGTGCATCAAGTGCGAAAGCTATTATGGCGCTGAGGATGGGTCTCAACCCTAAGCATATAACACAAATGTCGAATAATCAAGGACTCCCCATGGTCTTGTTTGAGCCACTCAGTGTCTTCATCTCCCTCTTCACATGAGGGCACGCATTTGACAAATGACTAGGTTGTCCACAACGCCAACAATGATTCAGTCGTGGCTGAGCGTATGGATTAGATGCCCAACTTGGATCGGCGGCGGGTGGAGCAGTGTGTTGGGGACTGGAGGGACCACTCCCCATACCATGGTTTGTGGTCATCGGGGGCTAGATACGCCCACCAATAGGCTCCTTACCCTTCATAGACGATATCTCAGTTGTGGAGCCCAAAGTAGACGCATGAGGGACTGGGAATGGGCTCGTGGGCACCCGAGTGAGAGCCGTCTCTGTACGGTTGGCATATTGTATGACATCTTCAATATTCCATATTGGAAGCATCTGTACACGGTCTTGAATGTTGATTCTCAAACCACCAATAAATCTGGTAGCCTTTTGTGCATCTGTTTTTGACAAGTCGTTACAGGTGGCTAGGCGATTGAATTCGGCCGCATATTCATAACGGTTTGATTTCCCTAGCAACAATTTTGGTACTGCTGGAAGAGTACTTGCTCGTAATCATGGGGTAAGAACCGTGCATGAAGGAGTTTCCTCATTCGTGGCCATGATTGAATGGGTAGTTTGTTCTAACGGACCCAAGAAATCTGTAACTTCTCCCACCATGTAGAGGCTCCTGATTTCAACTTATATGCAGCAAGTTTCACTTTCTTCTCCTATAGAACATCCATGTAGTCGAAAATATTCTCAACTTCGACTAACCAGTCCAGGAATTCTTCAATCCGTAATAACCCATTAAAAGATGGAAGCTCAGCCTTCACTACGTGAAAAAGTGCTAAATTCGACTATGCAAACTGCTAAATTTACCGTGCGGAAAAAATCGACGGTCTAAGACCATTGAATTTAGGGCCCAAAATTCGACTGTTAATGACCGTCGAATTATCACAGTCGAAATTAACGCACGAAAAAATTCGACGGTCCAAAGTAGTTGAATTTAGGGCCTGAAATTCGACTATTAATGACCGTTAATAAGAAAGAATCAGAGGTGTTAAGCTTTTTATCATCCTGGCGTCAAGCTATTTTTTCGCAGGACCTCCCCTACAGTATTGTCACCACAGTAGAGTTTTAACCCCTACAATAAATAGGATTAATTGAGACTGTCATACCTGTCTCTCTTCTTCCTCCAGTGATGAGTTAAGTGGGGAGCCTGGACCCACGGAGGAGCTTTTTCATTTGGTCCCACTGAGGAGCGCCATCTCCTTCTAGCCGATCGACCACTCCGACATCGTTTGAAAGATAAGAGAAGTCGTCAGTTGACCAGGCCATGTGGTTCGAAGCTCTCGAGTCAACAACCTAAGGGAGGTTCTTAGTTGACTTAGGTGTGAAGATACCCTCGAATTTAGGGCCTTAAATTTGACGGTTAATGGCCATCGAATTATTACAATTGAAATTAACGCGGGGAACACGTCGACGGTCCAGAACCGTCGAATTTTTGAAAATCCGCTCTCTATATAAACTTTCCAATTTTTTAAAATCTCTTGAAAAAAATTGTGATTCTGAAAAAATAGTTCAAAAATTCGAAAGAAAAATTTATTAATGTTTTAGAAAAATTAAGATTTTGAAAAAAAAAATCTAACATTAACAAAAAACTAGGATTTTGAAAAAAGAAAATGGGTATCTTGAAAAAATTGACAATATTTGAAAAAAATTGAGATTTTAAAAAACATAGAGATTTAAAAAATCACCGAAGTTTTGATACAAAAATTAACATTTTAAATAAGAAAATTGAATATAATTAAAAAATTTTGATTTTGAGAAAAGAAAAAGTTTAAAAGTGGAAATTTTTTTGCAATGTTTGAAAAAAAAATCAACTGAGATTTAAAAAAAAAATTTTAAAATTGCATCTTGAAAAAATTGATATGTTTGAATAGAATTGATAATTTTGAAAAAACGATTTTTGATGAGTTTGAAGAAGTTCAAAAGTTTGAAAAAAAAAAAACAATTGAGATTTTTAAAAAGATGGAGATTTTGGAAAAAAACATTTGGGTCAATTTGAAATCCAAAAAATCTAGCCGTTGAGATTTGGATTTTAAGTCTTAAGATTTGGTATGGCATCATAAAATGATATTTAAGAACAGATGAACTGGATAAATATACATAAAATATATCAACTTGGACTCACATGGTTAAAGTAGTGTGGATGGTCCAGAACCGTCGAACTTTTGAAAATCTCTACTTAGAAATGAAATTCCCAAATCTCCCTAATTTCTTCCATTCCCCCCAAATATGCTAAAATCATGAATTTATGATAGATTTTCCCACAAAAATTGGCTCCACAACAAATTGATTTTCAATGCGAAGGTTAGGTGGTTTATCGTGCTGGGATTTGACGACGAATTTGATCCGTTGTTAAATAAACATTTTTATAAGATTTTTTATAAAAAAATTGTGATATTTTGAAAATATTAAGAATAAAGAAAACATTGAGATTTTGAATAAGATTGAAAATATTGCATTTTGAAGAAAAAAAATAGCTTTCTAAAACAATTGAGAAATTTGAATAAGATTAAGGGTAGTGAAAAAATTGAGATTTTTATAAAGTATTTGAGATTTTGTATTTTAAAATAAATTAAGAAGTTTGATAAAAAATAATAAGATTTTCAAAAAAAAAACTTGGATTTAAAAAAATTGAGAAGTTTGAAAAAATGAATTTGATATTTTGAAAAAACTTGGCAAGTTTAAAGAAAATTGAAATTTTGAAAAAAAAATGACATTTTGTAGAAGAAAATTGAGAGGCTTAAAAAAATTGAGATTTTGAAAATAATCCATTTTCCCATGTTATTTTAGGGTATTATGACAAACATGAAGAAGATCTAATCATCCATTGGACCATACCATAAGAAACAGTTGTTATTGACCATTAATGGGACTAAAAATGTTTTGGATCAAGCTGATATTTTTTCCCTCCATTAAGGCTCATGTGACCTTATCAACAGGTTAGATGGTAAATATACACTATGAAAACATTAATGTATGCCCTAAGATGTTTTTAATGGTAGGATGGTCAACCACCATTGTTTCTTCTGGTATGCTTCACCTGATAATTGGATTTGATTCATTTTGGGGATAATGCCCTGTAATGATAGGGAAAAGCGGATTAATAGCATGGATATATAATACATATATCAAGTTGGGCGCCACTATAACCCCACTGTAAGGGCCGTCTTGCGTGAGGCCGGGGTCTCACCTAACCTCTCTCGACCCAAATGGTTTAACCCAGAGGAGATCATCAGTCCGTACCTACTACCAATGGGGTATGTTACCCAAGAATTTGTTATGGTGGACATTCAATCACTTTTGTTTTCCTGTGATGTCGTCCACCTGAGATTTATATGTGGTTCATTTTTTGAACAAGTCCTTCAAGTAATATTTATGATTTAATGGACGGCATGGATGGAATACATAAATCATGGTGGGGCCCACATAGCACGTGGTAGCGTCAACCCATCTAATGGTGTCAAACGCACGCGGAATTTAAAGAAATTCCAATTTTGGGGGAATTTTCCAAACCGTCTCCGTCATGCTCGATCCCTTCATTCTCCCTCCCTCTCTCACGCTCTCTCCATCTCTGGTTCTCACTCTCTCCCTCTCAGGCTCTCTCTCTCTCTCTCTCTCTCTCTCGGCCCCTCACAGGTGCGACGACGCGCGAACGAGCGAAGGGAAGCCCACCATCTGTCTCTCTCTCAGGTATCTCTCTTCTCAGGTCTCTCTCTCTCTCTCTCTCTCTCTCTCTCTCTCTCTCTCTCTCTCTCTCTCTCTCTCTCTCTCCAAAGTTGAATGTATAAACCCTAATCAGGGTTTTACAATGGTGAATGTCTTTGGGGACTTTCATTTTTCAATCCGTAACTAGGGTTTTGTAGATTTGAATATCGAAATCACTAAGGATTTTTCAAATTCGAATCCCTAATTAGGGATTTTTTTCTTGAAGTAGATTCTTTTTTTATAGTCCAGGTTGGTGATTTTGGTCTCCAGATTTTGGTTTTCCATAGAAATCGTATTTTTATAGGCATTGCAGTTTTGAACAAAAAATTGAGCAGAATTGTTGTTTTTGGGTAACTGACTGTTTTGAAGTTGAATGCAGGTGGTTTTACGGTGATGTGCCGGTTTTTACTTGTGTTTGTTTCATGTTAGATTGAACCCTTTCAATACATGACAATATTGGATTGACTGTACCCTTCAATCCACATGCTAGTTCCATCTATTCCCTGCAACAGTATTCATCCCATCCGACGTTTTGACTGTTGGCTAATAGAGTTTCCTTAAAAGCAGATGAACTATTGAGTAGTTTGTGTCCCAATGCCTCTTCTCCAGGGTAATAAAATGCAAAAATGTAGTGATGTACCCCACCTCTTCAATCATGAAAACCCCTTTTGAAGTTGCATGTTGTGTAAATCTGCTTTCCGGTTGTAACTTGTTTTTGCATGGTGTGCATATGCATATAAGTTTTCTGATCACCTCTAACTGAGAGAGAAGGCATGGTGAAAAAGAGGCTTATTCAGCTCACAATGAGTGTTTGCAATGAGAAATATCTGCCAGTATTACTCTTATCTTCATACTTTTATTTTTTGAGACGGCGACATTTTTCACATTGATGAAAACTCTCAGGTCCATTGAGAAGCCGTGCGGCCAAGGCCATTGGATTCATTGACATGATGATTGACTACTCATCAGCCAACGCACTGTTGCAGAAAGAACCTCTAGCAGGTTTTTGTTTAATCTTTATTATGAATTTTTCTTATTTGATTTCTATGGTATCTTAGAAAGTTCGGTTGTATTAGGAGGCTTTATTTGTTGCCCCTGGGAAGTGTAGTTTTGTGCAGAGAAACAAAAACTCTGTAATTTCGTGCAGATTTTTTTTTCCCTTTCCAGGTTCATCACAAGAGATGAACTGAAACAAGCACTGTTGCATATGGAATGGGTGATGAAGCCACAATCAATTAAGTTATCAATGACACTGACACAAATCATGTAAGCTAATCATTATCTTGTAAAGAGGAATCATATGATCCTTGCCCTGAGAATGCCCATGTATGCTCAAGTTTTCAGTTTGAACAAGTGGGCTTCATGATTCAGTGACCCAAAGCATTTTTCTGGTGGAACCATCTTGGATAGACCACAATCCAAAAATCTTCCAGATTAAAAGATCCCCCAGCTATCCAATTTTTTATCCCTTTGTTGAATGTGGATCATTGTTGTATTTCCTTTCCTGACTTTCCATTGCTGGCCACAAAGAGTTGGGATTGTTGCCTTGAAGTTGGTTATGGACCGTCCACAATGGGTCATCAGATCAATGGATGGGGTCAGTGAACTGTGGGCCTCACTAGTATATACTTCGAATCTGTGGATACCATCCATAATATATTTTGGGAACATATTGCATACATACAACAACCTGCAATACTTTGGAAAAGATAAACTACATATGAGCAACTCTTTTGAAATAGATAACTGCATTTTAGATGCTGCTTTTTCTTTTGCCTTAAGTTTCATTGAGTTGATCTTCATGAGTGGGCCACTTTTTACCTATGGCAGATGTTGGTGGCCCACCTCCTCTGTATGTAAACTGAGCCCCTTGCTAGGCAGATATTGGTGGCCAACCTCCTCCAATTTGAATCCTTTACCAGATGATAGTGGCCCTTTATCTGTGAATCCATGGAGTAACATACCCTCCAGTCCATTACCATTTCCTTCGGCCCCTTCAAGTACATCAAGACTCTCAATTGATGAATGGTGGCCCACTTCCTTGACTTGAAATCCTTCACTAGATGATGATAATGATCTTTCATCTATGACCACTAGTCCATTACCATCTCCTTCTCCCCCTTCATGTAAATAGAGTGCATCAACTGGCAGATAGTGGCCCACCTCCTGCACTTCAGATCCTCCACTAATTGATGAAACTGACCCTTTCTTTATTGACTCATCAAATAATACATCCTCAAAACTGTTATCATCTCCTACCCCTGAGGTATGCTGGCCATTCATCAATCTGCCTAGTTACATCTGTACAGATTTTAAGAGGTTCCTCTATGTGAATTTTAAGTTTGTTTGTATAATAAGTGACATGGACTGACCAATTTATTGCCTGTATGTTACCTGTCTCAATACTGTTTTTATCAGCCCATCCTAGATATGTGATTGTGGTATGGCCAACATTTATCTTTTCCAAAAAAGGCATGGCCCACATCTAATGTCCTGCAGAAGAGGCTTATTGTCAGGAAACATGGTACGGTACCACAAGTAGTGGTAACTTGCCTTTATGTGATCACTTCTCGTATGTTCCTTCCATCTGGAAACATTTTTGTCTTCCCTTTTTTTTATTATTGAACATTAGGCAATATGAGCAAGAAATGCAGGTTCTTTGGAAAAGATAACTGCACATAAGCATATATAATTTGAATATTCACAGCTTCTCTCTTTCCATTCCTTGTATGAGAAGAGCATATGGATAAATGGGTTACTGGAAATGAGCAGGTGATCTGCTTGAATCTCTTGCAGTTGAATGGAAAAGTGCCACTTTTGTTCTGAAAATTCAACATCAAGACCTGTTTGCAAGACCATCAATCACAATGGCATTCGGCTCTTTCCTCAAATTTTTCATGGGACTTTGCTTATGTAGAAGCTCTCCGAACTTCCATGAACTCTACACCAGGGTGAGTTACTTGGAATGTTTTTTCTTTATTTCTTTTTTGACTTTCTAATAGAGGCATCAGGCAACAACATGGGAACAAATTGAGAGCGGATGTCAACCGTCAATTGAGATGACTTCCTCATTGATTGCTTGATGAAAAAAATCTGATTTTTTCGAAAGAAATGAAGAAAGAAAAACCCTTCCCTTTTGCCTTAGTATTTTTGCTTAATTGAAAGTCATTGATGCACAGATTTAGATCTCTGGTTCTTCAGAGGAGGTGATAAGAAAGCTTGTCTTAGCTTACTCATTATCTTATAAATGGCATTTAGTAACCCATTTAGCTACGCATTTAGTGGTTGACCTTTTTTTTTTTTTTTTGTGAATTTCCTATTATGTTAAAACTAAGATTCCACCATTCACGCTATTAGATTTTGAGTCTGGTGACTAATGTTTGTGCACTTGTGTATGTGAGATTAATCTTCTTTTCTTTTCTCTTCTTTTTTTCATAACAAATTGCACTGGTCAATAATGATTTATTTATTTATTTTTTATTTTTATTTTTATTTTTATTTTTTTTCTGTTTGTTCTCAAGAAATTTATGTAACATGTTGTTAGAGGATCATTTTCTGGGGAACAACAATTCCACCATTCCAAACATGTGTGCCCCACTTTGTGCTATCTGGACTGTTCATTTGCTGGCCCCTTCGTGCTATCTGGTCATGTGCTTGCAAACAGACAGTAAATTAAAAAGATTTATGGTCAGTAGCTTATGTTCGACAGCAAAAAGACATTGATCATATGTAAGGATGGTCTAGTAGAGTATTCAGGGATGGTCCAGATGGATGATCAAACCAGCCATGTGTCCAGTAGATGACGGTTTTTTTCTTATTATGATGTGTAGGAGTGGTCTGGATCATTTTTTCTTTTTTCAGTTGGGTTGATATCAATCGTGCTCTTGTTTTCTCTATGGGAACTCATGTTTCAGTTATTCTTGAACCAAGTGGAAACAAATATGACAGTTGCATATGTTGTTTAATTACCAAAAGACTATCTTTTTGCTAATTGAGTTGTAATCTTCAGAATTTCATTGAAGACATTACAAAAGACTCGTTAGCTGGTATCCTTATATAGCACCTTGCTCATCGTACTATTTTTTGTTGTATTTATTAGTGCTTACTCTTTTTATTTTTTAGCATATTCTTTTGGCTTTTTGATAAATCGAGTGTTTTCACATTCTCATATGCTCTGTGTAATGTTAAAAGGTGTTCTGTATCTGAAGATTTCGCAGATGGTTATCCATTGGACGGACGGTGGAAATGGACATGTGAATGATAATGATAGTGTACTTGAGGTATGACACCTCACCACTCACTATTGTTATTTTGACCCTTGTTTTCATGACTTCGCGATATTTTTGTTACCAGCTCTGTCATCAAAATATAGAATCTAGAACTGCAATTGGTTATTTTCTCTAGGCATAATTTGGAAAATGCTATTTGATTTGGAACTTTAAGCTCCTTTATGAAAGAGAAGTGACTTCAATATCACCTGTTGTTACATGTTACCTGGGTGTGAAGGATTGTGGTTGTGGCAGTTTGTAGTTGAGGATTGTGGTTGTATTGTGTTGGTTATGTAATGTAATTGTGGAGGATTGTGTTGGTCATGTATTGTGGTTGTGGAGGATTGTACTTGTATATTGTGATAGTAAATGTTGTAGCTTTTTGAATTATTTATGAATTACAGGTTTACAAGATAGTATTGGGGAACAGCTCCCACTAAATATAGGTAATTTTTTTTTTCCGTGCAGACAAATATTCGACGGTTGTGGACCGTTGTATTTATTTATCGACCCTCTAGGACGTTCCCTTACCTAGAACGGCGGGTTAGGACCGTCGAAATATCCTATGATTTTCTCAAATTATTTTCGACGGTTCAAAGCTGCCGATTATGCACATACAAGTTCGACGGGTGTGGACCAGTACGACGGCTTTTTTCGATGGCATGGACCGTCGCACTTTTTCACATAGTGCTTACCTCTATAGTTGCGCTCAGAGTGGTCTCCGTGATCATTACCGCCTACGGGTCACTGTGTGAGGGTTCCTACACCTTCCTTCTTGTCATCTGAATCTTCAACATCGGCCCGACGGTTGCCCGTTGAAAGGGCCTGACGAAAGATCGGGTTGTGTGACTTATGCCATGTATTTCATCATGTAGCTTCAAGCACCTCACATGTACTATGTATGTTATAATTCAGCTTCAAACGCCCATATATGCCATGTATGCCACATGTGCCACTCTTTATCTTCAAGCATCCTACATGTGCCACATGTACTAATTTGGCACTTGCTAGTGACTAAGAAGTTTTTTTCTCAAGAAATTTTTTCCTTTTCTCAAACAACAAATTTGAGAATAGATCACGTTGCTCTCAATTCAACTAGTCAAGGCCACTCGTATGACTGAGGGCCTGGATTGACAGTATGTGTACATGTATGTTTACGTGGGCGTGCTAGAGCGTGCTCAACTTTAGGATATTGATTGAATTGGTCAGTACCCCTATTTCGAGATGGATAGATTGGAGAATAGATCTGGACCGAGAGTCCTCTCGATCACCAACTCATTTATTAATATGCTCCGTACTCAAGTGATTTGAGTAAGGGAAGGAGTTAACCCTTACAAATGAGTTATTTTTGCCTTGTACTAGTGAAAACGAAATCGACTTGTTTAAGGACTTTCTATTTCACTAGTGCTTTTACATGATATTCCTCAATTAAAATAGAAGAATTACGCGTGACAGAATAAATGCTAACATAAACACGATCGATCTTAATGTATTGGCCTTGTTACAACTGTCGTGTTTTACACTCTTATTAAAGTGAGAAGAAAGATAAATACCTAATGCACTTATCAAAACAGACGATTGAGGCAAATTTCTATAATCCGAAGATTGCACACCCAAGTGCAAGTAGCGAAGTAGCAAAATACTTGGTGAGACCGAGGTCGAACCACGTGGATTGGGGTTAAGAAAACTTAGAAGAACTAGTTTAGGTGAGAGAGGTGAAATATGATTTATCCACGTGAGTGGAGTAAGATGTGTGTGTTAAAAAGACAAGAATAGGAGATGGCTAAGGCATTAGGGATCCACCTTTGGTTCGTTCACAATGTTTGATTCGTTGGTTCAACTATAACTCAACTGGAGTCGAATAAAGATACGTTCCAATTGGAAGATGAAATTGTTAAACCACTGCATATTTCATAACAAATGGTGATCTTAACCGGTCGATCTGATCATAAAGTTCTCGTTAGTTAATCACAAGGAATTCCAAGCATCCACTGTGCCCAGAGTTGACAATGGATCAAAGAATTATACAGATCAACAACTTTGCCAAAAAGTCAATCGATAAGATTATAAATCATAAGATCGGATGCACACTTACAAGGTAAGAGGCTTTGAATGATCGATCTAACCATTAAGATCTTGTCCACTGATCGTAGGGAATTCAAAGCATCCATTGTGCTTGGAGTCTACAGTGGATTAAGATATTTTACAGATCGATGACTTTACCTGCATTAGCTCGATGACTATAGAGAATCTTATAAGCATACATTGTGTCCGGAGTCGACGATGGATCAAAAGACTTTATCGATCATAAACTAGTTAATTGGTGTGCAAGGAATCCCAAGCATCCATCGTACCCGAAGTCAACGATGGATCAAAGGACTTTATTGATCATGAACTAGCTAATTAGTATGCAAGGAATCTCAAGCATCCATCATGCCTGGAGTTGATGATGGATCAAGAGGTGTATACAACAATAGCTTCCACCGAGGTAGATAACCAACTCAAACAACTAAAAAAGAACTTCAGCATTCACACCACCATATTGAACCAATAAAATCAAAGCTTGCAAATCTTACCAAAGGCTTCACCCCCAGCCTTAGCTAGAAGTTTAACCAACCACTACACCAAAATCGCGGATTAGGAAGGGCTACGCCTTTGGTTTGAGAAGGGCTTTAGGATATTCCTAATTTGAATGGGTTTTAAACCGTCTCAAAGGGTAAAGACAGTACCGTTTTAAAACTAATAAGGACAAACCCCTCATTTCCATCTCTCTCTCTCTCTCTCTCTCTCTCTCTCTCGTTTTTCTTCTTTCCTTTTCTTCTCTCTCGTTCTTCTAATCTCCCTTGCATACTTCTTCCAATCCCGCGGCAGAATCTCTGCAATTCTTCTTCCAATCTCTCTCACTCTCGTTCTTCCAATCTTAATGATTCTTCTTCCAAATCGCAGTAGAAATCGCTCTCCATCTCATCTCTTTTCTCATTTCCTCCACACCTAAAAAGCCCTAACCGATTCTCTCTCTCTCTCTCTCTCTCTCTCTCTCTCTCTCTCTGCGATCGGATCGCCCAAACTCACCGCCTTTTCCATCCAAAAACCCTAACTCCTCCAAGCAAAAGTTCCTTCTTCGATTCTTCTCTCCATCTTTCTGTCTGCAATTAGACTTGGAATTCTGATTGTTTTTTCTGATTGGGGTACCCGAGATCAGCGCTAAGCTCACCTTCCCCATCTCTTTGAAGTAGGTGAGGATTTTTCCATTTTATTCTCTGTAATTTTGGTAGGATTTCTTTTTTTTTTTTTCTTTTCTTTTTCCTTTATAAATTTCAGCTTTTTTTTTTTTTTTTTCAGATTTTGGGTGGTTGGATTTTATTTACTAGAACATTGGTGGTCTTTATTGAAATTTTTTTTTCCGAAGTATGCTCAGATGGAGCCTATGATTCAGTAATCTAGACGTTTGTATGTTGCATCCCACCATAGAGGGACCATGCCCTGAAAATCAGCTTTATAGGAAAATCCTAGCCTTTTCTAATTCGAGATGGTTAGGAAGAAGAATATGGCAATGTTCTTCATAAAATTAGAAGAAGTCACTAAGAACATGTAACTTGCTTAACATGCCTGTTTTCTAGTTGAATTTTGTGCTTTCTACATGTTTGATGAAATTCCTCAACCAGACTGTTTTTAGACAATGTGGTAGTACCTTTAAGATAGTTCAATCAGTGGGATTTTATGCCAATAAAATTGAAAATCATTTCTTACTAGTTCTGTATTGACTAGTATTCTTCATGTGGTGTGTTTTGAATGAGTCCAAATATGGATTTTGGGTTCTTTCATTGTTTATTTATTTATGTTGATCCATTTTATATTTTAGTTTTACAATGATATAAAAATTTGTTTTGATATTTTGTATTATGGTTTTTATCCAACGGTGTATCTGGAAGTTGCTGTATTTGCAGTGAGCAGAATAGCTGTTTTCCTCAATTCAGCCAATTGCTGCATTAAGCCTGTTTTTCACTCTCTATTTTGCTGCATGCAGAATGGGGTTTCCACACATTTCAAACAGAAACCTATTTCAAAGCACGAGTTTGTCCAAATTAAATAGGGTGGATTTGCATCGCGCCATCCAAACTTGGCCTAATTGAATGAGTATGATGGGAAAAAGCGAGAAACATATGCTTGAAACGTCTCATTTTTCAACAATTACAATAGAAACCTAAAAGTGTGAAACAGATGTGAAGAATGTGGGCATTTACAAGTTGAAATGAGTTTCCCATAAATATAGTCTAAAGTTTTGTTTCTTGATATTTTAGATCTTGAATCTTTCTTGACTCTTACTTCAACAGCTATGAATTTTTCATTTTTTTTTCTCTATGTTCTAGGTTTGGTATCCTAATATGCTATGTTCACATGCAGGAATTTGTTTTTTTTTTTTTTTCTTTTGAAGTTTTGGGTGCTCCATGTGTATAAATTTCTTAGGTGGTAATATGCTCACTGAAAAGTTGATATTTCTAATTTCACAGGAAGTTCCAGTTTCATTCAGGTAAGGATAATTGAAGCTCCTATCTTTCAAAGAAGGAAACTCAAGAGTTGAGTAAAACAATTAGCTTGGACAACCTGTATGACAAGAAAAGAAAATCTAAGCTAGCTAATAAACTGTAAATACAGATTACTTGTAATTCTTTTCTACATGCCTACCAGAATTTAGGTTTTATTTCCATGAGTTCCATCTCACTATTTTACAGGCACAAGATGTTCATTAGTATGCCTAAATCAAGAGGTGATAAACAATGAATATGCAAGTAGAAGGTCAAGAAGAACTACTGAACAGCTGCTTGTATGTCTGAAGTCCTGAGCTTAGCATAGCATATGGCTGTCACAGCTTCACTCACAAATTTGCTTAGTTTGACACATTTTTATTCTTCCATCATCCCTTCTCACTGCTCTTCATTTATCCGTTTAAGCTTTTTAATGACTGTCGTGTTCGAGGTGTTGGGACCACCGTTTTTTGAACACAAATTTGTAGATTGAACAAAGTGATTTAATATTGAGAAAAATATACAGGTTAATGAAAAAAACTAAATTTTGAATTGCTTTTATTTCGTTACCAATGTTTCTCTCAGAACTGTAGAGCATATCATGCTAGGGTGTCACTATGCATCCATATTAGGTGGGACCATTGTGGTCAATATCCAGCTACTCTGCCATCATAGTTTATGCACATTGCATTGTAATCACAAGTTTGATCTAGATATCCTGCTTTTAGTAAGGTTATCTAACCTTCTAGAAATTTCTGATTTGATTATTTTGATGCAATGCCTATGATGGGTTTTAAATATACTTTTGAGTAACTTCTATGAAAATGAATTCATCTGAGGCATTTAGTTTTTGTCTTGAAGTGAAAGTATTGCATTTGGTATGTGTTTCTGCTTCTTTGATTGGTTGCAAATGCCTTTAGTGGTCCTCTCTATATTTGAGTTTCCGATTTGATTAATTTGATGCAATGCTTATGATGGATTTTAAATATACTTTTGAGTAATTACTATGAAAAGGAACTCATCTTAGGCATATCTAATGATCTCTCAAGTGATCCCAACGAACATTCACTCAGGTGGTTCAATGGCATGGACTCATCCAACACACAGTAAATTCTCAATGGTTATGCTTATCCACACCATTGGCACTTTACTGGTTTAAATAAACAGAGATCTCATGAGAAGTCAAAACTCCCGACAAGTTGCAGTCTTGATTCGACCGGGATAAGATTCATGTACAGTGAAATTTTGATTGCAGGTGCTTTCACATTGGATAGGACGATAATAAAGTTCGTGTACAGTGAAATTTCATTGCAGCTGCTTTTACTTTCACATTGGGTGGCAACGAGATTCACCTATAGTGAAGTATCACTGCAGGTGCTTTCACATTTGATTGATCTCTTTTATTTTTAATAGCGTGGATGCGACTTCAATATACGTCACAAGGCTCACTCATTTAAAATGGTTGGCAGGAATCTAGCAGTGTTTTTTTTTATAACTAGTGAATTCAAAAAATTAGAAGAATAAAAAATAAATCTGAGGGGAGGAAATGATAAACAAATTCAGCATACACGTGTGGTCCACAGATGATGCGGACATCAGTGGTGCACCCTTTAGAGTGTACCAGAGGAGGCGACGTCGCAGATCGAGTGTTGGAGCAGACGAGTTGATGTGGATGGACGTCGGGCCCATTGGGCCCATTTTCTGACGCGTTACGAGTACGCGAGATGCAGGATCGCGCAGGAGCATCATGACCGCTGGACCATGGAGCGGATTTACATTTAGGCGCTTTTCTATTTATTTCCTTGTTTCTAGGCGCTTTAGTGTCGTTATTTACTTTAGGCGTTTTTATGTTATTTCTTTGGTTTTCAGGCACTTTAGTACACTTTTTTTTATTTTCGTAGCTTATATATACTGTTAGAACCCTATTTCGAAATTATTGAATGAATAGAAAATTCGTGAGTTTCTTCCTCTTTGTTGAGAGATTAGGGTTTCAGGATTGGCCCTCGGGTGTTGAGGATTCCACCCCGGAGTTTCCATTTTCTCTTCTCTCTTTCTTCAAGGTGCGAGGAAAGGTAAGCTTCTTTTGATTCCTAATTCGTACTTCATGATAACCCATTGTTTTTCAACATCCCTCGTCCTTTTCTGAAACCCCCCCCTTTTTGGTACGATCGAAAAGAGGGATGCCTAGCCACGATAACCGGATCCAAACTTGACTGTGGACTGGTCTATGCTAGATCTGGGATATCCTCATATCCCTAGATCCTCCCTATTTTACGATTTTACATGGTTTTATGCAAAGGGGCATGATCCGGACGGACGGATTTCATCTTCGTGTTGAGATTTGTTAGTTTCCTCCGATTGGAAGTAGTTAGTTTCGTAATTTTATTATTTGAATATCTTCCTACTTGATATACATGCATCTAGGGTTAGATCATCGCATGCCCCTGCATCAACAAACCAGCCTAATTATTGGACCAGGAAATATTCGCAATGGGCTCTAGATGAGTGGCCTAGATATTGCACATGGTACATTGGCATTTGTGCCATGAAGAAAACTTTCAACCATCTTGGAGTAGTTTTCTTAAACACTCTCTATTGGAACATAAGAAATCTCCCTTTTAAAGAACAATCCAACATTTTAGTCCAGTCATGCAATCTATGACTGTAACAAGATTCATGGTTCTCTAAACAAGAAGAGAAACCCATCAACTAATCTGAATACATGCTAGGAGATATACCTTTTTCGTTAGTGATATACCTTCTTAGGTTTGTTGTTAATGACATGTTCTCCAGAGTCAATGTATTGGCGTTGAGTTGTGCATGGGCGACATTTTTATGGGATTCGGGTTTGCTTAAATTCCCGAATAGCCACATGAATTTCATTTTCTTGGATCATATCATTCAACATGGCTTTGTTTTGAAAACTGCTTGAGTGACTCCTGTTCAAGCATATTTTTGTTTTATGTATTAAATTTACTTTCATGTTTTTGCTTTAGAAATTGTGTTAAATTTAATTCTACATTAGATTTCTTTTCATGTTTTTACTTCAAAAATTCTTTCTTCCTTTTTTTTTTTGTGACTGGGAATGAAATTTTATTAAGAAAGACCCCAAGGGGAAGAGTACAACCAAAGAGGAGATTTGCTTAAGAGCTTCCTAATTGTATTGTATGCATAAGCTAGCCTCTTTATTATAATCTTTTATCATTGTCTTCTCCATCTTCTCTTATAAAACATCGTTCTCTAAGCCTCTGTAGATCCATCAGCTCCTCATCTATCTTCGTCTGATCTCTACGATCTACCTTATCTTCGTGGCACGTCTTCAATTGGAGATCGCCTTTCAGCCTTCGGGCTCAGATCAAGAGCTCTGCTGCTATCATCGAATGTTTCCAGCGCAAGATCGCAACCATGGGTAATGGATCGACCAATCTAGTCCTGTTTTGTTTTTCTTTTTTTCTTTTCTTTTTTAATGGTTTTTATCGATGGTAATGGTCATGACACTAGTTCTGTAATCCCCATAAATTGTTTTGATATGGTTGCAAATTTTGCAGTTGTTATTGTGAAGTTTTCCTCCATCTGGAACATGTATTAGTATAAGCATTTCCTTTAATTTTCTAACTTAGATAATGACTTTGCCATTGCAGTAAAAATCCCAACATCAGAGCTAACAGATACATCAAGTAAGGGAATGATTCTTCCATTTCATCCACTATCAATGACATTCCAAAATCTCAATTACTTTGTTGATATGCCAAAGGTAAATTTGTCAGATGATTAGCTCTTTGGACTTTCTTTATTGAAACTTTACAATATTTTTCTTTTATATTTTGAAGGCAATGAAGCAAAAAAGGTATTCCAAAAAAGAAGCTGCAACTTTTATCAAATGTGTCTGTCTTATGTTTGCATTATGCTAAATGTCCTGGTAAGAATTGGAAAGATTGTTCCCTTTCCCCAGTTATTTTGTTTCTCTCCCCTACTTTGAACAAAATTGATTGGCTATCTTATCCAATTCTATTGGTGCTGCCCACATGTGAACAGCCTCTAAATATAGGAAATTTGTTGTTATCTCTATATAAATTATGCAGATACACTTAGGAAGAAGTAATATTCATTTGGTTGAAGCAGTTTGTACAATGATGAATTTTCCCTCTTGCTTTCATTCTTAAATATTTTTAATAGCTCACATCAAACATTCTGAATGCATGGATTTTACTAATTTTATATATATATATATATATATATATATATATATATATATATATATATATATATATATATATATTGGGAACCTGGAAAGCTTATTTCTAAATTGTAGCAGAGAATTCAGGGTCATTGTTAGGTTGCCTCTGTATGACTTTGGGTCTGTTGGGCCGCTTGATCCCAAACTTAACTAATCTTAACCTTTTAATTTGTGATGGCCCCAATCGTCTCCAACACATATCTAGGCTCTGTAGGGTCCACCATATTGTATATGTAAAATCCACTCCGTCCATCAGGTGAGAACCATTATTTCAAACATACATGAAGATATAAACCTAGATAATAAGAATTTATATGGCCCACGACATCAACAACAATGAAAAATTGCTTCCAAAATAGCCAAGTTCACACATGCCTTGAGTTTTCTATGAGGTTGATGTCTGTGTCTTCTCTTCATCTTGATGAATTGCCCCTGGTTAATTGTCTGTCTTCTATGAAGCTAAATTGTGGCGGAGAGTTCTATTCACACGGTTGGCCATTAAATCAATGGCTCCCATGTGCTGGTAGATAAACCAGCGCGCATAGCAAATCACTAACTTTTGTACCCTCATTCTTCTATATGTGGAAAGAGTGACATGCCAAGAGATGAAGGGTCTGAGAAAGCTGTTACTTCCAAAGGTGGAAATGAAAAGGTTTCCTTCCACAAGCTATTCTCATTAGCAGATCCTTTGGATATCTGATTTACATATGCAGAAAACATTTTCTTTAGATATGCAGAAAATATTTTCTAATTGTTGGATACTCAAAACATCAATTTCCTCTCCTATGAATAATGAAATTGCATCACTGATGATATGATACCAATGGTTTGATTAACATATTACAAACTGAGAAATATTCCTTTCAAAACAATGGGAAATACTCAATCACCAAAATCTCCAAGGATCTTTATATGGAGGGACATAGCTGTCTGTGGGAGGAAGAAGGCGAAATGAAGCCACGGTTTTCTCTAAGAAAGGCCCCATCTGTATCACAAAAATAATGCATTTTCTTATTAGGCACTAGACAAATACTCCTAAATTGCACTGAACAATGAGCCCTTCTCGTACAAATTGAAAACCCAAGTAAATTCAGCATATTCTTGGTTCAAGAATCTATCTACAAGATGGTGTACGACCGCAAAAGCATTGCCATGCGGTAAGTTTTACGCATCCATACATACATATGCATCTGTACGTATGTATATACGTGTATGAATGAAGTGACATACTAGACACATGATGATGCATAGATATATTAAATGCATACATGATTCCTTCTTGTAGGTAGCCACCACAGATATTTCTGAATAGATTGGATGGCTTATAAAAAGGTGGGCCATAAGCTTTTTAATGGTTGACATCCTAACTGTACCAATTTCTAATTTTGTTAAT
This sequence comes from Liriodendron chinense, assembly GCA_003013855.2. Lineage (NCBI taxonomy): Eukaryota > Viridiplantae > Streptophyta > Magnoliopsida > Magnoliales > Magnoliaceae > Liriodendron > Liriodendron chinense. Next base: position 498,917 of record ML058332.1, on the reverse strand, counting down.
ATAAATATATTTTTAAATTATTCCTAATTCTAGGAACTAATCATTCCTATATTAGTTACTATTGTTGTAATAGTGTGCTGGAAATTAGGAAGGGTTAATAACCGTTCCTAAAACTTGATGAATGGTTTTCAACCTTTCCTAATTAGCAATTTTGGCGTAGTGAACCATTCTACAAATGGAAGACAAGTACAAAAGAAAAAACTAAAATCTTACAAAACTAAAAAGATGGAAAGAAAGAAAAACCGGAAAAGAGAGGAGTTGTAAAAAAATGGATAATTAGAATGAGAAGAGGGGATCCCATTTTATAGGATCTTTGAGAAGCTTGGAGTTAGGTTAAATTCTAAGCTTAGAAAAAACACTCTAGGCTTGGATAGGCTTGGAATGTACCTCTCTTATTTTGCTTTTGGAGCCCATGTATGAAATAGGATGGTGAGAGGGTTTACTTGGCCTAAGGATGGAAGATAACTATTGAGTTAACTGGGTGAGTTAACCCGGTAGATGAGTCGGAGTTGACTAGGTCCACATGAAAAATTTGGAGAATCTGGACCATCCATTGAAGATGGGGTGCTTCAGGTGATGGACGATGTTGTTGATGTCCCTGTGGACAAACGGTTAAAATTCTGCTGCATGGCTGGGATTTGATCTCCATGGTTGCATTGTACATGTGAAGTGGTTGAAGTGGACAGATGAGATCTCCACTTGCTGATTGGAAAGACGTCCCAACAGCTGGTTGATTGGTATAGACAGTGGATTGATGGGTGACGTCTTTAGAGCTGGTCCTTTGATGGACGGCGGCTCAACTGTTGATTGTGGATGATGTGGTCCACCTGGATCATCTGGAGGTGGACGGCTAACATCAGGTGGACGTTGGATTATGTGGTCCACCTAGATCATTTGGATGATGGGTGTTCATGGCTGAACGTTTGATGATGGAGATGGTCCACTTGCTGGACAGTGGACGGCCAAAATTCATGCTGGACTGTCGAGATCTCCTCCACACTTGCTGAGTTGGTGCATGGCACGTGTATAAGGCTGGATGGAATTGCAGCCTACACATGCTGCACGTGCAAGCTGATGGACGGTGATGATTGTCCTGATGGTGGTATGGACGGTTGGATGGTTTGGATGGATGAATGATGGGAGTTTGAGATGGATGGCTGGAATGGAGGCCACATTGCTGCTGCACATGTTGTGGACGGTGATCAGCGATTGCAGCTGATTTGCACGTTGAAGCCAAGTGGGGCCCACCTCTGGATGTGCACTGGAGTGTGGTGGGGCCCACTGTTGAATGAGCTGAACGGTGATCATGCTTAGGTGCATCTTCATGACTGTCAGATGGTGATGATGGAAGGTAAGATTGGAATGAGTTTTTGGTGATGGAGAAGTCACTATAAGAAATTGGTTTTTTTTACCGACGACCATATTCGTCACTGTTATATGTTTTTTTGTCGGAAAACTAATTATCAATGAAATTTATTATCGCTAGAATCGTCGCAATAAGGCCATGGCTAAAGAGTATTACTGACGAATTCTCACTTCGTCGGTAATTACTAAGTCATTACCGATGAAAAAAAAATGTCGGCCAAGTACGTGACTTCTGGTAGCCAAAAACTAGAAATTTCGTTGCTAAAACAGAAAAATACCTACAAAACCTTTCGTCAGTATAAGTATAATTCATTTTAGTACTTACGACCAATTTCATCGGTATAAGTTTATTATCTACGAACAATGTTATCGGGATAAGTAGACTTTTGTTTATTACCTACGAACAATGTCGTCGGTATAAGTAGATTTCAGTTTATTACCTACGAATAATTTCGTCTATATAAGTATACTTCATTTTGTTACCTACAAACAATTTTGTCAGTATAAATTTATACCTACGATGACTGATGATTTATATTCGTCAGTATAAACATTTTTTAATATATTATCGATGATATATTTCGTCTGTAATAGCTTATTTTTTATTTCATTTATTTTTCATATTCAGGAAAAAATTCCTGATATATGTTGGAGTGTCTTCAAACAGTGCTCGGTTCGGATGTTTGACTTTGGCCCAAAAGAACACAGCGAGGTGCTGGCAGTTTCTGTGTGCCCTATACTGGTCGGCCAACCGATCTGCAGGGGGCTCCGATTGGTCAGTGGTGAGGCAGCGTGACGGGTCTGTGTATGAATTTCCTTTAGATTGTTTTGTAGAAGGTCCGACCAGTCGACTGTGCACGCGTTTTCTTATGCTGTTATGGGGTTGTGCGTAAGAAGTTCTAATTTTGGTTTGTTACCTATATAAACAGGTTGTAACTGAGATTAGGAGTAATCCTAAGGTGACCAAGGTTTCCTAAGTGGGTTAGGAAGAGGGGAGATTGTTTTAAGAGGGAGAGAGCTTGGGTTTTCTTTGTTTTTCCTTGCTTGTGGGTAGGGGTGTAAATGAGCCGAATCGAGCCAAATACCACAGTGTTCGATTTGAGTTTGATAACCAAAATTCAAGTTTGAGTTTGGTTTGAGTTTGATTCAAACCTGAACCTTAGTGTTTAAGTTTGATTTGTTTAAAGTTTGGTGACTTTGAGTTTGGTTCATTTAGGTTTGATTGGTTATACAAACCCAACTCAAACTTAAGTTTGAGTTTTATTACGAGTTTGATTATGTATTCCATATCCACCTTGATGCAAGTATTTCGTATCCACTTCGTTCATACATTTCACCAAATCATTTCATGGCAGGAGGTAAAAGATAAAGTAGATCCAAAACTCAGGTGGGCCATATCATAGGAAACAATGGTTTTTTTTTTTTTTTTTTTTTAACTATAAACGAATCCTATTGAGCCTAGCTGAACTGAACTCATGCCTATTTAAGTTCGGTTTGATTATTAATAAAACCTAAAAATAATGTTTGAGTTTGGTTTGTTTACTAATCAAACGAACTCAAACGAACTTTAATCGAGCCGAACTCAAACCGTTCACAAATAGTTTGGTTCATTAACTACCCCTATTTGTGGGTTGTCAATCTTTGTAATCTTCTGGAATCATAGTTGATCGCTTTATGCCGTGGTTTTTTTACCTATTGAGGGGTTTTTCCACGTAAAATCGGACTGTCTCTTGTAGTTGAATGCTTGTTGTTAGAACTGAAAATGCTGCAATGACATTTTTAGACTTAGATGATGAAAATTAGTCTAATCTGACATGCGCGAGTCTTCACCTAGTACGTCGGAATGACGTAGCTCCAGCGAGGACTCTGGTGATGAGTTTTGGATTCTGGTGAGGCTTCTGGTGAGGGTGCTTGTAAATGCTTGGGACACTCTGGCACGGATTCCAATTTAGAATTCTCTCTCTCTCGTCATACGAGCGTATTGGAGTATTTATAGGTGAAATCACCTGTCCACCTGTCATGCGTATGCTAAAATGTAGCATGCACATGCATCCCGGGTATGCACAAGCCATTCCAGGTATGCGTAAGAAGCTTTGATACACGCGCAAGCAAATTTTCTAGCAATAGAGGGCTCGAGAGTATTTTTATCTTGTTCATGTTTAAGAGATGCATGCGCATGCCTATGACACTTGCGCATGCCTATGAGGTATGCGCAAGTAGTCAAAAATGTATTTTTCCCATTTTGTTTTGATTTAATCCATCATTTTCTGTCTTTTGGGGGTGTTTTGTGTGTTTTTCAATGTTAAGAACATTTGTGGGCCCAACAGATGCCCCCAACGTGCTATGCTGATCGTTTAGAGCCTTATTCAGTGTATGCGCACTGGGCCTGGCCCATTATAAATACCAGAGTTGACTTCTATTTCGTCATTTCCTGTTTCCAGAGCTTTGATTGAGCCCATACAGAAATTCTCTTGTGCATACCTGGGACTCCAGTGCATACCTGAGACTCCAACACATACTCTCGAGGTATGTGCATGACTTTCGAACTTAGATTTTTTCGCGCAAAAAGCGCTGGCGCATCCTCATAGCCTCATGTGCATGCTTAAGAATCTTTGCGCATGCCTCCAAGGTATGTGCAAGCATTCGAACTTAGTCTTTGTTCGTAAAAAAAACTCTCACGCATGCCTTCGTGTGCTTGTGCATGCCTGTGATCTCTTGCGCATACTCTCTTGGTATGTGCATGCGGAGTTGGGTTTGAGTTTCCTTCGTTGATCATTTTGTGAATGCTTGTGGGGCCGTGCACATACCCACGAGTTCTTGCGCATGCCTACGAGTGCTCACGCATGCCTGTGGGATATACGCATGGGGTTGTGAGAGTGAACTTGCCCCAATCTTCTTATGTTTGATTCCCTTTTAGATTGTTATTCTAAGTATGCAACTGCCTACCTATTTCGACTTTGTCCACACACAGGTCATGCTTAATCACAACTGTCGTTTTGGGCTGCGACCCATCTATTATCAACCTGGGTGTGGCCAAAGTCTGTTTGGCATATATGCATTTTTCTTACTTAATGTAAAGTTTTAACGATGTAACACGTGAATTATGGTCGCGTGCCTTGTATTGTTTTCGTCATTGATGATTATCTTCTTTCTATACGTTATCCCTTTTTCACTTAAATGCTATGGTTCTCAAATCAAGTTTCTAGCCTTGTTTGCAGAGGATAATGGTTAGGACTCGTGCCTCCCTACTTGCTGCTCATAACTGCCTTCGACGACTTCTCGCTGCATTTGATCGGCTTGATGCTTGGTCATCCTTGGATAGTCATTTTAATGAAGTATCGGATGCCCTATCTCTTCTGGACGTTGACTCTTGCTCCATCCTGAAAGCTATTAGGAACATCTCCATTATGGCTTCTATCTTCGACGAGTATAGCGAAGATACACTGGGTTTAATCGACAACTTTCCTTTTCAAGAGGAGTTGGCTATACTCGAGGGGGCGGAGCCTCCCATGGCGGCTTCTTTCTTTGATTTATTAAGCAAATTTCACTATGCAAAGAGGGAAAATCGGAAGAACGAAAGGCTCCTTGCTCGGATTCTTCCGCATGCGGAGGCCAAAGTCCAGGATCGTCGTGCTGGAATTTGGAGGACAGTGAGGGAAGCCCTGAGGAAACGCGAGAGGCTTGTGGTCGAAATACCTACTACGAGACGTCAGACTAAACTCAAATATCTAAATCTCGACTCTATTCAACAATGCATCTCTGACTTGATGGACCTGATTTCCATGGAAGTCCGGATTCAGGCGAAAGTGGACAAGCTGAAGGCTCCGATTCTTCAGCTATTACAAGATTAAAATCTTTATCTGACTATGGGGGAGAAGGCCCCTAGTTTTGTGTCACCTTGTGACAAATTTTAACTTTAAACATTTTGAACAATTAACTTGGTGATTTAAGTTAAAGTATTTTCGAATTGTTTCTATGGTTATTGGATGATGATTAGGCCCTCCTCTTCTTCTCTATCTGTATGTGTGTGCTCCTTCTTTGTTTGAAGTTTATAGACGTTTTCTTGCTCTTATCAGATTATTTGGCTTGCCCGCTTTACAATGCTATGTAATCTCATCATTTTATTGTACGTATCTCATTTATTCGTGATCACATTTTCATGCTTGTGCTTCACTCTTCATCACTTTCGCAGGCAAAAATGGTGAACACACGCTCTTTTGGTGATAGCGCGACTCATCCTTCTCCGAGTAGTCCAGCTAAACGCGGACGGAAGAGGATTGCAGCCGGTCCTACTAACCCTCCTGTAGTACAGAAGGGTTCCAGGTTCTTTCCTTCAGTTGCACCTGAGGTGAAAGACTTTGCAGAACGCATCTGAGGTCTTCCTCGCGATGTATTCGTGCACATATGTAGACCGGACCGCTTTCGAACCTCCGAAGCGAGGGACCGAGTCAGAATAGGGTGAGTGGTATAGCCAGTTCGCTGGCACAAGGGCTGAAGTAACCGGACACGGAGCAGGATTCTGAGCAGAATCCAAAGAAGAAACAGAAGCAGGAAACTGTGATGACCAGGAAGGAGAAAATAAAGGAGATTGCTGATTCTAAGTATGACTGTATGAAGATCAGTTGGGAGAGTTGCAAAATTTCTGAAAGCAATGATATTTTCATCAAGAACCCTTATAACAAACAGTATATCCAGCATGATTGCACTCTCCAACGACACTGTCCTCCTCTTAGCATCAAGTCATTCGATATTCATGGCCCCTTTCAATTTTATGCGCTAGATATGTGGACCTCACACCCAATGAAGTTATTGATTGGCTCGTTGCGGGATAATGGGAAGACCCAGAATGTGGGCAAGCCAAAGGAACTTATCTTCCTTGTTCCTACTTATGGTCTCCACCGAGCCTTTCCTACCCATTACTTTGAGATTGTGCGCCAACGGTTTAGAAATCAGAGCAGAAAAGAGATGTGGACAACTCAAAACTTTAGCACTCGGGGATACTTGAACGAGCAGTTTTGATATGAACCCTGGGCTAAAGAGATATTGAGCCGCCATAAGGATGTGTTGGAGCGCATTGGTTGTCTTTGCAATGCGATCTTTTCTACGTCCAGCTTCTTTCTGAGGGATCCAGTAGTTCTTTGAAGCTTACTCAATTATTGATGCTCGATCACCAATTCTTTTCATCTGCCATATGGTGAGATAAGCATCACTCTGTGGGATCTCCGTACTATTGCTGGTCTTCCCATTCGAGGCTCCCATATGAAGAATATGTTCCCACTGACTGTGAGCTGTCATCTTTTCTTTGTAATTCACGAGATGGTTTCTACACTCCGGCTTGTCTAGAACTGTTCACCGAGCTGGTAAAATTCAAGAACCTAAAGAAGGTTCATTATGAGGACTGGCTACTTTATTTTAGTTGTCACATGGGGTAAGCCTCACGAGCTTCTTGTTTTGGTGGTTCACATTGGTTATGCCTATTATTTAATCATCTATATCTTTTGTAGACTTGACTTCTTGGGGTATCATTTGAGTACTAAAGAAGAGGTTACATTGAAAGGAAGCTTGCAAAGGCTTCCTATCTAGGGTGACTTGTCTTCTACTTGCGAGCTGGCAGGTTTTTTGGCCTATTGGTTGTTGGCGGTGGTATTTCCTAGTTCGAAGAATGCTGATGCCGTCAGAATTTATGTCCTCCTGATCGCTGGAGTCATGGCGAACGGTCGCCGCTATTCCTTGGCGCCTGTTGTTCTATGTAATTTATATAAAGCTTTCGGTCACATTGCTGGCAACCGAGTAAAATCAGCCTAAGGGATTGACATGGCTTACTGTCCCTGGCATTATTCTACGGTTTGCTGGGTGTATATTTCCCATGGACATATCACTCGAAACTCTTTGAGTATGGTGGCATTGATCGACTGCCCTTATGCTTCTTTTCAAAATCCAAGATGATGGCCCGCACATCGGAGTGGGTTCATACGAAGATCGGTAACTGGGATCTGGTTTGCTTGTATCATTTTCCTGCCTCTCCCATAGAAGAGGACAAAAAGGTAGTCGACAATGCATCCCTCAGTTTTCAAGAACGAGAATTCTTCATTTCCATTCGCATTACTTCATTGTGTCTGTGAGAAGGCACGAAGTTCTGGCAGGAATCGTACTACCCGAGTAGGTTCGCCCGACAATTCGACTATAATCAGGGGGTTCCGGCAACGCTCCGGAGGTGACAAAGGCGAATCGAGCTTACAGCACCGAGCCAGCTCACTGGGAGTGGATGTGGAACCAGCTCCTATTGACACGGACGAGTTCGATATTCATCATCCCTGGTGCCCATCGAAAAGTTACTGTGTGGTATAGTTGGATGCGGTGGTCGGTTAATCAATCTTTCTTGATCCACAATAATTATCCGATTGACAGGCCAGTATTCATTCCTCCTCCCCGACTGAAGCATACCCTACCCAACGGTGTTGGTTATCTGAGAGAGGATCTGGAGGCTTTACCTATGCTTGGAGTTGGGTGCCACAAGACATCCTTGAGTGTTCCTGTTGACACCGTAAAAGAGGACATTGTTCTGAAAGGTTGGTATGTATTCGGAGATCCAAAATTACAATGGTTGCTGAGTACTTATCTTACCCGAATCCCGTTTCCAAGCGAGCCAACAGGAGGGGACAATTGTTCACTCCCCAAGTGTAAGGTTGCGAAGTAGTAATAATTCGGAAAGACCGAGTATCGTTCCCACAGAAATTTATGAATGGGTATTCTCAGAATTTAACTAAAACAACTAATAATTAAGATTTTATTAAGCACTAAAGCTGGAAAATAATGATTTGAGTTTAAACAGTGAATGTGTAAGGTAATATCAATTTAAAAAGGCACTAGAGCGCCAAGGATCCACTTTTGATAGGCTTCAATGCATCAACACAACTAGGTCTCTCATAACTCAATTGAAATTGAATTCATATCTCTATCTGATCGGAATATAGAGCGGTTCAATCAACAATTATCTAAAACAGTTGCTCATTCATTGATTCGATTCCCACAATAATACTCAGGCCTTGGGCACACTCAATTGTGTAGGCCAAGCCTCTTTCCAATCTAGTTGAGATTCACAACCATAGCTTTCATCAAATCCTGTCACTAGACTTGATTACAACTAATGATTAGAACTCTAATTAAATCAAAATCAATCAGCAAACAGCTATTTCAAATTATAAGAAAAAGATAAGAACTTTAGTTGAATGAGTTCCCACATGAAAATCAGGCCATTGCATACAAGGCAATCAAAGAATCTACCATGCCCGGAGTCGATGCTAGATCAATGAACTACACAAGCATAAACAATGCTCAGAAGCTAAATTACTAAGTTAGGATCACTAAGAATCACATGAGCCCGGAGTCATCAAGAGATCAAAGTAAAAACCCAACTAGTACTTGATTCAAACACACATTAACTAAAATTCATCAATTAAATCATAAAAAGGAAACCTAGGTTGCATCAATCCATCAAAAACGAATCAAAAGCTTCACCTCTTAGCTTTAGTTAAGAGGTTTTAGTTCATCTCTAACATCCTTGAACTAGAAGCCTCAAAAACATAAAAACTACTAAAACAGGAAGAAAATTAAGAAAACTTGAAGTAGAATCCGTCTCCCAAGCAATCCCCACGTCCTAGCATGCCTTGGTATGAAGAGAAGAAGTCCTTTTATAGCTTGGAGGCGTCCATTGCGTAAGAAACTTCCAGATTTTGCGTAAAAATACGCACTTGCGCAGAGAAAATCGGAGCTCAATTTAGAAACTTTGTTGTTTACGTAGGTACGACCGGTCGGACGACCGGTCGGACTAGCTTGGCCAACCGGTCACGACCGGTCGGTCTTGTATAAAAAAGTGTCCAGCGTGTAGAGTGGAGAGGCGACTTGCTGGCCGACTGGTCACGACCGGTCGGACTTTTCAATTCCATTTGTCCAGTGATGTTTGCATAGAAATTTCGTTCTGTTGAATGGCCAGACTGGTCGGACAACCGGTCGTAGGCTTTGAACGACCGGTCGGACGACCGGTCATGAGTGCAGTTTTCTTCCTTCTTTCCTTTATCTCCTTTGCTTCTTTCTTCATCCTTTTGCACTTGATCTTGTGGTCTTCAATGCTTGTAAGGAGCTCTATTTAGCCTTCAATCAGTGAAATCTCTATCTTGTCCCTTCAATCATAAATCATGCATTAGAGTAGTCCTTTAAACATGTAAACCGTGCATAATGAGTGATGAATTGGGGTTAGAATATGCACAATTAAGAGCTCAACACACCCCCAACCAGCATTTTGCTAGTCCCGAGCAAAACATGCGTGAAGCAAGTTTCATTCTCCAAAATCCAACTCTCCTCTAGAAACTATTCTTCTATACATTCTAAGACACACAAGCATAAAAATCAGAGAAATTAGGTGATAGAGGTTGAAACCTTAAATTCTCAGAACATAATAAGTGTTTATATGAAATTCCTGCTGATTGATTGATAAATAGAAGAACTTGAACAAATTCAACCTAGTGTGCATAGTGAAAGTTCATCTCATGAGTTTCCGGGATTATTTTCTTCATAGATCAACTAAACTATAGATCTCAAGGTGTATTGAGCAACAACAAGCCTATGACAGGAATTTGTCTTACCGTCCTTCCGACGGCTTTCAAACTACGTCCCATTTCTGGCTTTGGTTACGGGTAGACCATCCCCCGGTTGGTAGTAAGTAGCCCTAATCGGAATTTCCACCATTTTTCGATCATTCCCATTTTCATCCTTCCTTTCCCTTTTTCTTTTACCTTAGATAGGATTTTTAGAAATCCATATCTTTCGTTATTTTTCCATGGACAAGGATGTACAAAGTACCCCGGCTTGGTTTCTCAACACCTCAAATCAAAGTCTAGCTAATCCACAAATCACATAATCCTTTCAAATCATGAAAATCGTGTAATGTGAACTAGGTGCAAAAGGTGTTCAAATTTTTTATCAATCATAAAAATAGGTGAATTCACATATAAAACCATTATATTAAGAGAATTTCAAAGCTTGCAACATCCCTCACTTCATATCTCCCCTTCTTATACTTATGACATCTCGAATGCATAGAATCAAAGTTTTCCAAAAGAGTTTTGAATTTTAGAAAAATCGAAAAATTTCTACATTATTGCTCGAAATGTCACAAAAGCTAGCAGATTCATCATTTAAGGAATCTCTCACCCCCCAACCAAAACTTTACATTGTCCTCAATGTAAGAATGTATACAATGAATGCAACACATGAGAGCAATGCCAAAACAAAAAGAGAGTGAGAAAGAGAGATATCACCCGAAGCATATATTTCATGACAAGATTAGTTTTGGAGATGGATTACTTCACAATCAACTAATCAAAGCAAATCCTAATGGGAAAGCATTCTAGAAAACTATTTAAAATCATCCTTCGTCAGACTAGGAAGTTAATCCCAACAACTCATCCAAAAGCATAAAGTCAAGCAGAATCATTAGATGGATCAAAAGGTTTCGCAATAAAGTCATCCAATATCCTGCTTTACAATATACATGTGTGTAATTGATCCAAATAACCCAATGAAAATCTCAAAAAGGAATTTCGCCGGGTTCCTTAATATTTTCATCACATGTATAAGAGGAGACATCATCATATTTATCAGAAAAAATATGTCTCCATTCAGATTTTCCTGAGCTTTGGTATTGCAAGTATGGATTATCCCAGGGTTGGTGGAGTTCAGTGTTCATGATCCACAAAGGTGTGGAAATATGAATTGATTTCTCAGCACAAAAAGGTATTGTTTCCACATCCTTCTCTCGGTTAGCGCCATATGCCGATGCCGACTCTAAAAGTGTGACCATATCCCTTATCTTGTCATCGTTCTCATCAAGGGAGTAAGTCACATCTTCGTCTAAGTGACCGGAGTAAAAAGGTGAGAGGGATTCATCTTCCGCAATAGAATTGATCATGTTTATTTCGTGGACCTCCTCATCTTCATCCTCTTGTTGGTTCTCAACATTGAAAGCATTCAACTCAATCGTCATATTGCCAAAAGACATTTGTATGACTCCACTCCTACAATTTATGATAGCGTTTGATGTAGCTAGGAATGGGCGGCCAAGTATGACAGGAATTTGGGGGCCAATATTAACCATGGGTCGTGTGTCCAAGACAATAAAGTCCACCGGGTAGTAGACCTTGTCAACTTGGACAAGGACGTCCTCAATCACCCCTCTTGGAATATGAATCGATCGGTCAGCAAGTTGTAATGTGGTTTTGGTGGGTTTTAATTCACCTAAACCCAATTGTTCATAGACCGAAAAGGGGATTAAGTTCACACTTGCCCCTAGATCGAGTAAAGCATGTTTCACCCGGTAATCTCCAATTATGCATGATATTGTCTGACAACCGGGATCTTTGTATTTCTTGGGCATCCCGTGGTTGATAATGGCACTTACGTTCTCTGTCAAAAATGCCTTCTTTTGCACATGTATTTTTCTTTTAACCGTGCAAAGGTCTTTTAAAAATTTAGCATATGACGGTATTTGTTTAATGACATCCAACAATGGGATATTGATTTTAACTTGCTTGAAAACCACCAAAAATTCCTGATATTTATCTTGAGGTTTGGCTGAAATCAAGCGTTGGGGAAATGGAGCAACGGGGCTATATTCTTTCAATTGCTCTTTTTCATTCATGGAGGTGCTAGGTCCATCATCCTCTTTAGAAGATACCGGATCATTACGCGTTGAAACCTTCACCGGATCAGATTTTTCAATAATTTTACCACTTCTAAGAGTGGTGATGGCTTTAGCATGTTCCATGTGTTGGTTAGAGGAACTAGGCACGCTTATTTTGCATTGAGATTTCGGATTTGATATGGGTTGGGCTGGAAGAATCCCTTCCCTTGCGTTTAAGCGAGCCTTAATTTCCTCTACCGAATTTTTAAGCTCAAGCATTATTGTATGGTTGGATTGATTTATTTGAGCTTGACCTTCCATGAATGCTTTCAAAGTATCCTCTATAGGCATTTGAGGTGGGGCCATAGGAATTTGCATTAGGGGCCCCCTTTGAGGATTATTTTGATTAGCCATGTTCCCATTCGCCCAATTGAAGTTAGAGTTGTTTCTCCAACTAGAATTGTTTGTGTTTGAATTTGGAGTACTAAAAGGTCGTTGATAACTATTCAAAGCATTCGATTGTTCAAATAAAAGTTCTCGAAACGCATAGATTGTTGGACAATCTGACGTTTGATGCACATTGGAAGCACAAATAGTTTCAATAGCCCCCTTTTGTTGGGTTGTGTCCACTTTCTTTAGTTCCATCTCCTCGACCTTTCGTGTGAGTTTAGCCACTCTAGAACCTAGATCATCTTGCTCATTTAAAACATAAATTTCTCCCTTTTCCTTGGCTTAGGGTTGTTTTGAACTTGTTGGCTTAGATGTATCCCATGCTTGTGTGTTTTCAGCCAACATGTCAAAATAATCCCAAGCTTCCTCCGTTTCCTTGTTCATGAACTCCCCATTGCACATCATCTCCACAAATTGGCGCATGGTTGAGTTTAATCCATCATAGAAGAAACTAATCAACCTCCACCATTCATAGCCATGATGTGGGCATGCGTTTAATAACTCATTATACCTTTCCCAACATTGTAAAAATGTTTCTTCTTTTTGGGCGAAGTTCATTATGGCCCTTTTTAGTGCATTGGTTCGATGAGTAGGGAAGAATTTTTTTAGAAATTCCCTAGTCATCTCAGCCCATGTCCCAATAGACCTTGGCCTTAAGGAATGTAGCCATGATTTGGCCTTCTCTTTCAAGGAAAAAGGGAATAATTTAAGTTTTATAGTATCCTTGGTTACATTGTCATAGTTTATTGTGGCAATAACCTCTTCAAATTCCTTAATATGTAAATAAGCGCTTTCAGAGTCGAGTCCATGGCATCTAGGAAGAAGTTGGATCAATCCCGGTTTAAAATCAATATTTCCCACATTGTGAGGGAAAATTATGCAAGAGGGAGTACTCGTCCTAGCTGGTTGTAAATAGTCACGTAAAGTTCTAGGTTGAGGTACATCCCCTACTTCATTCTCATCCAATTCAGTAAGGTTTGGGGCTTGATTTTGATGTTGATTAGCCCCTTGATTTGGTTGATTTTCAGCCATCTCTCTAGTAATTTCAGGAAAAATTTTGACGTTTTCTAATACAAGGATCTTTATCAATCCCTTCAACAATTACTTCGTCACTAACAAGTCGGTTATTAGAATTTCGAGCCCAATGTGGCATGCAAATCCAAAAAGAATGAAACAAAAAGGAATTCTTCCTTTCTTCCTTTACTTCTCTCTAAGACCGAAGCATAAGGTGTCTTGCAATGGCTGAGCCAGAAGCAAGGATAGAGACCGATTTCTCCTGGTCAATAGGAGTTCAGAGAACTCCCCACCCACTCTTTGAGTCTTTTGAGAAAAGTGCAGAAAAAGAAGAAAGAGGAATAAGGTTGAGAAGAGAAATCTCTGAGCACAAGGTGATCCAAGACGGCAGAGCCGACCAATAGGCGGCACAAGACCAACCTATCATAGATCCAAAAGGAGTCTCCACCCACTCTACAAGAGATGAATATGGTAGGAGTGAGTAGGAGAAGAAGAAGAGTAAGGTTAGAATGATAAAACCTGATTTGTGACTTTAGATGCCTACTTCTTCTTCAACTTCCTAAAAATCCCTGAATTAGACCTTATGTTAAAATCTTGCAAAAAATCAAAACAAAATAAGTTAGTATTTAGAAGAAAACCTACCCTAGAAAGCAAAACAAATCCTAAACCTATCTTAACACAATCTCAACTAAAAGTTAATTCAGAAAATTCTAAAAATACTGCATAGAAATCCCCGGCAACAGCGCCAAAAACTTGTTCACTCCCCAAGTGTAGGGTTGCGAAGTAGTAATAATTCGGAAAGACCGAGTATCGTTCCCACAAAAATTTATGAATGGGTATTCTCAGAATTTAACTAAAACAACTAATAATTAAGATTTTATTAAGCACTAAAGCTGAAAAATAATGATTTGAGTTTAAACAGTGAATGTGTAAGGTCATATCAATTTAAAAAGGCACTAGAGCGCCAAGGATCCACTTTTGATAGGTTTCAATGCATCAACACAACTAGGTCTCTCATAACTCAATCGGAATCGAATTCATATCTCTATCTGATCGGAATATAAAGTGATTCAATCAACAATTATCTAAAACAGTTGCTCATTCATTGATTCAATTCCCACAATAATACTCATGCCTTGGGCACACTCAATTGTGTAGGCCAAGCCTCTTTCCAATCTAGTTGAGATTCACAACCATAACTTTCATCAAATCCTGTCACTAGACTTGATTACAACTAATGATTAGAACTCTAATTAAATCAAAATCAATCAGCAAACAGCTATTTCAGATTATAAGAAAAAGATAAGAGCTTTAGTTGAATGAGTTCCCACATGAAAATCAGGCCATTGCATACAAGGCAATCAAAGAATCTACCATGCCCGGAGTCGATGCTAGATCAATGAACTACACAAGCATAAACAATGCTCAGAAGCTAAATTACTAAGTTAGGATCACTAAGAATCACATGAGCCCGGAGTCATCAAGAGATCAAAGTAAAAACCCAACTAGTACTTGATTCAAACTCACATTAACTAAAATTCATCAATTAAATCATAAAAAGGAAACCTAGGTTGCATCAATCCATCAAAAACGAATCAAAAGCTTCACCTCTTAGCTCTAGCTTAGAGGTTTTAGTTCATCTCTAACATCCTTGAACTAGAAGCCTCAAAAACATAAAAACTACTAAAACATGAAGAAAATTAAGAAAACTTGAAGTAGAATCCGTCTCCCAAGCAATCCCCACGTCCTAGCATGCCTTGGTATGAAGAGAAGAAGTCCTTTTATAGCTTGGAGGTGTCCATTGCGTAAGAAACTTCCAGATTTCACGTAAAAATACACACTTGCGTAGAGAAAATCAGAGCTCAATTTAGAAACTTTGCTGTTTACGCAAGTACGGCCGGTCGGACGACCAGTCGGACTAGCCTGGCCGACCGGTCACGACTGGTCGGTCTTGTATAAAAAAGTGTCCAGCGTGTAGAGTGGAGAGGCGACCTGCTGGCCGACCGGTCGGACTGGGTTGGCCGACCGGTCACGACCAGTCGGACTTTACAATTCCTTTTGTCCAGTGATGTTTGCACAGAAATTTCGTTCTGTTGAATGGCCAGACAGGTCGGAAGACCGGTCGTAGGCTTTGAACGACCGGTCGGACGACCAGGTCATGAGTGCAGTTTTCTTCCTTCTTTCCTTTATCTCCTTTACTTCTTTCTTCATCCTTTTGCACTTGATCTTGTGGTCTTTAATGCTTGTAAGGAGCTCTATTTAGCCTTCAATCAGTGAAATCTCCATCTTGTCCCTTCAATCATAAATCATGCATTAGAGTAGTCCTTTAAACATGTAAACCGTGCATAATGAGTGATGAATTGGGGTTAGAATATGCACAATTAAGAGCTCAACAACAATCCGGATGCAACAATGAGTCAACAGGCGAAGGTGTCAGTGGCCGGTGTGCCTCATGCATCGGTGACTCATGAGGAAGTAAGACAAATTGTTGATAAGGAGGTTGCAGGGCTTTACGAAGATGATGATGTTGATCCTGAAATGCTTGAAGCTGGCTGACAGGGGCGAATAAAAATTGCTCCTAGAGTCTCCATCGTTTACTTGGAAAATCCCCATCTTGTATTGAAGAGATGTATAGATGACATCTTGCGTCAACCTCTTGGCGGTCTGGCCGTTCGGGCGAAACTGGCGAGGTAGCTGAACAACCTACCTTAGAGGAAGGGGAGCTTCAGCAGTCTGTGGGCCATAATGTAGAAGATGAGGGTGATGATGGCAGAATGGATCAAGTTCGGGACGGAGATTCAGGTGGGCATATGAGTGACGAGCAAGTCGACTACTCCGGTGGTGATTATGACACTGGAGGTGATCCTCACGATGATGACGTGCGTTCTATAGATGCTTATCAGAATAGTGATGGTGACGATGATGCTCAGCCTGATGTAAACGTCACGAGATTGCTCTCTAAGGAGGCTCGTACTTGACCGATTACTCGATTATTCTCTCCTTCTCATGGCGAGGATGATATTATTGTCGGTGCTTCTGCTGGAATGAGCGTACCTTCCCTTCAAACACTTTCCCCTACTTCGACATCAGTTGTTGCGCCTCCTCCCGGGAAAGTAGACATTGCCGGTGTTGGTTCTTCTACCCATAGGGTTGAGCGTGTGATCTGTGATCAGCCGAGAAAAGTTTGTTGATCTTTTTGTTTAGATTGCATTTATCTGCTAGCTCATTGTTTATTGATTTCTTCCTTTTCTCTTGGCGGATGTTCAGGTGTTCGTGAACCTGTTCCTGAGGCCGAAGTTCCCACAATCGAGAAGGTTATCCCTTTTAAATCTCTTGATGAACTTTCGGTAGCTCCTGCTCTTCTGATGAACTTTCGGTAGCTCCTGCTCTTTCTGACGCTGTTTTGGATATGGAGATTACTCTAGCCGAGATTGTCGTCTTATCTGAAGTTGTTACAGCAGCCCTTGGAATTCCAGATGCGGATGTCAAAGTTGTCACTTCTACCGCTCCTACGACGTTGCATGAAACTGAAATTGTCACTCTTATTATAAATGTAGCGTCCTCTGTCGTGGCTTCTACTTCTGCGACTGAGAATACGACATCCATTGTCAGAGATACTGTGCCTGCTGTTGATTGCGTCACCCCTACGTCTGAGGTTGTGGCGCCTGTCACTGTTGTCCAAGGAGTTGTAAATATGGTTCCCTCAGTGATTGGGGCTTCAAATTCCAATGAATTACCTGCAACTTCCTTAGGATTGGAAGCGGGCCCTCCTGTGACCACAACAGTTCTTCCTGTAGCTTCAGGTATGAGAATTTATTAGTCATCAGTATGCAAGTTGTATGAATACGTCTCCTTGACTTTAACCAGTAATGACTATATCCAGGCTCTACTAATCAAGACGTGGCGAGCTTATTACTCCTTGTTCTGAACACCTTAACGTATTCCGACGAGGTATGATGAGGAGTATGCTCCTCCAATCTTGCGAAAGCAGTGGACAGTCCTTCTGAGTGGCCGCTACTGGGAATTGGCCTCGAAGCGCTGGAATCTTGCACAAACATGCTTGGAGTCGACGTGCTGCCAATATCACAGCAGGTTTTGACCTTCAAGAATTTGGTTACACATGTCGAGGCTGTCCAGCAGGTTGTCTACGACCCAAGCATTAAAGCCAAGAAGTAGGCTTGTCCCTCTTTGCGGTCGTCTTTAGAAGAACAGGAGCGATCAACATCCAAAGCACGCACCTCATTGAGTAATGATGAAATCCAGTATCGTGACGCTTTGCAACGATTGGGGACAGTTCAGTTGGAGATCCAACGACTTCTTGCGGAGGAGACTGCTAAAGTTTGAGATAGCTCATCTTGAATATGTGGTCTCGCAAGGTTGTTTACTTGTCAGACGGCTTGGAAGCAGCTGTGATATCATGCATAAACAGTTAAATGACTTAGAGGCTGAACTTCGTGGGATGTCGGATCTGGAGTAGGAATGGGTAGAGGCGGAAAATGTATTGAGGATAGCTCAAAGTGAAGCAGCCCGGCTACTAGCTTTGTGTTTGGAGCGACTATGATTCTTCTCTTCTTCCTTTGAATTGATATCTAGAATTGTGATATGTATGTATGTGATGATGGGAATGCCCTGGATAACTTTATTTTGTTTATTTATTTGACTTTATCTTATGATATTCCTGAGGTACACCCTGTTACCACGGGGTCTTTAATGTGTAATGGTATGAACGTGCACGTGTGTTGATTATATCGGGTTGTGAACGTAACCGCATTACTTCCCTTTCTTGCTGGTTTTGGTGTAATTTACCGGGGATCTGGTTATTTTTTCTAACATTCATATCTTTCTTCTTCTCCTTTTGCATCCTTCGAGTCTTGTGAATGTTGATTGCCTCCTGCCATCATGAAATATCAATAGTTAGTCTTCTTATGGTATTAAAATCACATGCAGCTTATTCATTTTATTTCATTCTTTTCAACGTATTGTCCATTACAATCCGGCCTTTTGTTTGCGTTTGAAAAGTAAAACATGCGTTCAAAAAGTAAAACAATTACTAAATATCAAGTATAGTATCTCTTCAGGAATTGGCCATTGATCATAGAATTGATGCCTCGCCCCTTGCAATCTACTACACGATAGGCTCCATTAGAGTATATTTCGTCGACAATGCACACGGGGTCCCATTTTGGGTCGAATTTACTTTTCAGACCCTGAGCTGGCGTTGGACGTTTCATCATCAATACCAAATCGCCCCTTTTAAATGATCCGCCTCGAACTCGTTTATCATATGCTGCCAAAATATGCTTCTGATACATTTCTAGCCTTTACTGAGATGCGAGTCTCTTTTCATCTAGATCATCAAGCTCGGCCATCTTGGTCTTGGCGTTTTGTTTAGTTGTCAGGGAGTGCTGGAGTGTGACCTGTAGTGACTCAACCTGTATTTTCATCAGGACTACCGCCTCCGTATCGTATACCAATGAGTAAGGTGTGGCTTTGATGGCAGTGCGGTATGTGGTCCAATATGCCCATAATGCTTCGGGCAGACCCTTGTCCCAATCTCTCTTATTTTTCGCTACCGTTTGCTTCAAAATTTTCACGAGTCTTGTTAAAGGCTTTGGCCAGTCCATTTGTAGGGGGATAATAAGGCTTCGAATAGCAATGCTTGATTTTGAACTTCATGCATAATTTGTTGATAGTGGCATTCTTGAAGGGAGTTCGTTTGTCGGTGGTGATCTTCTCGGGGATGCCATGTCGGTATAATATAGTATGACGGATGAAACCTTTGATATGTTTGGCTTTCACATTCCTAAGTGACACTACTTCGGCCCACTTAAAGTAATCAGTTGTGGTAAGATGTACTGATGCCCCTGGGAAGAGGGTGGGCTGATCGGTCCGATTACATCCATGCACCAGGCTGCGAAAGGCCAGGACATTACTAATTGGTGCAACTCTTCTGGTCGCGAATGTATGATATCTGTGTGGATCTGACATTGATAACATTTCTTAACATATTATATCGCATCTCTTGTCATCGCGAGCCAATAATATCCTATTTGTCGAACACGGTGATATAAGATCTTTCCCCCTTGATGAGCACCGCATTCTCCCCATGAGCCTCCTTTAATGTGGCATATGCTTCATCTTGGTCCAAGCAACGCAACAACACTCCCTCATATGCGTGTTTGTAAAGAATGGTATTCTGTATTATAAATGAACCAGCGCGTCTTTTGACTTGCGTGCGTGATTTGGGATCTTCAGGTAGAAATCTGTATTTCAAATAGTCGACAAATGGCCTTCTCCAGTCATTTTCTTCTGTAATTTCAAAGAAACAGATGAGGTTCGCACTTGATTCACCACTATGCAGTGCAGCTGTCGTTAGGATTCTTCTTTCTTCAATTGTTACTTGGAGTGGGCTGTCTCCGAGATTAGCCAGAGCAGCAGCCAGACTGGCAAGCGAGTCGGCTTGTATATTCTCTTGCCTCGGTATATATGAAATATTACTGTTCTGAAATTGATTGAACAATAATTGTGCTTGATGGCAGAAAGGTGAATTCAGGTTTGCGGACCTCGTATTCTATCTCAATTGTTCGATGACTAGCCTGGATTCACCATAGATCTGTATCGCCTTGATTTGCATTTCTAGGGCTAGTTGTAGTCCGATGATGAGGGATTGATATTCTGCTTCATTATTGGTGCAAGTTGGCATGATCGTAAATGAATAAGGCAACAAATCTCCCTGCGAACTGTTGAATATAAGTCCTGCTCCTGCCCTTGTTGACCTGGAGGCTCCGTCGAAGTACATTTGCTAGAGCCGCGGTTCTCCGACCATCATTACCTAGTCATCAAGGAGATCGCATTTCATTTCTTCACTACCTGGGACTGGATGCATAGCGAGAAAATCTGCGATTGCCTGTCCTTTGATAGCTTGGGCTGGGACATACGTGATGTCGAATTCTGAGAGAAGAACAACCCACTTAGCTATTCGCCCAGACAACATAGGCCGGTTCATAAGAAATTTGATCGGATCCGCCTTTGATATCAATGTTATTTGGTGAGAGAGGCAGTAGTGCCTAAGTTTCTTCACGGCGAAAATGAGGGTAGCGCATATCTTCTCGATTGCTGAGTAGTTGAATTCGGCCCCTACCAGCGTGCGGCTCAAGTAATATAATGCGTTCTCTTTCTCTTCTTCATTCTTTTGTGCTAGGAGTGCCCCTAGTGAATTATCACCCACTGCGATATATAGAATTAATGCTTTTCCTTTTATCGGAGCTGCGAGGACCGGAGACCTTCCGAGCATTTCTTTCAGGGAATCAAAGGCCTTCTAACAGGCGGCGTCCCATTTGAACTTGACGTCCTTCTTGTTTAGGGGAGAAAACGGCTAACAACGATTGGCTAGGTTTGAAATGAATCTTCTCAGGTATGCTACACGGCCTTGAAAACTCTTCAACTGCTTTAAATTCTTCGGTGGCGGCATTTGTCTGATAGTCTTAATCTTAGCAAGGTCAATCTCTATACCCCTGTGCCTGACAATGAAGCCCAAAAATTTTCCTTAAGCAACTCCAAACGCGCACTTTAACGGATTTATATGGAGACTCTTCTTGCACAATCGCTGAAACACTTACCTCAGATGTTCTTTGTGTTGTTCATGATCGGTCGACCTCACAACTAAATCATCCACATAACATTCGACATGCTTGTGCATCATATCATGGAATATAACGTGCATCACGCGCTGATACGTTGCCCCTGCGTTCTTCAACCCAAAGGGCATTATGCGATAGCAGTAGATGCCAAGCGTTGTACGGAAGGCTGTAGCTTCTTCGTCCTTCGGGGCCATACGGATCTAATTGTATCCTGAATATCCACCAATAAAGGACATCACTACATATCCTGTCATGCTATCGATCAACAACTCTCGAATTGGAAGAGGATAATCCTCAATATCCGCCAATAAAGGACATCACTGCATATCCGCCAATAAAGGACATCACTGCATATCCTGTCGTGCTATCGATCAACAACTCTCGAATTGGAAGAGGAAAATCGTCTTTAAGGCAGGCTTTGCTGAGATTCCGAAAGTCGACATAGATTCGGATTTGTCCACTCTTCTTCTTGACTGGCACGATGTTCGCGATGTTCAAAATCCACTGGGGATACTTCACCTCTCGGACGAACCTGACCTCGATTAACTTCTTAATTTCTTCCTCAATCTTGGGTACGATGTCAGGGTGAAATCGTCGTTGAGGTTACTTCACTAGCTTCTTCTCCTTCATGATGCTCAGCTTGTGCATTGCGACCATCTAACTAAGCCCTGACATCTCTAAATATGTCCAGGCGAAGACGTCCTTATTTTCTCTCAACTATATGTATCTCTCCTTTTCATCTTTTGGAACGTTTCTACTCAAATATGTGTTCTTGGGTTCTTTAAGAGTGCCCAAATTCACTTCTTTAATCTCATCAATGGTCGGTTGTCCCCCATCTTCTAATTGCATAGGTGCGACACTTAGCTGAATAATATAGGTAGGATCTTGCAGCTGTATTTCCTCGACAGGACTGATAGATACCATATTCACGCTTGCCTTAGCTCTTAGACCATCTCCGTTTCTGTATACTTGCTTGTATTCTTCAAATGGAGCTAGCAACCTTTTCTTTGTGATTGAATCTTGGCTGGAGAATCCCATGTTTCTCATAATCTTTTGGCTGGCTCTACTATACCTCTTTTCCTCTATCGGCCGAGGCCATGCAGATTCTCTCCTCTCTTCTTCTTCTGATGACGCTGGCTAACTTGGCCCTGAGTGAAACTTGATATCTTTCTGAGTGATATCCCTTAATGGCACGAGGAATTGGCTGGGAGCTCTTAGGAATGGCTTGATTCTTATTATCTTGGGTACCGGCATGTTGAAGCTGGATTTGAGCACACTCATGTGTTGATTTGAGATCAGTTTTAACACACACTACCCTTGCTGGCGCAAATGCTTTGGTACCACATAAAACTTTTTCGTGATTAGTTGAGGTTGGTTTTCTGAATGATACTGGGATCTCCCCTGAGTAATAGGTTGAGGTTTACTTTTCTGTTTGAACTTTTCAACCCGAGGTTTTGCCCCTTGCCCTTTCTTCATTACATCGGGCTTCTTGCCGGTTTTACTGTTGCCGGTTAGGTCGTAATATCGCATGTCGGCAAAAAATGACTCAGCTATTGTGTATGGCTTAGGGTCTGCTGATACCCTGTATTGGATCCCGCTTTTATTGTACTTAAAGCACTGATGATATGTCGAAGGGATCACGGGATTCTGATGGAGCCAAAGTCTTCCCAGTAGAAGATTGTATGTTGTCACCGCATCGATCACCTAACATGTTACCTTCGTCGTCAGTTCTTCTATTTCTAACATCACCGTGATTGATCCGAGTGTACGCTGACTGTCTTGATTGAACCCTTGAATCACCATGAGGCTTGGGCGTAACGCCGATTGCCTGTAACCCAACTTCTGTAATGTTTTCAATGGCATGATGTTTACATCAGATCCATCGCCCAACATACACCTTTTGACCTCTGTATCCTTGACTGTTCCTGCAACCATCATTGGACGATTGTGATCTATTAATTTCATCGTACGGTCTTTTTATGAGAAAGTGATTGTGGAGGGATGGTCGACCTGTATAACTTGTGACACCGGTGTATACCCTTCCCAAAATTTATCTGTATTATTCATTTCTTCTTCTATTTCTATCATCGTAACTTCTCTAACCTCACTGCTAAGTAAGGCATTGATCAACATTTCTCTGTATACTTTTGAGAGATATAAAGCATCATAGATACTTAGGTGGGCGGGGATCTTTTGTAAATGTGACACAACGTTGTATGCTACTGATGATGTTACTAGTCTTAGACCTCACTGACTGGTCGTGGCGTCGACAACTTTCTCTTTCAGTTTTTGCATACGTGGCCTTTCATGCAGTTCTTCTGTGATAACGTCTTCTTGCAATGGGTCATCCGACCTCGAAGGGGTACGGTCAGGCATCTGTCTTCCCGATCGTAAGATGACTGCATCAACTTCTCCCTCGGTTGCTTGTGAGGTTCCTTCGGATGGCGCTTGTTCGACGAATGACACTGTTGGGGTCCCAAAAGTCAAGATCCTTAAAATAAGGGTTCTAAGTGTATGAACCATCACCTGATTAGATTTAAGGCCAGTGCACCTGAAATCGCGGCAAAAATCACAACACATCAGACTTGACCAAAAATGAAAAATTGAGCCAGTGGTGGACCCCACCGTTCAACATGATCAGAACCCTCCAAATTTGGGAGGGTTACTTCAATCATGAAGAAATAGGGCCAGTGCATCGACATCCATCGCAAAGCGGGCCCCGCAAGTCCTTCGTTTCGCAAAATCCAATTTTGTAAAACACGAGTACGTCGGCGCATCATGAAATTCACCCTAGCGCATCTAGAAATTCAGACAGTTTTACAAAGTGAATTTCAGGACGCACTGCCCTCAACGCATCAAGAAATTCACCCCAGCGCATCAAGAAATTCAGAGAGTTCTGCAAAGTGAATTTCAGGACGCACTGACCCTCAGCGCATCAAGAAATTCGTCCAGCGCATCCAATAATTCAGGAATTTCAGGATGCACTGACCCTCAGCGCGTCCGATAAATCAGGCATTTTCAGGAATTTCAGGACGCACTGACAGCCAGTGCGCCCTAAAAATCAGCATTCCAAGTAAGATATTTTTAGACGCGCCAAGTGATTTCTTGACGCGCTACACGTGGCGGTCTCCTATTGGTTGACTTCGGGTTTAAATACCCCTCCCTTCGGCTCATTTGGACGGATCCCAGAGAGAGAAAGTTTTCTGCCGGAATCCCTCGCCGGAATACTTTTCCGACCACCGAAAATCCCATCTCCGACCACAACTGGTCGGCGATGAAATAACTTCAAATTGCGCAAGTGTAGTAGCGCATCGCGAAAATCAATCATTTTCAAAACAAAGTTATTTTCGGACGCACTGGCCCCAGTGCATCAGCAAATACCCTTAGCGGATCAAATAAATCAATATTCCAAAACTAATCATTTTAAGGACGCACTGGCTCCAGTGCATCAGAAAATAGCCCAGCGCATCAGTAAAATAAGTCGTCTATTAAACAAGTCATTTTTGGACGCACTGGCCCCAGCGCATCACAAAAATAAGCTAGCGGATCAGGAAAATAGAACATTTAAATAATCATTTTCGGACGCACTGGCCCCAGCGCATAATAAAAATAGGCTAGCGGATCAGGAAAATATAACATTTAAACAGTCATTTTTGGACGCGCTAGCCCCAGCGCATCAGTAAAATCAGGCCAGCGGATAATAAAAATCAGCATCTTGAACGTCAATTTCAGCACCTTTAAACCTTCATTTTGTGATATTTTTGGGCCCCGTTTGGGCCTATTTTGGGTATTTCGAGCGTTTCGGACACAATGGAGCAGTCAAATAACTCATCTGGGCCACCCAGTGAGCAGAATGCAAGCCTTCGAAGCCCGATCCAATCCAATGCGATGAACGGAGTAACTTCTCGAAAAGAGGCTGCCAGTACCTAGAATCATACCAATGCATCATCATTATATGTACTATCATAATATGACCCGGATTCAGGTCCGGACTAAGCAAATGGGACTATGGTTAACACGATAAACCATACCAAGAGAGTTATAAACTATTACACGAAATTTGTTAAAGACTGACACTTCAAGAACAGTCGATGCCCTACCCATTCAAACGGCATCCGCTGATTGAGCTGCTCAGGTACATACAACTGCAGATCGGTTTTCCTGCGGTCACCCGTCACAAATGACGGGCGCAGGCCCAGAGTCGCACCCCTTGGTTAAAAACCCTGACAGTCTCAGCCCGGATCTCCGGTCTAAACATGGGACATAGACATCTGACTCGTACAAAGATGGATCAGTCCATAACAAATACAGGTCTCTTCAACCACACAAAACACAGGTCTCTACGGCTACGAACTCTGAGACCATAGTCCCCGCTGACTAGTCTTCTGCCTTTTAATCAAGGGTCATCGATCATTCGATGTAATTAAGGGCTCGTGCCAGATCGCGGCCTGGAATGTACAAGATCTCAGGATCTCTGGAATAAAATTCACCTTGTGATATTTCTTCTCTTGTGTACTTTTGTGAATGCTTGTGATTGTCTATGAATGTTTCTATTATTCAGAACCCTAGAACAACAAAACACCAGAAAACTGCGTTCGAGCATTTTTCTAGTTCTAACAAACTGGCGACTCTACTGGGGATCGAATCCAGAATCTCTGGTTATATCTGAATATAGAAACACTCTAAGATCAATTACTCACAAACACGAATCTACGCATAGGAAGGCTACCGCGAGGCGTAATGTTTCGGCGCCCTTCGGGCGTCAAACTGGCTACTCTCAATGGGAACGTTCTTCCTTTCATCTTTAAGGCAATAGACATCTAAAAGGTTTTCGAACCCACAAACTTCTACAACTACACGTATTTGTCTCCTTCTTGCTTATTTTTGTCGGTTTACGCACTGCGATCGATAGGCTCATACTCCCGACCGCACTTGTGAACTGTTCTAATGATTTTTATGACACAATAGAATTAGCAAGATCCTAGGAAAGACATAAGAAATGGCATGCTCAATGAACAGTTCGTGCACCTTCCTTGCCACCGGAGGCTTCAGCTTCCCTCACTTCATCCCAACCACAACAAGTATTGGCAACTCAGGATGGCAGTTGGTCGAAACGCGCCGAAAGAAGAAAGAGCAGAAGAAAGCAGCCATCTTAGCTGCACCTAAAAAGGCGAACGCTGCAAGACCTCACCCCATGATTAGAAGACAATGGCAGCAAAAGCAAGGGCAGAGGATCCCTATCAGCAGTCAGGTCATACCCACCAAGTCCCCAGTGCCTGTAATGACAATTGAACAGTTTTCACCATTAACTAGGGCTACCTGCATCACACGTAAGTCAACCGGGACCACACTTGTGAAGAGCTCCAAGTCCGTGACAGTTCTCAACCCAAGACAGGGGCATGTTCAGAAGGTATGACTGATGCTAGTCATAATGGTTCAAGTAGCAGACGCAGAAGAGGGACCGTACGAAGCAGAAGATGTGCCTACAGTTCAAGATCAGATCGTGTAACACCCTATACTTTTCTGTACTTGGGTGTTACCACGAGAATCCAAAGTATATGTGTATGTGTAATGCCCTTCCGTGACTCTTTCGTCAATGTGTGTACGACTCCTGGTGCCCCGGACTGGCAGTGCGTAATTCGCACCCAAATGACCAAAGTTCTGAGATCCCAAAACCTCTGTCATATTGACCGCGCCTTCCTCACGATCGCAACGGCGAAAACAGTGCGTCGATCTGATACCCGAGCGTAAAGATATGAACATTTAATCAAAGCACCCAAAAAAAAATGTGTGGTTGTGCACACTAGTGTGGGGCCACCCAATGTGGGGCCCACTACACGGTCTCCTTTGCAATTAATATATTAATATATAAATAAATATATAATAATAATAATAATAATAATAATAATAATAATAATAATAATAATAAAATAATGAAAATAATGAAAAAATAATAATAATAATAAAAAGTACAAAAAGTAATGATGGCTAGAATCTCACCACCATACCTCCCTACTCCTCCCCACTCCTCCCCACGTCACCCCCATTTCCCACTCCATGCCTTCTTTAAAAAAAAAATAATAATAAATAATAATAAAAAAAAAAAGAATATAAGGGAGGGAGAGACGTTTCTCTCCTTCCATCCTTCCTTTCTTCTTCCTTCATCTCCATCCACGCCCTCACTATGTGTGTGTGTGTGTGTGTGTGTGTGTGTGAGAGAGAGAGAGAGAGAGAGAGAGAGAGAGAGGAGTGGGCCATCTTCATCAATCATCCATCCACTTCAACCGTCAAGATTAACCCTTGATCAAGGAGATCAAGGTGAGTACACCCTCTTCACTCAACATTTTATATTTTTTATGTTGATTTTGCTTAGATGATGATTGTGATGGTGATGATGAGGTGGACCACACTATAGAAAATAGTGGAGATAATGATGTACAGTGTTGAAACTTCCGTGGCCCACCGGGATGTTTTTAGGCCAAATGACCTGCCCAATATAGGGCTCTATAGGTTCCTCATGAGCTGGGGAACCTAATGAATGGCATTGATCTTCCCTAAGTGGGCCCCCACTTGATATGTACAAAGAAGAAAACAAAAAGAAAAAAAAGAAAAAAAAGGAGGAAACCGTCTAGACACTGGACGTTCTCAGCGTCAGGGTCCCCACTCGTGGGACCCACCTTGATGATTATGCTGGATCCACACCGTCCATTTGTTTTCCCAGATCATTTTAGGGCCAGGGCCCCAATATGAACCAGATCCAAATCTTAAGTGGATCGCACAGCATAAAACAGTGAAAATAATGATGTCTATTGCCATAATTTCTTCGGCCCATCTTGATGTTTGTAGGCTGTATCACCTATCCATTGATGGACTCTTCGGGTCCCCCATGAGCTGAAAAATCCGATGAACGGAGTGGATCATCCTCATGTGGGCCCCACCTGACCAAGAAAAACAAAAACAAAAAAATTAAAAAGAGAAGGGTGGCTGGACAGTCACCTGGACGCTGCTGCCCAGCTACGTGAGGGCGGAAACCCTTTGAGCGTTAACCTGTGGGCCCCACTCGGGAACCCCACCATGATGTATTGGTTTTATCCAAGCCGTTCATCTGCTTTGCCAGATCATTTTAGGACATGGGCCCAAAAATGAGGCATGTCCAAATCTCAGGTGGGCCATACAAATGGGAACAATACCCACCATTGAAACATCGTGGATGATTGACGTCCCTGCATGAAAAAAATTACAAATGATGGTTGATTCAAAAGCAATGCAGTTATTATTTACCTTTATGTATATCTTGGATCCAGACCGTCCAACTGCTTTGTCCAGTCATTTTAACTATTAGGCCTGAAAATCAGCCATATCCAAATCTTAGGTGGGTCGTACTACAAGAAATAGTGAGATTGAACGACCATACTTAAAACCTTTCTGCGGCCCACCATGATACTTAAGTTTCATTCAAATTTGGATGTCAGCCAGGTGGGACTTGCCTCGAGACCCTATGCGGTCAGAATGAAGGAAAAACACAAATATCAGCCTGACATAGAACTCGTGGGGCCACGTGAGTTGACGCAGCGTGCATAGTCACGTTGTACAAGTAGGGCCTAACTCGTGGGGTCCAACTTGACGTATGTGTTTAATCCTCGTCGTCCATCTGTTCCTCCAGCTTATTCTAGGGCAGGGGCTGAAAAATGAAGAAGATCCAGATCTCAAGTGGGCCGTGCCGGAAGAAACAATGAAGACCGTTGAATTTTAGTGTTTTGGGCCATGTTTGGTTGTTCTTGGTGGGCCCCACGTGGGAGCAATGTAGAAACCACTATTTGGACCTTGAATACTGTATGTGTGACTACAACAATGACATTTTACCTGGGCCAAAGCGGACCCCGCATGATCGGAAATTAAGTTCCAAAATGGGGTCGGGCAAAGTTGTGCAGGAATTTCTGTGCAGAAATTTCAAGTGCTCATGTTTGGCCCCGCACCAAAAAATATTTATACATATCCAGCAGGCCCTACCTTATGGGTTTTAGAGACCATGCATGGGTCTACCAGGGGGACTTGACAACACACCAAAAGGTGATCCCGTTTGATGGTGGGACTTGTCCAAAGTTGGGCCAAAATCATTTCTGCACTACCATTTCTGCACAACTCCAAGTACCCATGTTTGGGCCTTTGTTAAAAATTGTACACATGCAAACAAAGGGATCCACCTTATGAGTTTTGAGGATCATACATTGGTTTGTGAAGTAGTCGTATTATTTCTCCAAAAGCTGGCCCCTTTTGATCACGAATTGGACCCAAACTTAGCCAAAAATCATTTATGCATGTAAAGTCTGTTTAATTAAAAATCTGCGTGGGGTCACATCTATGGAATCCACCACCTTCCTAAAGTATTAAATAGGTCATTTAAACCATAAAACTTGAATTTAGATTGTATAGGCCAACTCCTTAAAAATTTAGAGCCACCACCATAGGGTTGACCTTAACCGTATAAATTATGGATATGACAATCTAACCGCATAAATGGTCTAAAATATGGTAGGGTCGAATTCTAGCGAGCGTGTACATGTTTCAAGCAACATTAGAAGACGCTTCGAATCTTAAGGTGATGATTCCTCCCCTTGAGCTTTCCGCCTTCATGTTAATTAAGTAATAGTTTTATTCATATATAACTGAAAATTTTACTCTGTCTCATGATTACTTCTGCTATTTGATTTTGCCATAAATCATATATTTAATCTTGCTATACGTGAATTTCTTTATAACTGTGAATTATTTACAAATTTTGGAATTGTCATTTTCATTCTTCATGTTTGGAATATGAAAGTGGAATATGAATTTGAATGGTTGCGATCACCTATATTTGATGGGACCTTAAACTGGTGGCCTTTGGAAGCGATTTATTAGAAAGATTCCTGATGGTGTCCTTAGATGGAAGTGTTGGACTAAATGTTAAATGAGATGAGATCTTGATTATGCCCCTAGCTGGACTAGTATGGAGATATTTTTGATAACGTCCTTATATGAACTTGTTGGGCTGAATGTCCTATTGAGATGAGTTGTTGGGATTCCCGATGGACTTGATGGACTAATGGTCCTGTGAGATAAATTATTGATTATGTCCCTAGTTGGACTCGTGTGTAAATATTTTGGAGAATTATTGTAATGAAAGGCCACTAGTTGTAAGGGAATGTCATAATTGGTTTGGTTGTAAATTGGAATAATAATGGTTGGTTTAATCATGCATATCATGGCACAGACGGGACGTGTGGTGACGAGCCATATTACCATCGGGTGGTCTGGTTGCTGAGAGCACGTACCCTCGAGGTATTTTCGCTTGCTCTAGACCACCATAGAGTGTGTCATTCACTGAGAGCACGTACCTTTGGTATTTTCGTTGGTGATGACCACTCGTGATATTGTGGGGCCGATGTGTGTCCTTAGTGACTTCCGGATCACCAATTAATGGATTTGTATTGCGGGGCTGATGTGTGTCCTTAGGGACTTCCAGACCCCATTTTCCAGCTAGATGTGCATCCCCAGGCTGAGGGACATGTGCATGCATTCATGCATTTAAGAAAGATTGCATCATGGATGTTTTGTACATTTTTTATTATTCTTGATTAATGTATTAGTGTGTAATCTTGAGGGGAGCTCACACTGAGCTGGCCACTCATGCTGTTAAATTTCAACCGTACAGTTGGTGCAGGTGATTTGAATAATGTATAGGTTGTACTGTAATGGAGTACGATGCTCAGGTTATGCTGATGACATGGATCAAAGAGCTGTGTTTAATGGTTGCTGCTTTAAATTTTGTATATAATTGTAATCGTTTATTAGTATATTCTGAACTAAATTCAAGATATTCGGTTTGTATAAGCCTTATGGGTACCACTCTGCGATGTTTGTTGTATCTTTCCTATATGCATGGTTTGTTTTCTTCCGCAGTGAACACCCTTCTTGGAATGACAGTTGAAAAGGGACTGAAATGTGGGTTTTCTTCATAGGCTAACGCCTTGGTCTTCAAAGACGGGTCTAGAACTCGGGTTGTGAAAATCCGGGGCGCTACAGATCGACAGATTAGTTCAGGCCAATCGTGAGACGAATGAATGAATGAGGATCATTCAGGAAGCGTTGACCACTTTGATAGCTCAGAACGCTACCAGAAGTCCTATACTACCTACGCGCCGGTCAGCCGAAGAATCTCAAGGGGTAGTGGAAGGGCCAGCTGACGCCGAACAGCTTACCCAGGCCAGGAGAGTTCCAGCGGACCGAATGCTAGTCCCGACTGCGCAAATGTTGAGAGAAGAACTGTCGCAAACGATTACAAGTCTCATGCGACAAGAAAAAGAGAAGGAAAGAGGAACTGGGTATAAATATCAAGTCCTGTATCCACTGGAGATAGAAGAAATACCGTTCCCATTCAACTTCAAATGTCCGGACTTTGAAAAATTTGACGGTAAAGGGTCGCCAGAGGAGCATATTACTCACTTCCTCACAGCGTTGGGGAATTGGTCGGCCGTCCCACCGTACTGTATGCGGCTATTTGGGTCGACGCTGATAGGGAAAGCTTTTCAATGGTACATGTCGCTACTAGCCGGATCAGTGAGATCGTGGGAGCAAATACGAGACAGTTTTATGTCGAAATTCTTCTCTACAGAGAGAGAAACATCAGTGACAGATCTGGCCTTGATCAGACAAAGACAGGGCGAACCCGTGGAGAAGTTCATGGACTGATGGGGGATGATAGCCGCTCAATGCCAAGAGTTGCCCAGTGAGAAAGAACAGATGAAGATGTGTCTACGAGCCCTGGACCCAATGATATCATTCCAGTTATCGGGGAATAGTTTTCACTCTTTTCGAGAACTGGCCACTAAGGCGCACTTGGTGGAAGAAGCCGCAACACGGGTGAACTTCAGGCCCGAAAGGCAGAGAAGAGAAGGAGGAAGAATTGTAGAGACGCACAATGTAAACAAGGGCAAAGACGCAAGAGATCGAATGCGACCTGTCGTGGAATCGAAGACTAACATGAAAGCAACACCTACCAAGACAGAGGCAAGAGACCTTATATTTCTCAAGGAATAACAATAGCCAAAAGAGAAAGAGCCAATGGCCCGTATACATTCGACATGGCCGATTTGATCCCCATCATGGAGCAATTAGTGGATGAAAATGTAATCCGCTTACCAGAACCGATTCGGCCCCACGAAGTTGGGAAGGTGAATGATCCCCGGTATTGTAAATACCATCGATGTCTAAGCCACAAGACAGAAGACTGTTTTAGTCTAAAAGGAAGAATACAAGGGTTGATCAACTAAGGGGTGATTAGTATGAAGTCACCAGAAACAGCAAGGAAGGAAACATCTGGGGTAATTTCAGCGTTCCCCTCAAAAGAAAGAATCCAATTGCACATCCTGTTCCCTGAACCTGAAGAACCCTGAACTTTGGTCAGTAGCAAGAAGAGGCTCAAGAATAGACGAAGGCTCCTTAACCGCAAGAAGAAAGGGATGAGAAAGAAGGGTAGCCAGGAGAAGAGCCGACTTATCGAGGCTCAGGTACATTATGCAATGGTATCATTCACAGAACAGTAATCAGCAGGAGAAACATCACGGGCAGGCGAAGAAGAAGTCAATGCCATCATCCTCCGATCCGAAAAGTAAATGCCGGAACGTGTTCTGCCAGAACCAGTCAACCCAATGCAAGAAGATGGAAACCCGGATATACCATTAATGAGGCCCCAGGGGCAGAAGTTGAAAGAGAAAGTTGTTGAAGCCACGTCCAGTCGGCCGGAGCCAAGGCAAGGGGCAGCACCAGTAGCATATGATGTTGTGTCACATTTGCGAAAGGTCCCGGCTCGCTTGAGTATATACGATGCCTTATGTCTCTCAAAGGTGTATAGGGAAATGTTGATCAACGCGCTACTAGACAATGAAGTCAGAGAAGTGATAATGACGGAAATTGAAACAGAAATGAACGATCCCGATAAATTCTGAGAAGGAAATGCACCGATTCAGCAAGCAATGCAGATAGACCACCCCTCTGTAATCACATTCTTCGAAGAAGACCGCATGGTTGAAGCGACAGACCACAATCGCCTGTTGATGGTCACAGGAACGATTAGAGATATAGAAATTAAGCGATGCATGCTTGACGATGGATCCGCAGTAAACATCATGTCGTTAAAGACACTACAGAGGTTGGGTTATAGACCGTCAGCCCTGCGTCCCAGTACCATGGTTATTCAAGGGTTTAATCAAGATAGCCAGCACACTCTGGGGTCGATCACCGTGATGTTAGAAATTGAAGAGCTAAAGACAAAAGTAACGTGCCAAGTAATTGACGCAGTAACAACTTATAATCTTCTGTAAGGGAGGCCGTGGCTCCATCAGAACCGCGTGATTCCCTCAACCTATCATCAATGCTTCAAGTACAACAGAGGGGGAGTTTAGTACAGAGTGGCAGCAGACTCGAAGCCGTACACGATTGCAGAATCATTCCTGGCTGATGCCCGATACTATGACTTGGTCGACGAAAGAGAGGTCACGAAAAAGCCCGATGTAGCGCAGAAGGGGCAAGGGTCAAAACCTCGAGTCGATAAGTTTGAACAGAAAAGCAAGCCTCGGTTTATCATTTAGAAAGAAACCATAAGTCAGTCAGCTGAAGAACCTCAAGGGACCACCAAGAAATTTAATATAATCCCGAAGCACTTGCTACAGCCAGGGCAGTCCATCCTAGAGATGATATCGAATTAGCACATGAGTGTGCTGAAATCTAGCTTCAACATGCTAGTACCGAAAATAGGTAGAGTTAAACCTTTCCCAAGAGCTCCTAGCCAGTTTGTGGTACCACCAACTGCCAATACGAAGAAAGAAATCAAATTCTACTCAGTGTCGAATGAACCTGCGCAGTCTAAGGACGAGGCCGAGAAATCATTCCGTTTACCTCAATCAATAGAAGAGGGAAGATACAGTGAAGCTAGCCGTAACATCATGAAGAATATGGGCTTCTGTTACTCAGAATCAGCCTCGAATGGTAGAATGTTAGCCCCATTCGAAGAAAACACCAAAACTTACCAAGGAAGAGAAGGGTTATGGGCAAAGATGAAGATTAGACATTTCAACATGGTGACAATCAGTCCCACAGAAGAGGTGCAGCCACAAGAAGTAGTCGACATCATTCAACCCAGTGCCGCACCCGCACAGATAGAAGACGGGGGACAACCCACGATAGATGAGCTTGAAGAAATAAATCTGGGAACCCCAGAGGACCCTAGAAATACATACCTGAGTAAGAATGTCCCAGAAGAAGAGAGGGAGAAATACATCCAACTGTTGAAAGAAAACAAAGATGTATTCGCTTGGACATACTCAGAAATGCCAGGGCTCAGTCCAACAATTGCGATGCACAAGCTGGGCATCATGAAAGGGAAGAAAGCGATCAAACAACCTCAACGACGATTCCATCCAGACATAGTGCCCAAGATCAAAGAAGAGGTTGAGAAGTTAATCCAAGCTGGATTCATCCGAGAAGTCAAATACCCACGATGGATTTCGAATATTGTGCCGGTCAAGAAAAAGAGCGGTCAAATTGGAATCTCCCTAGACTTTTGGAACCTCAATGAAGCATGCCCTAAAGATGATTTCCCAATGTCTATCCCAGAACTACTGATTGACAGCACGACAGGATACGCAGTGATGTCCTTTATGGATGGTTACTCGGGGTATA
Source organism: Liriodendron chinense (assembly GCA_003013855.2). Classification (NCBI taxonomy): domain Eukaryota; kingdom Viridiplantae; phylum Streptophyta; class Magnoliopsida; order Magnoliales; family Magnoliaceae; genus Liriodendron; species Liriodendron chinense. The sequence goes on along the minus strand of ML058332.1, from coordinate 464,051 downwards.
ATCAGATTCGTATGGCCCCGGAGGATGAAGAATCGACGGCCTTCCACACTACATTGGGCATATACTGCTACCGTGTGATGCCGTTTGGGTTAAAGAACGCAGGGGCAACATATCAGCGCGCAATGCAAGTAATCTGCCAGGACATGATGCATAAACACATTGAACGCTACGTAGACGATCTGCTAGTGAGGTCGGCCGAGCATGAGCAGCATAGAGAGGATCTGCGGCAAGTGTTTCAAAGATTGAGGAAGAAAAGCCTCTGTTGAACCCATTGAAATGCGCGTTTGGGGTTTCCTCTGGCAAGTTCTTGGGGTTTGTTATCAGACACTGTGGCATAGAAATTGACCCGACGAAGATTAAGGCAATCAGGGAGATGCCGCCTCCAAAGAATCTCAAAGAGTTGAAAAGCTTCCAAGGCCGGGTCGCCTACTTAAGAAGATTCATCTCAAACCTATCAGGCCGTTGTCAGCCATTTTCACGCCTTAACAAGAAAGGAGTCCAGTTTGAGTGGGATGATGCTTGTCAAAAAGCGTTCGACTCTCTGAAAGACTTGCTTGAAAAATCTCCAGTCCTAACAGCACGGATCAAGGGGGAGCCACTAATTCTCTATATCGCAGTTGGCGAAAATTCGCTGGGAGCCCTCTTAGCCCAGAAGAACGAAGAAGGAAAGGAAAGCGCACTCTATTACTTGAGCCGCACGCTAGTGGGAGCCGAGTTTAACTACTCAGTGATTGAAAAGATTTGTCTGGCATTGATCTTTGCTGTCAAGAAACTCAGACATTACTGTCTCTCTCACTAGATAACATTGATATCCAAGGCGAACCCCCTCAAGTTTCTCATGAACAGACCCATGTTGTCTGGGCGGTTGGCTAAGTAGGGCCCTTCTCTTTTCAGAATTCGACATGATATACATGCCGGCTCAGGCTATTAAAGGACAAGCAATTGCAGACTTCCTTGCCGCACATCCAGTACCAAGTGGTGAAGAAATAGAATATGACCTCCCAGACGATTAGGTTATGGCAATTAATGAAGCACGCCATTGGGAGATGTATTTTGACGGCGCAGCCAGAGAGATGGGGTCAGGGGCAGGAGTTATATTCATCAGTCCACAAGGGGACTTATTACCCTATTCATTCACGATAGTCCCAGCATTCACCAACAACGAAGTAGAGTACCAGGCTCTTATTATCGGGTTACAGTTGGCCCTAGAAATGCAGATCAAGGAAATACGTATCTATGGTGACTCTAGGCTTGTCATCGGACAATTGACGACAGAATATGAAGTCCGCAAACCCGAGTTATCGCCCTATTGTCACCAAGCGCAGTCCATGTTCGATCAGTTTTGAAACAGCAGTATCTCACATATACCGAGACAGGAAAATGTATAAGCAGATGCACTCGCTAGTTTAGCCGCTGCTTTGGCTAACCCTGGGGGCAGCCCACTTCAGGTAACAATTGAAGAAAGAAGAATTCTGCCGACAACTGCGTTGCGCAATGGAGAATTGAGTGCCAATCCCTTTTGTTGCCTCGAGATTACAAAGGAAGATGATTGGAGAAAATCATTCGTCGATTATCTAAAGTAAGGATTTTTGCCGGAAGATCCCAAAATGCGCACACAAGTTAGAAGACGTGCCAATTTATTTACACTCCAGAATGACGTACTTTACAAACGGTCATACGAAGGAGTACTACTACGATGTCTGAGCCAAGGTGAAGCACATGATACATTGAAAGAAGCTCACGAAGGAGAATGTGGCGCTCACCAGGGAGGAAAGAATTTACATCATTGTGTGCGACACATGGGTTACTACTGGCCCACAATGATGAAAGACGCAATAAAATACGTCAGGAAGTGTCACCAGTGTCAGATCCACGCAGATATCATACATTCACCACCGGAAGAGTTACATAAGTCAGTGATGTCCTGGCCTTTCGCACTTGGGGCATGGACGTGATTGGGCCGATTAGTCCACCATCTTCTTAGGGGCATCAGTACATCCTTGCAGCAACTGATTACTTCTCTAAATGAGCTGAAGCGGTCGCCCTGAGAAATGTGAAAGCCAAACACGTTGAAGGTTTCATTCGTCACACCATATTGTACCGACATGGTATCCCCGAGAGAATTACCACGGACAATGGAACACCTTTCAAGAATGCTACCATCGATAAGATGTGCGTAAAATTCAAGATCAAGCATTGCTATTCGTCGCCTTATTACCCTCCTGCGAATGGACTGGCTGAAGCATTCAACAAGACTATCGTGAAAATTCTGAAAAAGACAGTAGCAGAGAACAAGAAGGATTGGGACAGACGATTGCCTGAAGCACTATGGGCATATCGGACTACCCACCGTACGACCACCCGAGCTACACCCTACTCACTAGTGTACGGTACGGAAGCCATGATCCCAATGGAAATCGAAGTTAAATCGCTACGGGTCGCACTCCGGCACTCCTTGACAACCGAGTACAATGCCAAGATCAGAATGGCCGAACTCGATGATTTAGATGAAAAGAGACTCGCGGCCCAATAAAGGCTTGAAGTATATCGAAAGCAAATTTTAGCCGCGTACGATAAACGTGTCAGGGGCAGGTCATTCAAGAAGGGTGATCTCGTACTAATGATGAGACGTTCAGCACCGACCCAAGGACCTGAAAAGTAAATTTGACCCGAAATGGGATCCCGTCTGCATCATCGATGAAGTATATTCTAACGGAGCCTATCGGGTAATAGATTGCAAAGGGCAGGGCATCAGTTCGCTAGTGAATGGCCGATTCTTAAAAAGATATTACACTTAACAGAGGCTTATCGTTGCAAGTTGTAAACACCCTAGTAGAGGGAAAGTGTAATAAAAGTAGATACCAAAAGAAAGGATATCATACAATGACTAAATCAAAATGCTAATCATCTGTTTCGTGCTTGCACAGGTATCGGAAAGGTCGTTAAGACTCAAGACACGTCAAGTATGACACCATGCCCTTTTCGAGACCATAAAAAATCAGGATAAGCCCTAAGCCAAGACTCGGTTACATCTTCGTTCCCATGAGTATAGGTTTGAGTCCTAATAGGGGGACGTTCCTTTCCAAATGGCGCAATCTATGTGCATTTAAACTCAAATCAAACGACAAGCAGGCTAAAAGCACAACATAAATTTAAAACTAAAATAATATGCATATTGTTACAACATTCATTACAACATGTTTCAAATTACAAATAAGAATCATTACAGCTTAACCGTCTAAAGTTCTCAAACATTGTTCTAATAGGTTAACTGCAGATTCTTCGATCGCCCTCTGTCTCGCCTCAGCCTCGACCAAGATTTGGGCAGGGTCTGGAGTGTCTTGGAGAGACTGCTTCAGCTCGGCAACCTATGCCCTTACAGCAGTACATCTCGCTTCGTGCTAGTCGGCAGAGGACTGCAGGCGTGCCTTCTGACCGCTGAACTTCGAGAGTTTAAGATGGATGATAGAATGTTCGGCTCGTAACCGGGCTATCTCATTCTTAATCTCTGCGAGACGTTCAGTCGCTTGTTGACACTCAGCATCGGCAGCTTGCCAATCTTTCCTCACTGCAGCCGCATCCGCCTCGTGTAATTCAAGCTTCGGAAGGAGGGACCGCAAGTGACCGTGCTTTTCCTCGACGGAAGGGTCAACCTTGAGGTGCCTCGCCTCGGTCACTCTAGCCATCCCTTCCTTGAACTGAGCTACGTGATCGATTATTAAAGAAATGTCAATTTCAAGCCACGTAGTGTTGAGTTCTAGTGCCTGCAATGCCTCGTCCAAAATGGACCATTCATCTCCGTTCTTTAACGAATCAGCGATGTCAGACAGGAGGCTCTTCAAAAGATTTGCTTTGGTCCTTGACAAGCTTCGGAGAGAAGAAGCAAATACATCAGGTAAAACTGCAGGAACCAGGACGCTGGTGGGAGCAGCTGCCAACCAAAGAAATGATAAACATTAGCACATTGGAGAAAGAAAAGAAACAAACAAAGCGATAAGGACAAGTAGTATACCGGTAGCTTCAGGAACTCTGCCGACCGGTGCACTAACTGAGGTGACGGGTGTCGGTAATGCCGGAATACATTCAATTACACTTTCCACTACTGGCTCAGGTAATTCAGAAGGAGAAGGTACAACGATCTCAGGGGCAGTGATGGTTTTGATTGATTCAACAGCAGGAGATACTTCTACAACAGGCTCCGGCGCACTAGTGGCATCTAAAGGCATGATTTCTTGGGAGGGGAGTGCTGCCTCTTCCGTAACATCAGCAGGTCTTGCCTCAGGAGCAGGGCTAGGGTCAATCGCAGCCAGCAGTAGTGACAGGGTCAGCAAGGGGAGGATCTTCAGCTTGTGCCCCACTGTCAAGGTCCATAGGGATGGGTTCTGTGTCTGCTTCGGGAACAGATCTATCGTATATGGGCTCATTATCTTCACCCTCCCCTGTGGGGCGGTTTCCACTCAGGTCTGCTTGCAAGCTCATCTCCCCTTCCTCCCTTGGTCCACTCACGTCATTGATCGGGACTCTGCCGGCAGCCTTGGAGAGTTGACTCCGTGACTTCTCGGCCTTGTACAGCTTTCACATATCTTTTATTGTCTTTCCTCCATCAGCAACGGGGACCCGATGAGCGGTCTTCACTCGAGGTCCAGACCAGCTCAGGAGGCGGCTCGGAATCACTATCTCCTGGAACAGAACGTCTGGATAGACTCGTCCTGACTCGCTGGACTCTGATCGTAACCTCCCCGACAACCAGTCAATGGGGTCACTGCAGCCGCAACGTCACCCTCTCCACCCCCTTCGATGTCTTCACCGCCTTCACCACCCTCGACATCGCCGCCATCCGCCTTTGACGTTACCATCACCAGCATCTTCGTCACCTTCACCACCAATGTCATCACCCTCGTCACCACCCTCACCGTCGCCATCCTCATCATCATCACCGATATCATACCCCTCTCTCTGCCCCTCTGCTATGGGACCCACGAGTGGAGAACTTTGATCTTCTCGTAGTGTGATCCTCTGCCCATAAGCAACCCACCCTTCTAGTGTATGCTCAGGCTTTTCGCGATCAATTACCACGTTCAGAGAAGTCAGGAACTTCTTCACACCAGGAGTGGCCAGTTGATGTAGTGGCTCTGATATATAGCCCAGGTCGTCAGCTGGAGCGGGATCGATGATAGGAGGAGAAATAAAGACAGGATCGGCCACGTGTCGATTATTTTTTATCAAAGAATATTGATGGGCCCACCACCTCATCCATCCATACGTGGCACCAGGAGTATACTTTATACCCGAGACGATGAAGGAACAGCCCGACTGGGTTAGCAAGAGTCGTCGCCATATCCACTTCCAGTGAATCGGTCCCGTGCCGTAGGCTCGCTGCTCTCGCGTCACCGGTTCAAGAGTCTCTGGCACCCCTTGGTCGTAACCAAATTGGCAAGCGAATTTGTTCGGATAGTACGGTTCTCTCCAGAACTCAGTCCCCTCCCTCAAAGGCAATGAACTCGGGCGGATCGATATAAAAAACGAACGCTGCTAGGAGCCGAGGCTCTCATCATCATCGAGCAATTCTGGATCCTCACTGTTGGTTCCAGAGAAAAGGAAGAAGTCAACGTCGTCATGACGAGCTATCTTTGTCTCGATAGTCGCCAAGTTTCCGCTGTTCATCTTCCGCTTCTTAAAGGCATGCAGCGGAACCGATCCTCTCCGAATGAAGTCCTTGAGTTCCATACCATAGACCCATGGGAAGTACACCCCGAGCCAGCCTGAAAAGTAGTGCCACCCGCAGAAGGATGAGTTTATTCCAAAAGAAGCGGAGCCTTTGTTACTGATAACACCACCGAAGGCTCGGTAGATAGAGCATAAGACTGTCAGAGCTAGTGCGTAGCGATGCCCGTTAGCCAAGCTCCCCGCCACAGCAAAGCAAGAAACTCTTACGCTGTCTGCTTGTTTAGAGCTCGGTAAGGCCACACAGCATAGCCAATACGCCAAGAACTGAAAATGCGGTGTAAGTTTGATTACCTACTTTTGTAGAAGCAAGAAACAAGATACCTTGTCCTAGAGGGGGGTGAATAGGACACTTTTTAAATTTCCCAATTACACACTTATAATCATGCAAAGTATTCTTAGGAAACTTACTTCAAACACAAGATATGCAGAATATAAGTCAATAAAAGCATATGGGAAAGAAGTAAATCAGTTCATCCATTCATCACACAACAAGAGATTTTTATAGTGGTTCGGTTATGTACCTACTCCACTCCCAGCTGATCCACTCACTCCTTGAGTGGCCGGATTTCACTATCACTATGGTTTTAAATGAGGTTAACCATAAACCTTAACATCCTACAAAAGGACTTAAGACTCAACACATGGATTCACCCTTCCATAGGACTAATCCATGACCACTTTGTCCTACACAAGGGCTTGTCCTACTCAAGGACTTGTCCTACACAAGGACTTTTACGAGTTTGGGTCTTCAAACTCTGAAACCCAAATCTCAAATTGAGGAGGTTTCTTGGACTCGAAAGACTAAATATACTTAGCTGATTGAGTCCCTTGTTGATGCCTTTGTTGAAGAAGCTTCGGCTTGCACGGAAGATACCTTCTTCAGCTCCCTCGATCAGCAACCTTGCTCCGAATGACTCATTGTAGATTCCAAGGTGAGGGATTTGGGTTAGGTTAAGGCTAAATAGGGGATCTGGCTTTTATATGAGGAAGGCTTCTACCTAAACCACCATTAATGGCATTGATGACAAGAGTATATCTATGAGAGGTAGGCAAGATGCCATTAAGGAGGGGTTGAGTTCATGATTCAATCCAAGCTTTGAATGCTTCATCAATGTTGGTCAGATCAACATGGATTGAAGTATGAACTCAACAAATCTTAGGGTATGAGAGAAGGGGATCTCAAGGAGAAGGCTCACACAAACCCTAGATGATGCTCAAGGTGTCTCACACAAGATCCAACCGAGTTCCATATATAGAAATGATATTCAACGGTCAGAAAACGGTCAGCTCGATAGGATCCGATCGATCGGACATAAGTTTTAGCGAGATTTGAATTTTGCTGAAAAACAGGTCATCCGATTGATCGGACTTAGTTCCGATTGATCGGAAGACCATGTCCGATTGATCGGACAGATGGTCCGATTGATCGGAATTCCTTCCAGAGAGTTAATGTAATTTTTCTGAAATTTCCTCCGATGGATCGTATGTATGTCTGATGGATCGTAGCACCCTTTCCGATGGATCGGACAGACCTCCGAGTGATCGGAAAAGTGTCCAGAGAGTTTTTCAATGTTTGCTGGACATTTCTACAATTGATCGGACATACCGTCCGATTGATCGGAAGACCCTGTCCGATGGATCGGACAGTCCTCCGATTGATCGGAAAAGTGTCCAGAGAGATTTTCAATGTTACTGGACTTTTCTCCGATGGATTGGACACCTATCGGACTAATCTCCGATGGATCGGGTATGTATCGAAGAGAGCAGACATATTGTTTTTCAATTTTTAAGCAACTTCTGCTAACATAAACCCTTCCAAAGCTGATCTAAATGGAAGGAGGGCTATAGATGGTGCTAAGGGTGTACCTATTAAGGATTTGGACCATCTATAACAGGTTTTGGGATCAAAGGTTTGGATGGAGAGGCTTGAAGTTGACTGACGAGCGATCTTCTTTGAGTAGCTTCTGTCTTCAGCCGCACAGAGACTGTCTTCAGCCGCAAGGAGACTCGACGACACACTAACCATGGTAATTAACAAATCTTTGCATTAACAATCTCCCCCTTTGTCAATTACCAGACAAAACCAAACCTATGAAAGTCTTGGTCCATACCATAGACTTTTTCCTAGACACCAAAACCAAAATACATACATAGATCATGTCAAAGAAAATAAAAGCTTTATACATAGACATGACTCATTACATACAAAATGTACAGACTCAATGTACAGACTCGGCTTCACTTGAACTCCCCCTTAGTCCCTGCACACAAAAGATCAACAAAAAAATATCCTGGACCTTTTGGTGGGATAAATTCTCCCCCTTTTTGTTAGTGATTGACAAAGGTTAGTGAAATGAGAATGCCGCGCATATGACATAGACTAAAGGAGGAAATAGACATTATCGTGCCGAGAGAGGAAGCCAACACACACATGGTCATGCAAGGATATACAAGTATATAACAGTAAGCACAGTGGGCTTATAGCCCAAGCAACCAACCTCCCCTCCTGAAATGTATATCATGACCAACAAACCATATGAACAAAATCCAAAAGAGGGCAAGAATCCCAATAAGGATAAAGTAATTTCGCACCAAGATAGCCAAAGAGAATGATCATTAGACTATGCAACAGAAGATCATAGCAAAATATCATAAAAAAAAACATAATGATCATCATAATATCCAGATCCAACATAAATCATAGCAAAATATCCAAAATATCCAAAAAGAATGACCATCAGACTATCCAAAACAAAATATGTCAAAGAAAAGATGTATCAATCAATACAACTAACAATGTCGCTCCAAAAAGATATCTGCGACGACTAGACACTAGGGACCCTGACTAAAAAGATTAGGCAGCTATGGAGCAGGGCCAGCAGCATCATCGCGACGACATGAAAGAGCGGATGTGAGGCGCTGAACAGCATCATGAATGGTCTGCATCAGGCCCTCAAGACGCGACAGCCGCTCACCATGCTGTGCAAGGGCACCCTCCACACGATCTAGTTGAGCAGTGATCTGCTCCGTGCTGGGAGGAGGAGGTGCCGAAGAGGCGTCGGACTGAAGTCGCCGCTTGACTGAGCGACGAGATGGGGCCGGCGTCGGTGATGGAGCGGAAGACCGGCTATGAGTACCAGACGACACCTGCGTGGGTGTATGAGAGAAATCTCGGTCTTCTACATTATCCTCTTTTGGGAGGGACATCTTCTTGATATTGAGGTCCCTGAAGGTGCGGCGAGGAATAGGATGGACCACAATATTTGTGAACCCGCAATCGTGCCCCAATCTGGTAATGATCCAGCCGAACGGAATGGTGTTGCGGTTGTGTGGCAGCGCGTCCAGAATATGATGCAAAATGATGGATGGGAGACACAGGTGCGTCCCATGACCAACGTGATAGAGCAGATTGACCATATTTGCGGTGAGATCGGATTTGTTACTGCTGGTGGGTAGACATTTGTGCTGAAGATTTAGTGGAGCACTCGAACTCGATTGGACATTTCAGACGCCCGAAGTGCACTACCAGTCTATCCACTCCGGATTGGGACCCCGACACAAATATTTAGTCCAATCAGCCCGAAGAGTAGAGTCAAGGAGATTGTTATTTGGTTGAGGGGCTGTGGACATGGGAATCCCAAGCAGATCAGCTATGGTTTGGGCAGTGATCTTGACTACCCGTCCTCCGACAATAACCTCACATGATGGAGGGTTTCCAACGGGGTTGATGATTTTAGATAAAAATGTATACACAACCTCAGGATGTGCTACGCCTCCAAATCATAGCACACCATCCCACCCGATCTGGGCAAGAAGAGCTGGAATGCCAAAGGGCTCCACACATGACAAGGCGACCTCTCTCTCATATATAATGGTGTGAGATTGAAGCCAAGAGAGAGAGGCTGGACTCTCAGGCTGGGCAGGAGGAGCAGCAGGAGGAGGAGAGCCCTGAGAGGGTCGAGAAGTTTGGAGTTTCTTGGACCTGGCGGTGGTGGATGGCCCCGCAGCCATCTTGGACTTGCCTTTAGGATCTTTAGGCATGGTGAATCAAGGTTGGAGGAATGATTTGAACAATGCAGACACCAAGATGGACAGGAATAACTTCAAATCCCTACAAATGATAAGCTAATCGAAGAAAGGGATAGAAGGAACCGATCTGACAGCAAGAAACCGAACTGACAGCTTGTGAGATCTTACCTAGGAGACACGAAGAGCTATTGTGATGCAAATGAGGACCGATGGAAAACCTAGCTGAGCTACAGTTCGATCGCACAGGGATGCCCTACCGGAAGAAGCTGAGAGAAAAGAGAAACATAGGGTAGAAATGAACAGGGCTCGTGTATTTAACTATTGAACTCCCGATATTTCTGATTGATCGGAGAAGTGTCCGATCAATCGGAAATGCCCCCAGTGATATTTAAGCAGTTAAACCCTTCCTCCCTTCAGCAAATGATTCCCCAGCTTATTTTGTAAGAGTGTAAGCTTGAGAATACCAATGATCACTCAATTATATGAGGCTAATTCCTCAGATATACCTATATGCACATGATTTTCGAATTTGTTAGAGTGAGCATACACCGATAGACTTCCAAAGGTGTTCAAACCTTGTGGAATCTAACGGCTTAGTAAGGATGTCGGCCAATTGCCGCTCGGTTTGGATGTATTCAAGATTGATCAGTTTTTCCTCAACTAGTTCTCCTATAAAATGGTGCCGGATGTCTATATGCTTGGTTCGAGAATGTTGAACCGGATTTTTTGAGATATTAATGGCGCTTGTGTTGTCACAAAAAAGCGTCATTCATCCTGATTAAGACCATAATCCTTCAACATCTGCTTCATCCAAAGTAGTTGAGCACAGCAACTACCGGCAGCAATATATTCAGCTTCAGCAGTGGACAATGAGATGGAGTTTTGCTTTTTGCTATGCCAAGCAACTAAGCAGTTTCCGACATAAAAACAGCCACCGCTAGTGGATTTTCTATCATCCATATTTCCGGCCCAATCGGCATCGGAGTACCCCACAATGATGGTTGAGGTGTCAAAGGGGTACCACAAGCCATATTCAGTTGTGCAGGCCACATATCTAATCACTCTTTTTACAGCAATGAGGTGTGATTCCTTAGGATCGACTTGAAATCTAGCACATGCCCCTACACTAAAGGCAATATCGGGTCTACTAGCTGTGAGGTAGAGAAGACTCCCAATCATACTTCTATATAAATGTTGATCAACACTTTTGCCAGATAAGTCTTTAGAAAGTTTAATGGTAGTGGCCATAGGTGTGGTGTGTGATCGACCCGAGTCTAGACCAAACCTCTTGACTAAATCTTTTGCATACTTAGTTTGGTTGATAAAGATTCCATTTTTCAGTTGTTTAACTTGCAATCCTAGGAAGAAATTTAGTTCACCTACCAAACTCATCTCAAATTCAGATTTCATTAGTTCAGCAAATAAAGCAGAGAATTCTTCATAGTTTGACCCAAATACAACATCATCCACATAAATCTGAGCAATGAGAAAGGAATCAGTCATCCTCTTAACAAATAGGGTTTTGTCAACACTCCCCCTAACAAACTTGTGAGCAATTGGAAATTGAGTAAGACGTTCATACCATGCTCGGGGGGCTTGTTTTAACCCATAGAGAGCCTTTTCAATCGGTAGACTCTTTGAGGATAACTAGGGTCTACAAATCCCTTTGGTTGTTCAACATAAACCTCCTCATCAAGTATACCATTTAGAAAGGCACTTTTCACGTCCATTTGAAATAATTTGAATTTGAGAGCACATGCTATGGACATGAGAATTCGAATGGATTCGAGTCTAGCAACCGGGGCAAAGGTTTCATCAAAATCAATTCCCTCGATTTGAGAGTACCCTTGAGCTACAAGACGTGCTTTGTTTCAAATCACATTGCCAGATTCATCTGTTTTGTTTTTGAAGATCCATTTAGTTCCAATGACATTTTTCTCATATAGTCTTTCAACCAAAAGCCAAACTTCATTTTTGGTAAACTGTTGAAGTTCCTCTTGCATTGCAAGTATCCAAAACTCATCATTGAGAGCCTCATTTATATTTTTCGGTTCAATTTTTGAAGTGAAGCACACATGACTGTTGATGGCCTCAAGTTGTCTTCTCGTCTTGACTCCAACATTCGGATCTCCAATGATTTGATTGAGGGGATGATCCTTGATGTGTGGAACATTTCTAGAAGCTATTGAGGCATTGGGAGTGGGAGATTTTTCAACAGGTTTACCTATGTGGCACGGTTCTCCCACTTCATCATCATCCAGTCTTGTGTCTTCTTTGGATTGGTCATCAATGACAACATTTATGGATTCTTGAGTTGTTTTAGTCCTTGTGTTGTACACTCTATAGGCCCGACTATCAGAAGGATATCCTAGAAATATTCCCTCATCGCTCTTAGAGTCAAATTTTCCTAGATTTTCTCTATCTCGAAGGATGTGGCATTTGCTACCAAAGACCCTAAAGTACTTGATGTTTGGGACTTTTCCATTCCACAGCTCATATGGGGTCTTATCTAGGCCGGCTCTCAAATAAACTCGATTAATGATGTGACACGCTGTATTCACTACTTCGGCCCACATATTTTTTTGCTATATTTTTGCTGTTCATCATAACTGTAGCTATGTCGAGTAGCACTCTGTTTTTCCTCTCTGCTACTCCATTTTGTTGTGGAGTCTTTGGGGCTGAGAATTCATGTTTGATGCCTAAATTTTCACAGAATAGTTCAAAGCGCCCATCCTCAAATTCCCCCCCATGATCACTCCTAATACGTTTTACTGTGCATTCTTTTTCATTGTGGAGTCGTTTCATGAGTTTCTCAAATTCTTCAAATGTATCCGACTTTTCTTTCAAAAATACAACCCATGTATATCGGGAATAGTCGTCAACAATAACGAAGAAGTACCTCTTACCACCTTGACTCATTACTCTTGTGGGGCCTACAAGATCCATGTGGAGTAGATCAAGGGGTTTTGATATAGCAATGATGGATGTCTTCTTATGTGCAACTTTAATTTGTTTACCTTTCAAGCATTCAGCACATACTTCTTTTGGTTTCTTCCCAATCTTTGGTAAACCTCTTACCAATTTCTTTCTACTCAACCTAGGAAGGTTCCTGTAATGGACATGACCAAGCCGTTGATGCCATAACTCAATCTCATCATTAATAGCCATGTGGCATACGGCAGATGGTCCCTCATCACCCTTGTTTTCAATCACATAGCAGTTATCACCCGTGCGAAACCCTTTTAATATTAATTTTCCAGATTGATCCATAATTTCACACATTTCTTTGGAGAATTTCTCCAAATGTTGTTCATCACATATTTGAGAGATGCTTAATAGATTATGTTTTAAACTGTCAACACATAGTACATCCTCAATTTTGGGCAATCCTGGCCCGGTGATGGTTCCCTTTCCAACAATCTTGGCAACACTCCCATCTCCAAAGGTAACAGACCCACCATCAAATTCAGCATAATCACAAAACTGAGTCTTGTCACCTGTCATGTGTCGGGAGCATCCACTATCAAGGTACCACCTAGTGTTTCTTCGGGCTCTAAGGGCTGTATGGATAACTAAGCATTTGTTCTTTACTACCCATTTAGAGACTAGCCTTTTTAGAGAACTAGGCTTCTTGGTTGATTCTAGGGATGTCATCGTTTGAGCATAAGGTGTTGAGGTTTTCTCTTTACTTGATTTCTCTTTCATCAGCTCCATGGTTCTTTTGTTCAACTGTTTTACCATTTCTAGGAGCTCTTCCATTCTTTTGTCTTTCTTCGGTGGAGTGGGATAATTTTTCCTCACGTTTGGTGTTTGTTTAGGAGGACTCCACATCTGATTCATCCTTTTTCCGGTAGGTACAAATTTACCTTTCAAGTTCCGAACCGAATTCGTAAGGATCAAGCATTCAAATTTCAAATGTCCAACATCTCCGCATGCATGGCATATAGGTGAATTTCTCTTAGTGCTTCCTGATGCATTCCTAATCTTTTTAGGTTCTGGGTTACTAACCTTAGTTTGCTCACCATAGCCTAGCCCTCTTGTATTCCTACAAGGCTTACCTGATTTAAGGATATCATCTAGTTTTTCTCGACTTTGGGCAAACCTTTCATTTAGTTAACTTTCTTGATTAAGTTGCAAGACTAAACACTGATTTTAGATTTTGCCTTTTTCAGCTCATCTTCTAAGGTATTAATTTTGTCTTGAGCTGCTTTGTTTTTCTTTTCTAATTCACAAATCTGATGGTAAAATCCGTTGTTTTCTCTCTTTACTTCTTGCATTTCATCAGCCAATTTGTTGTTGTCAATATTTGCTTGGCTCAACTTCTTGGTAAGAAGGATGCTTTGACGAAATAGCTCATCATAGGCAACTTGCAAACCATCATTATCATCCTCGTCATCATCGGAGGATGTTTGACTGTTTTTTGATAGCTCACGATCATCCTTGTCTCTTTCACCTTGTATGTTTGGGACAATCTCCGAGATAGAGGCCATCAGAATTTTAACTGATCCTCTCTCATCACTTTGATATTCTTCTGTTTCTGAATCTGTACTCTCGAGGTTGTCCCATGTGGCTGCCATTGCTTTCTTTTTGAATTTTTCTTTGGCAGGAGCTTGGCAGTCAGAGGCAATATGACCATAGCGTCCACAGTTGTAGCACTTAGGATCTTTTGGCTTGTTGTAAGATTTTCCTGTATAAGCGCTTTTTGTCAAAAGATTTGCTATTTTTGTCAACCCTCTTTCCTTTGTTTTTGAAGAATTTTCTAAACTTCTTGGCCATAAGAGCCATTTCATTCATATCCATTTCTTCATCACTATCAACTACAGATTCTTGTGTAGTGTGTGAAGTTTTCAGCACTGTGTTTCTACTTTTTGGGGATTTCTTGAAATGAAGTTCATGGGTCTGTAGAGATCCAAGTAAGTCTTCTATTTTCATAGTATCAATATCTCTACATTCCTCAATAGTTATGACCTTGGAGGAGAATCGTTCGGGTAAGGATCTTAGAATTTTCCTACAAATGCGCGGATCCGATATCCTCTCTCCCAATCCCCACATAGCATTGGTGACATCACTCAGTCGGGTGTAAAAGTCCATGAAGTTCTCATGTTCCTCCATTTTCATATTCTCAAATTGAGTGGTCAAGAGCTTGAAGTTTTGACCTCTTGACTGTACTAGTTCCTTCATGAGTGGTTTCAAAGATGTCCCATGCTTCCTTAGCAGTTGTGCAATTATAAATTCTTTTAAACTCATCAGCTGAAACGGCACAAAAGATAGCATTGAGTGCCTTGGCATTGCTAATGTATCTCAGTTGTTCAAGATCAGTCCATAAATCATTAGGCTTGACTGTGGTAGTGGTGACCCCATCTATGACAGTGCTCAAGAGGGGTATTTCATATTTGATTTCTACAGATCTCCATGTTGCATGATCCAATGATTGCAAGAAGACTCTCATTCTTGCTTTCCAATAAGCATAGTTTGATCCATCAAAATATGGAGGTTTGGAAAACCATACTAGAATCCCCTTTTGACATGATTTCAAGCTTCTAGAGACGGATCACACTCCGGGCGGTTACGCCTTTAAGGAGGAACCCTCTCTGATACCAATTGAAAATGCGGTGTAAGTTTGATTACCGCTTTTGTAGAAGCAAGAAACAAGATACCTTGTCCTAGAGGGGGGTGAATAGGACACTTTTTAAATTTCCCAATTACACACTTATAATCATGCAAAGTATTCCTAGGAAACTTACTTCAAACACAAGATATGCAGAATATAAGTCAATAAAAGCATATGGGAAAGAAGTAAATCAGTTCATCCATTCATCACACAACAAGAGATTTTTATAGTGGTTCGGTTATGTACCTACTCTACTCCCGGCTGATCCACTCACTCCTTGAGTGGCCGGATTTCACTATCACTATGGTTTTAAATGAGGTTAACCATAAACCTTAACAGCCTACAAAAGGACTTAAGACTCAACACATGGATTCACCCTTTCATAGGACTAATCCATGACCACTTTTTCCTACACAAGGGCTTGTCCTACTCAAGGACTTGTCCTATGCAAGGACTCTTACGAGTTTGGGTCTTCAAACTCTAAAACCCAAATCTCAAATTGAGGAGGTTTCTTGGACTCGAAAGACTAAATATACTTAGCTGATTGAGTCCCTTGTTGATGCCTTTGTTGAAGAAGCTTCGGCTTGCACGGAAGATACCTTCTTCAGCTCCCTCGATCAGCAACCTTGTTCCGGATGACTCATTGTAGATTCCAAGGTGAGGGATTTGGGTTAGGTTGAGGCTAAATGGGGATCTGGCTTTTATATGAGGAAGGCTTCTACCTAAACCACCATTAATGGCATTGATGACAAGAGTATATCTATGAGAGGTAGGTCAAGATGCCATTAAGGAGGGGTTGAGTTCATGATTCAATCCAAGCTTTGAATGCTTCATCAATGTTGGTCAGATCAACATGGATTGAAGTATGAACTCAACAAATCTTAGGGTATGAGAGAAGGGGATCTCAAGGAGAAGGCTCACACAAACCCTAGATGATGCTCAAGGTGTCTCACACAAGATCCAACCGAGTTCCATATATAGAAATGATATTCAACGGTCAGAAAACGGTCAGCTCGATAGGATCCGATCGATCGGACATAAGTTTTAGCGAGATTTGAATTTTGCTGAAAAACAGGTCATCCGATTGATCGGACTTAGTTCCGATTGATCGGAAGACCATGTCCGATTGATCGGAATTCCTTCCAGAGAGTTAATCTAATTTTTCTAGAATTTCCTCCGATGGATCGTATGTATGTCCGATGGATCGTAGCACCCTTTCCGATGGATCGGACAGACCTCCGAGTGATCGGAAAAGTGTCCAGAGAGTTTTTCAATGTTTGCTGGACATTTCTACGATTGATCGGACATACCGTCCGATTGATCGGAAGACCCTGTCCGATGGATCGGACAGTCGTTCGATTGATCGGAAAAGTGTCCAGAGAGATTTTCAATGTTACTGGACTTTTCTCCGATGGATCGGACATATTGTCCGATTGATCGGACACCTATCGGACTAATCTCTGATGGATCAGGTATGTATCGGAGAGAGCAGACATATTATTTTTCAATTTTTAAGCAACTTCTACTAACATAAACCCTTCCAAAGCTGATCTAAATGGAAGGAGGGCTATAGATGGTGCTAAGGGTGTACCTATTAAGGATTTGGACCATCTATAACAGGTTTTGGGATCAAAGGTTTGGATGGAGAGGCTTGAAGTTGACTGACGAGCGATCTTCTTTGAGTAGCTTCTGTCTTCAGCCGCACGGAGACTGTCTTCAGCCGCAAGGAGACTCGACGACACACTAACCATGGTAATTGACAAATCTTTGCATTAACAAGAACCCGGCTAGCTTCACATGTGGGAGATAATTTGTTTGGCTGCGGGAACTTTGTCTTCATCTTGGCTTCTAAGACCGATTTGTCTCTGCAGGCCTTCGTCATATGGGGTGTAGTTCAAGCTGAAAGGGAAATGAAATCATCAGTAAAAGAAGAAAAAATGGTATGGAATGCAGAAGTACAACTCACATCGAGAAACTCACTTTAGCCCATGGCTGAAGTAAATCAACCAATCTTCAAATGGTACTTTATCCTTGGAGCCCAGGAACTGTGGTAGCTCCACAAACAGTTCATAGCAGGCTTCGGAGTAGAAGCCTTCATCCACGCCCTTGTTCTTCTTGGACAGCTCACCATCACTGGGCGTCCATTCATCATAAATTCGGCCACCGATATGGGAAGACCGGCTATCTGATATAAGTCCCAGAGAGATATGCTCATTTCTCTGTACGGCAGGTGGAAGGAATTTGTAATGGAACTCCAATGGTTCAGAAACCCTTTGTAGACACATGGCTCCTTGTAGAAATAACTTGATGTCGCTTAGCTAGCCCTTAGAAGACCCACCTGCTTTAGGGTATCTTCATGCTGCTTGATAATTCTATTGGCCCAAGCCTCATAGCCTGGATGAGGACTCAGATGACCTTGGGTCCTGAATCCACCGATTGGCCAAATCTCTGCGTCTGACAAGGGGCGGAATCTCTGACGCAATGTCTCGTAATAATGAGTCGAAAAATGGTTGGTGGGGATCGTGGTTGGGCTCCAGGAATATCATGCCCTTCTCCCCAAGGACAGATTGCAGTGTGCCGTTCTTGGATACAGCGCAATTGAGTAGTGTCTCTGGAATAGATGTCCACGAATCGACACTGTAGAAAGAATTGGCTCGACATACGTCTGAGGGCTCGATGCTTCGGAGGGAGCGATATCGCTGAAAACTCTTTGGGAACCGAATGTATTGCTTCGTGTACGGATTGCGAATGATGAGAGACGACACCGCCAATTTCACAGAAGACCAGACAACCCTCATCCGGTCAGACTTTGACTTTGCCTGTTTCTCCATATATACTTGTTTGGCGCTCTTGCCAACTGTCCTCGGGCGGCCGCGCTTGACAGACTGCACAGGCGCAACCGGGCTAGCCTCGCCCTCCTTAGATCCAACCACTTCGTCGGTCCGAAAGCCTTGCAGGGGATCGTACCACGCGTCCCACTCTTCCTGAGTGCCCTCATCAAGAGGGGCTGGTAGAACCTTGTCGCAAAGAATATTCCTTTGAATTTCCTTGGACAACGACAATATGCGCTCGTAGAAGTTAAACTTCTCTGGAGAATGGAACCACTACGGGTTCTGATCAGATGGTCGCGTCACTTTCTGAGGTGAAGTCCTCTTGCGCTTACACATAGGTACCTTAGAGCCAGAGGGACCAATGTTGGAGGAACCACCAACCATGAAGGTTTGCATAATCACGTCAAAACATCAGGCAAAGCACAAGTACCAAAAAGAGTGCATCTAGGTACGCATCAATCCCACATAACTTAAAAAGAAACATCACATCCGGCCAGCACAATCCGAGAATTATAAGGCGTGTGAGGTCCAGTATGTCTCCAAGACTATAAATATAGACACGTGACAGTTCAAAAGGAAGAGAGTGCTGGGCTCCGTGCGCCCTAAAATAACAACCCTTATACCCAAGGGAAGTGATCTAATGGACAGAAACATAAACACGACGGACTGGACTGAATTACCCAATGAATTAAACCAACGTATTACAAAGTAAAACAGTTTCATTAAGTCCAAACGCAGGTGCGCGCTAAACCTAGAACACTTGGGAGCCGGCCAAGTCCAAACATCATGAGCAACAGCCAGTAGTACATAGGGAATTGTCCGTTACTTTACTGATTAAGCATGCCAAGTCTAGTACATCAGGTGGGCCAGACAAACTCCTGCCCAGAATCCAAGTTCTGGGCTTATAGGTTGAACGCGCAGAGCCCAGCGCATCACCAAAAGATGGCCGATTTTAACAAGGCGCGCTGGACTCAGCGCGTCTGAAAAAGTAAAAAATTCCCAAGTCTAGAATAGTGCACGCGCTACCCCTAGCGCGTCTAGAAAAGCGAGCAAATGTCCTTAGGGAGTGGCGTGTCGAGAAAATGGGTTTCACCCGACACGTGAGTGCGCGATGGGACCAGTGCGCCCAATAATTCAATCAAGACTGAATTTTGGTATGCGCTGGCCCGAGCGCGTTCAAAAAGCCATACTTTTATACGCGCTGAGGTTGGTGCGTCCGATAAATAAATCAAACCTGACCAAGTTCTTTTGTTGACGCGCTAAGGGTAGAGCATCGAATAAATGCCCACCTTTGAATTTAGGTACGCGCGCGATAATAATGTGACGCGCTGGGGGTATTAAATCGACACAATGGAGCAGTCAAATAACTCATCCGGGCCACCCAGTGAGCAGAATGCAAGCCTTCGATGCTCGATTCGATCCAATGCGATGAACGGAGTAACTTCTCGAAAAGAGGCCGCCAGTACCTAGAATCATACCAATGCATCATCATTATATGTACTATCATAATATGACCAGGATTCAGGTCCGGACTAAGTAAATGGGATTATGGTTAACCCGATAAATCATACCAAGAGAGTTTTAAACTATTACACGAAATTTGTTAAAGACTGACACTTCAAGAACAGTCGATGCCCTACCCATTCAAACTGGCATCCGCTGATTGAGCTGCTCAGGTACATATAACTGCAGATCGGTCTTCCCGCAATCACCCATCACAAATGACGGGCGTAGGCCCAGAGTCGCACCCCTTGGTTAAAAACCCTGACAGTCTCAGCCCGAATCTCCAGGTCTAAACATGGGACATAGACATCTGACTCGTACAAAGATGGATCAGTCCATAACAAATACAGGTCTCTTCGACCATACAAAACACAGGTCTCTACGGCCATGAACTCTGAGACCATAGTCCCCGCTGACCTAGTCTTCTGCCTTTTAATCAAGGGTCATCGATCATTCGATGTAATTAAGGGCTCGTGCCAGATCGCGGCCTGGAATGTACAAGATCTCAGGATCTCTGGAATAAAATTCAGCCTTGCGATATTTCTTCTCTTGTGTACTTTTGTGAATGCTTGTGATTGTCTATGAATGTTTCTATTATTCAGAACCCTAGAACAACAAAACACCTAGAAAACTGCTGTCCGAGCATTTTTCTAGTTCTAACAGACACCATTGGACAATGTGCCATGTTCATCGCGGTTGATGAGCCTCCATTTGTTCTTAAGTCTTTTCCTGCTACTGATTAGAGTCCATGGTTCTTCTGGCTCGGGGAATGAAGTTGGTCGATTAATATCGTTTCTTATTAGAATTGCTGAAATTGTCCCAGCTGTTTCCTTCAGTCGTCTCGGGTGCCTTCATACTGATGACCCCTTGGTTAATCAACCCCTGTATCCTTCCCTTCAAGGAGAAGCAATCCTCCGTCTTGTGGCTAACGCACTGATGATATCTGCAATATTTAGGGTCGTTCAATCCTCCAACCTCATGGGTACGAACCGACTCTAGTAATCGCATCAAGCCTTCTTCGATCATTTGTTCCATGATAGGAACTAGATCGGCTATGTCAAACGTGTATGGGCCATTGGTTCTCTTTAGGCTATCGACACGTGTCAGGGTACATAGGGCCTTTTACCCTTATCTTGTACAATTGTTGTCTTTGTCTCTGGCTTGTAATCTGTGGTAGGACACTTTCGATCTTTCTGCTCCTCTTATCGACCTGATGAGTTTCCACTATTCTTCCTATTTCTCTTTTCTGTCTCTCAGGTTTGAAGTTTACCCGGGATGTTGCTTCCTCTATCAGGTGCACTTTAGTTGCTAGCTCGCGAAAAGAGTTGAAGATATTGCCCGACAATCCATACTAGATCATCAGGTCCAGAGCCCTCAGGTACATCTTCATCTGTTCACCTTCACTAGGCAATTCCTGTCATTGAGCTGCCATTATTCCCCATCGGTCAATGAATTTCTCAATTGATTCCCCTTGTCTTTGTCTGATTATTGCCAGTTTGTCAGCGAGATCTCTCTCTTGGTAATGAAGAACTTCAAGATGAAGTTATCCTGCATATGCTCCCACGTTCTCATAGAGCCTGTCGGTAATGACATGTACCACTGGAAGGCTTTCCCTGTCAGGGTTGATCTAAATAGCCGCATGCAATACTACGGAATGGTGGACCAATTGCCCAAAGTAGTTAAAAAGTGAGTGATATGCTCTTCCGGCGATCCTCTACTGTTGAATTTTCTGAAGTCTGGACATCTGAAATTGGTTGGGAATGACACTTCTTCTACTTCTGGTGGGTACGGGACCTGATACTTGTAGCTACCTCTCTTCTCTTTTTCTTTCTCCCGTTACATCAAATGAGCTATCGTTTGCGATAACTCTTCTCGTGACATGTGTGATGTAGAAATTGGCACGCGCTCTATTGGCGTGACCCTAGGTTGGACGGGTGGTTCAGGCTCAGCTGGACCTTCTGCTGCCCCTTGGGATTCTTCTGCCGACTGATGAGTAGGCGGCGCAATACTTCTGGTGGCATTCTGGGCTATCAAAGTGGTCAAGGCTTCCTGAATAGCCCTCATTCGATCATTCGTCTTGCGATTAGCCTCAACCAATCTGTCAATCTGATCTTGGACTGGCGGTAGTTCTTCTACTTCATACGGTCCTTCTTCTTCTTCTACCACCTGAACATCGTTACTTACGTTGACTGGAGCTTCTGAGCCGAATTATCTTGATTCAAGGACTGCTGTAGGCTTGAATTTTTTTATGTGCGAGGGCTTGGTCGACCTATGTGTGATGCAAGTAGCCCTAGGCAATGACAGGAACTGCTCGGTTGTCATCGTAGGCACTGAGGACTTGATTGATATAACGTGATTGCTGATAGGGGTCCTCTGTTCTTGTTTCGACTGCCATTGTTTCCTGACCATGGAGCGGGGTTTTGTAGCATTCGTCCTTTTGTATGCAGCTATGACTACTGCTTTCTTCTGCTCTTTCTTTTGTTCTTTCTTCTGTCGTCGAGTTTCAACCTAATTGCCATTCTGAGTTGGAGATGGCTGTTATGGTCGTGGTGAAACGAGGGAAGCCGAAACCCCCGGCGGCAAGGAAGATGCATGGATTCATCATCGAGCATGCCATCTCTTCTATCTGCGTTAATATCTTACTAATTCTGCGGTGTCATAAAAATCATTAGAACAGTTCATAAATACGGTCGGGAGTATGAGCCCATCAATTGCGGCACATAAACTGATGAAAATAAGCAAGAAGGAGACAAATTCGTGTAACTATGGAAGTTTGTGGGTTCGAAAACCTTTGATTTGGTGTCTATTGCCTTAAAGATGAAGGGAAGAACGTTCCCGTTGAGAGTCGCCAGTTTAGCGCCCAAGGGCGCCGAAACATTATGCCTCGCGATAAATCTCTTAAGTACATATTCGTGTTTACAAATGATTAATCTTAGAGTGCTTCTATACTCAGAGCTAACCAAAGATTTAGTATCCCCAGCAGAGTCGCCAGTTTGTTAGAACTGAAAATGCTGCAATGACATTTTCGAACTTAGATGATGAAAATTAGTCCAATCTGACATGCACGAGAGTCTTTACCTAGTACGTTCGAATGACGTAGCTCTAGCGAGTACTCCGGTGATGAGTTTTGGATTCTAGCGAGGGTTCCGGTGAGGGTGCTTGCGAATGCTTGGGACACTCTGCCATGTATTCCAATTTAGAATTCTCTCTCTCATCATATGAGCGTATTGGGGTATTTATAGGTGAAATCACATATCCAGCTGTCATGCGCATGCATCCTGGGCATGCGCAAGCCATTCCAGGTATAGGCAAGAAGCTTTGATACATACACAAGCAAATTTTCTAGTAAAAGAGGGTTCAGGAGTATTTTTATCTTGTTCGTGTCTGAGAGATGCGTGCACATGCCTTAGAGGTGCATGCGCATGCCTGGGACCCTTGCTCATTCCTATGAGGGATGCGAAAGCATCCTAGGTATGCGCAAGCAGTAAAAAAATGTATTTTTCTCATTTTATTTTGATTTAATCCATCATTTTATGTCTTTTTGGGGTGTTTTGTGTGTTTTCAATGTTAAGAACATTTGTGGGCCCAACACTTGTGTGTTGTGATTGCTTTGTGTTTCTCGTTTGATTGTATATTCTGTTGTGGTGTTGTTTGGCTTCCGCTTCCGTTGCCGGCGTCCCTATTCCTAACAAGTGGTATCAGAGCTAAAGTTGAGGTAGAGTAGAATTTGGATTTGAGACGAGAAGATGGGATCAAGCACAAGGTTCGATGTAGAGAAGTTCTTAGGCAAAAATAACTTTGAACTATGGAAGGTAAAGATAGAATCCCTTCTAGTTCAGCAAGGGCTTGATGAAGCTCTTGGAAAGCAACCTGAGGCTATGAAAGAAGATGAGTGGACGAAGCTCGACAAGAAGGCTATAACCTCGATCCTGTTATGCCTTATGGATGATATCCTCTATCATGTCACGAAGGAGAAGACTGCGACTGATACGATGGCGAAGTTAGAGAATGTTTATGCCAAGAAGTCTCTAGAGAATCACATTATCTGTTGATGCAGTTGTTCACCTTGAGGATGGCTGAGGGGATGGATGTGGAGGACCACTTAAGCATGTTCAATAGGCTGGTTTGCAAGTTGGTGGAGATAGAAAAACCAATGAAGGATGAATATCAAGCATACATCCTGCTAAATTCTCTTCCAGATTCATATGAGTCATTCAGGGATTCTGCGTGCGCGAGGAGGTAGACCATCAACGTTGAGACCATTATCTTAGCCCTCCAGTCGAAGGTGATGAGAAAGAAAAGCAGTGACGTGGGTTCTCGTTCTTTCTCAGAGGCACTAATTATGAGGGGAAGAAATTCTGGGTATGGCGGAGGATATTCGAAATCGGGATCTAAGGCCAAGGGCAAAGGAAAAGCTAAAGTGAAGTGCTAGAGTTATGGTTAGGAAGGCCAAATGAGAGGGGATTGTCAGAATCCCAAGTTGAAGCAAGAGGGGTATGAAAATTCTTCTGGAGAGGGAGCCAATACCTTAGAGGAAGGTGGCGATCTTTGTGAAGTTCTGATTGTATCTGGCAAGGGGTCTCACGGTAGAGAGTGGATCATAGATTCAGGGGCTTTATGTCACGTTCGTCCCTGACCGGAGTTCATTCACGACATACAGGGAGTATAGTGGTGAATCAGTATTTATGGGCGATGGCTACACTCATATGGTGATGTGTAATGGTACGATGTGCATCAGGATGATCGATGGAATCGAATAAGTCCTGGAAGATGTGAAGCATATCTGCAAGATGAAGATGGATGTGATTTCTTTTGGTGCACTCGAGGTGAAAATGCGCGTGTTTATCGGTCGCGATCGTTGTTGTAAAGTGATGAAGGGGGCACTCGTGTATATGAAGGCACGGGGGTGTGGCCATCTTACAAGTTGATCGGGAGCACAATTCACGGTGGAGCTGCGGGATCGGCAGCGGAATCCATGGTTGCTTGTATGTGGCAAGCACTCAAGGGCCACATGAGAAGAGCGGAAAAGGGCATGAAAGTGTTAGGTTAAGGTTGATGGAGGCACGAGAAGCGGTGGAGCTATGATGAAGATGAGATGACGAAACGAGAATGGTTTGATTTGACGTTTGAAACCTCGATGGAGATTGTTGGAGAGCCTTCAAATAGTGCTCGGTTCAGATGCTCAAACTGGTTAGACAACAAGTTTGACTTTGGCCCAAAAGAGCAGCGAGGTGCTGGCAGTTTTTGTGTGCCCTAGACCGGTCGGCCGACCGGTCTGCACGAGGCTCCGACTGGTCGAGCGACCGGTCGATGGTGAGGCAGCGTGACAGATCTGTGTATGAATTTCCTCTAGATTGTTTTGTGCAAGGTCCGACCGGTCGGGCAACCGGTCGACTGTGCACGCGTTTTCTTACGCTGTTATGCGGTTGTGCGTAAGAAGTTTCTAATTTTGATTTATTACCTATATGAACAAGTTGTAACCAAGATTAGGAGTAACCTAAGGTGTCCAAGGTTTCCTAAGTGGATTAGGAAGAGGGGAGTGTTTTGAGAGGGAGAGATCTTGGATTTTCTTTGTTTTTCCTTGCTTGTGAGCTATCAATCTCTGTAATCTTCTGGAATCATAGTGGATCTCTTTATGCCGTGCTTTTTTACCCATTGAGGGATTTTTCCACGTAAAATCGGATTGTCTCTTGTGGTTGAATGCTTGTGTGGTGTGATTGTTGAGCCATGAATATTACATATTCTAACCCCTTTTCATCATTACATTATACATGGTTTTCATGTTTAAAGACAAATCTAATACCTGTTTTTGTGATTGTAGGAATGAGAGGGAGACTTCACCAATTCATGGTTAAAAGAGTCACTTTATATGCATTGAATATCAATAGAACAAGTAACAAAAGGTGGAGGAAAGAAAAAGAAAGAAAGAGAAGAAAAAAAGAAGAAAATATGGAAAAATAGCCCCAAGACCTGTCCCAAGACCGGTCGCTAGATAGGTCTACATTGCTAGACCGGTTGCCAGACCGGTCGTTAGATAAGTCTTCAGGAGTCCAGAGAAACAAAGCATGCTGGACTGTTTTTTGGTTTCTTAGACCGGTCGCCGGACAGGTCTAAGGTACTCTAGAAACTCCATTTTTCAATACCAAGTTTTCAAATTGCGGAAGGACTCCACGGATTCTCGAAGTTTCCAAGTTAGTGCGGGATTTCTCTTATAAAAGGCCACCTCCACTCTCTTCCTAAGGCATCTAGCAACGTGGGGAGCAAATGATTTAAGACCTAGGAGGCTTCCTAGTCTTCTACAACTAGTTTTCTTCTTCTTCTAGTTCCAGTTCTAGTTTGTTTTTATGCTTTTCATTAGTTAAGCTCTTAGCTAGAGCTAAGAGGTGAAGCTTATTAGATTGTTTAATTCGTTTTTAATGGTTTCAAGTTGAATTCTTAACGTTGAACAATGATTTGTTGAGTTTTAATAAATTTCCAAGTAGTTTTTCTTAATCTTATGATGACTCATGGATGTTTGGAGGAATTACATTAGCTTCTTAATTATTTTGCAAAGATCTAGACCTGTACGCTTCGAGGAATTGGATTCAAGACGCTCTAAAACTTGAGTTTTCATGTGGGAACTTCAAACAAAAGTTCTATTTTTCTGGAAATTTTGAATTATGTGTGATTGTTTATGTGATTTGAATGAAGTTCAAATCATGGTATAGTTATGCTTTTTAACAGAGTTTAATGATTATCATGATTGTGATCTTAACCTATTGGAACTAAGATTGACCTATGCAATTTTGAAAAGTTCTATTTTTCTGGAAATTTTGAATTATGTGTGATTGTTTATGTGATTTGAATGAAGTTCAAATCATGGTATAGTTATGCTTTTTGACAGAGTTTAATGATTATCATGATTGTGATCTTAACCTATTGGAACTAAGATTGACCTATGCAATTGAGTGTGCCAAGTCCTAACTTGAATTGAGAGAATCATGTATATGAATCATACATAAGACAGATTTTTTGTTATAACTGCTCTATCTTCTGGCTAGATAGGATTTGATTTCGATTCTAGTTGTGTAATTGAGAAACCTATGCGAATTATACATAAAAGATAGTTATAAGTGGATCCTTGATGCTCTAGCTCTCCTTATTATCAGATTTTTCTATTTCATGTTTAAAAACTGATTTCATAAACCCTTTTAGATTCTAGTTGTTAAAGTAGTTAGAATTGTTTACCTCCTTCCCTATGGATCGACCTCGATCTTACCGAGATTATTACTACATCATAGCCTTGCACTTGAGGCGAGCGAATAATTTTTTTGCGCCATTGCCGGGGAAGAGGTTTAACGGTTCTAATTGTTCTAGTAGCTATAGAGTAGTCTTAGTTAGATAGGATTTTTAGTTTTTCTAGTAGTAGGTTTTCTGATTTTTTCTTAATTACTAGCAATTTTCTTTTTTTGTGTTTTGTAGGAACTTAAGTTGATGACATAGTTCTCACCTTCACGGGTAACCTATCCCCATCTCCCTTTCTTATTTTTGTTCTTTTTCCTAAATTAGGGTAGTTTCAACTTCTTAAAATCTCATTATGGCTGATTGGATGGGTGGTGCTTATGCATACCATTTGGAAGATGAGATGTCGGATTATGTGATCCAAACTCATTATGATTGGAACTATTATAAACATGATTATTTTCCTAAGACTCAATCTACTTCTAATACTCCACCAAGTAAGACATTGCGAGATTACCGGAATAAGAACAATGTGCATAATTGTTCACCGGGAAAGATAATGGGAGAGTATCGGAAAGAGATGAATAATGTTCCACCGGTTAGGACAATGCATGATCACTTGTATGACTACACATATCAATAACCATCTAAAAGCCCAACATATGACATGCATAATCCAAATTGGTGGGAGCATCAAAATTTCAACTTGGAAGACGAGCCAACTATGGATGCCAACAATTATCCTCAACAGTTTCTTTCTCATGAGCCACAACCGACACGAACTCTTGAGGATACTGTGCGAGAGTTTATGAAAATAACTGAGCAATGCTTACAAAACCTCTCGCCAACCTCTCAAAATCCTGAAATCGATATTGGGAACACTGAATCAATCCCCAACATTGAGGAGGATGAGGCTATCTAAGCCCAACCCTCTTCCAATTTAATGACTAAACTTTTAGAGGATGTAGATCTCAATGATCCCAATATTACCATTGATTATGGTGAATCAACTATATCTTTTAACTATTCCAATTTAAATGATGAAGAGATTTCAAGGACGGTTGATGAACCCGAGGAATCTACAAAATCTGAAAGTGATAGTATGATTAACTACAATAAGGGTTCAATGGATGATTGTGAGTCTATGATTTCCTCTTCTAAAAGGCCGAATGTTTATGAGTTGCCAGAAGATATTCTTACTAGAGAGATGGCTGAAGTCGATCTTTTTGAGTCCTTCCACCAACAAAACATGCCAAATTCTATTGTGGAAGAACTCCCTTGGGTTGAAAATTATGTTTCTTTGGATGACGAGGTGACACAATCTAAAATTTTAAACGATCAACTTATGAGTGATGTTGTGTCTTCCACCAAACCCGACGAACTTTATATGGAAAACCTTCTCTCTAAAGAAGAGGAATCCCTTACCATTGAAACGGAATATATTCAATCACTTAGGGAGAACGGGGACCCTTCATCCGGCTCTCAATTTTCTAGAGGAATGTATGGCCCACTCCTATAGTCTTGATAATGAGATGATTACGGAGTTGGACATTTTGTTAGACACGGTGTCGGTGCCTGAAGAACACCATTCCACTGATTTACACTCTTTACCATTGTTTGTGAAAGCACCGTGCAATTCTGAATTTGTGGAGGAGGCAACCCAAACTAAAGAATACTTGATGAATGTCTCTCCACCATCATGGGTTCTTCAGCCCATTGACAATTTTAATTGGGAGGACCCCTTTTTAATCAATCACAACCCAATTCAGAATTTGAAGAGATATCCTTTTGCTGCTCTTATCTTCTCCTTACATGCATGTGGTGTACACTATGATTGGACTTTAATGAAGAAACGCACCCATGTGTACTGTCGAGCAGGATTTGGATGGTCCTCATGAGAAACTTATTGAAATTCATGAAGATCCTACTCAAATTTGATCATATAGTCGATCAGACTAATCAAAGGTAGGTAGGTAGGTTAGGATTTTTTTTTTTTTTTTACAATTAGGATTAAATAAGTCTCATCGAGATAATGAAAGATGCTAGAATTGATCAACTTGCTACCTCAGGTACTCTCACTCTCCTTTGTTTTATGTCATTGCTCTTATGTCATGCATATTGAATATCTTGTTACATTGAGGACAATGTAAGATTTTGGTTGGGGGGTGAGATTCCTTAGATGAATCTACTAGCTTTTGTGACATTTCGAGCAATTATGTAGAAATTTTTTTATTTTTCAAAAAATTCAAAACTCCTTTGAAAAAACCATGTTTCTATGCACTTCGGATGTCATAGGTATGAAAGGATGATAAACCAATTGATATGATTTTGAGACCCCTAAATTAGCTTAAATATAATAGTTTTCTATATGAATTCCTCTATTTATATGATCGATAGAAGAACACTTTTGAGGCTAGTTCACGTTACACGATTCTTATGGTTTGAAAGGATTATGTAGATTTGTGGATTGGCTAGACTTAGATTTAAAGTGTTGAAGAACCAAGCCGAGGGTACTTTGTCTATCTTTGTCCATGGGAAAATAACGAAAGATATGAATTTCTAAAAATCCTATCTAATGTATATGAAAAGGAAAAAAGGAAAGAAAATATGGGTATGATTGAGAATATGGTGGAAACTTCTGAAAAGGGCTACCTATTACCAACCAGGGGATGGTCTACCCGTAACCAAAGCTAGAAATGGAACGTAATGTGAAAGTCGTTGTTGAGCTCTTAATTGTGCATATTCTAACCCCAATTCATCACTCATTGTGCGAGGTTTGCATGGTTTATAGACTAATCTAATGCATGTTTTGTGATTGCAGGATTGAGAGTGGACTCCGCCTAATTGAAGATGAAAAGAGCTTATTAAGAACCTTGGACGAAGACCCAAGGTGGGCCGAAAGAAAGAAGGAAGCAAGGAGAGAGGAAAGTAAAGAAAGAAGAAAAGAAGAAAGAAAGAAGAAATTGATGAAGACTGCCGACCGGTCTAGACCGGTCGGCGGGAGCCAGACCGGTCTCGACCGGTCAGCTGTGCTCACTGGACCCAAACAAATAGCAAGGCCGACCGGTCAAGACCGGTCGGCTAGAGTTTTCTTTTCTCCAGAGGCTGCTGGATGGTCTCCCTATTGAAGCACGACCGGTCGTGACCGGTCGGCCATGTAATTCAGGATAGAAACTGCTATTTTGGCGCCGATTTTCTCTGCGCACTGCGTAACTCTTACGCAGATTCTCAATCTTTCTGAAGTTGCGGAGCCTCTTCACTATAAAAGGACACCTAGGGATCGTTCCTAAGGTATCTTGGAAGGGTTTAAGCAAGCTTGGAGGCGGCGTAAGTGAATTTCGGAGTTCCACAACTCCTTTTAGTTTGTTTTGCTATTTTTATGATTTTTTTAGTTATTTCATGTTTCCTTGGATCATGAGCAGCTAAACCTCTTAGCTAGGGCTAAGAGGTGAAGCTTGTAGTGGATCTAAGATGTTTCAATTCGTATTCAGTTGGTTTTAAGTGTGGAATTCATGATTATGAACTATGGTTTGAAGTTTATACAAGTTTTTAAGTAGTTTTTCTTAGTCTTATGATGACTCATGGATGTTTGGGAGAATTACTTAACTTCTTAATTGGTTTGTATCAGTCTAGACCTGTATGATCCGAGGAATCGGAGTGCGCTCTAGTACTATGATCTTTATGAAGGGACTTCCTACCAAAGTTTTATTTTTTTGATTTTCTGAATTATGTAAGGGATTGTGCATGTGATTTGAATCAAGTTCAAATCATGATCTAGCCTTGTCTTGTGACAGGACTTGAGGATGGTCATAATTGTGAACTGGACCTTTTGGAAAGGGGAATGACCTATGCAATTGAGCATGCTGTTCGCTCGCCTCAAGTGTAAGGCTGCGATGTAGTAATAAATCTCGGTAAGACCGAGGTCGATCCACAGGGAAAGAAGTAAACAATTCCAACTACTCTAATAACTAGAATATAAGAAGTTTAAGAGAGTAGTTTTTCACATGAAATAGGAAAATCTGAAAATAAGAAGAACTAGAGCATCAAGGATCCACTTATAGTGGTCTAATGCCAATCCATTCATCCAAGTACAACACAATTAGAATCAAAGTCCTATCTCTCATCTAATTGGAAGATATAACATTCAAGCACAAACAATCCCACTTAAATCTGGAAATTAGATTTCTAGTTCTAATGAAGCACATAGAACTTGAACTTGTAGCCTTCGGAGTAACAGCCATGCCTATGGACTATGGCATGCTCAAGGGTTACTACAATTCTAATTCAAACAACCCAATCATGGTAATCTTAGAGAATTGCAAGGAACTCATGTCCGGAGCACACAAACTCTCACAAAACTTCTAAAAAAACCAAACTTTATTCAAACTAAAACTTCAAAATCCAAAATTAAGAAAAGGGTACTTGAAATAAAAGAATTAAAGCATTGGAACCAACTACAAATTTCACCTCTAGCTCTAGCTAAGAGGTTAGCTAAGGAAAAACATATTAAAACTAGAACTAGAACTAAGAAAAGGAAGAAAAACTAGCTGGAGGAGGCTAGGTAGCCTCCTGGGACTTGAACTCCTTGCTCCCCACGTCCTTGGTTGATTTGGAATAGAAGAGAGCACCTCCTTTTATAGTGCAGCAATAGTACAGCAACATAGCAGAATTTGTTTCGCCTGGTACGGCTTACCCAATGGTCGGATTGCCTTCAAATTTGGTTTGTAGCTTCCTTGTAATGTGATCTTCCTCATAGATGATTTAGATTTCCAAGATTATCCTCTGAATGGGCCCACCAATCACATCACCGACCGCCTCTCAAAACCGCGCACTTTGGGTACCTTCAGAACCAGTCATCTTGCTTTCAACGCCCTGGAGTGTACAGAGGTCGGATTGATCTCAAATTTTAAACATTGGTATAAAACTTCATCCTCTACATGATAGACGGATTAGATTGTCCAAAACAATCCCAAAATGTGGTCCGAAAATTAGAACACTTAGGGCTTTTATAAACTCTGTGCAGTTGGATCTTTCTGGATGGTCCATCTTTCTTCAACCGGTACGATCAAACCACACATCCTTTTGATCTGAAACTTTTGTGGTTATTCATATATGGATGTGTTCTAAAAGATGGTCAAAGTAGATTCTTCATATCATCAATGATGAGTCCTCTGGACCGGCCCAGAGTTGAACAGCGAAATCTGGAACTTTCTGGACAGTTCGTATTGTTTTGGCCACCACGGTCAATCCGTAGCTCCGATCGACACGAAACCACTTGGGTTAGTTCGGCGTCGAGCTCCTCTTCGACATGGATGTGTTGGATTTCCAAATATCATCAAGATGGCTTCAGAAAACTGGTCCGAAAAACTAGGTGCGGGAATACACTGCTGTTTTAGAATCTGGAATCTGAAACTTGCATGGCCGACCGGTCACGACCGGTCGGACAGGGCTGGCCGACCGGTCATGACCGGTCAGGCTCTCTTTGGTATTACTCCAGCAAGCATGGCCGACCGGTCAAGACCGGTCGGGCTTCCTTGGCCGACCGGTCAAGACCGGTCGGTCTCTTTTTCTTCTTGTTTTCTTCCTTTCTTTCTTCTATTTTCTTCTTTCTTTGCTTCCTTCTTTCTTTGGTCCACCTTGGGCCTTCATCAAAGGCTCCAAATAGCCCCTTTTTGGTCTCTAATTGAGTGAAGTCCGCTCTCATTCCTATAATCACAAAACATGTGTTAGATGAGCCTTTAAATCATGAAAATCATGCAAACCATGTCATGTAATGGGCAATGCAATGTATAAATTGGAGGTTCAACACACCCCCCAACCAGCTTTTTGCTAGTCCCGAGCAAAACATGCGTGAAACAATTTCAAACCTCCAAACCCAACTCTCCCTCAGAACCCATGATTCTATCCATTCCAAGGTGTGTAAGTATAAAATTTGGAAAAATTAGGTGATAGAAGCTGAAATCTTGGACTCTCAAAACATAATAAGTGTCTACATGAAATTCCCACTGATTGATTGATAAATAGAAGAACTCGAACAAATTCAACCTAGTGTGCATAGTGAAAGTTCATCTCATGAGTTTCTGGGATCATCTTCTTCATAGATTAAGTAAACCAAGGATTTTAAGGTGCACAGAGCAACAACAAGCCTATGACAGGAATTTGCCTTACCGTCCTTCCGACGGCTTTCACACTACGTCCCATTTCCGGCTTTGGTTACGGTTCGACCATCCCCCGGTTGGTAATAGGTAGCCCTTTTCGAAATTTTCCACCATTTTTCCTTCATTCCCGATTTCATCCTTTCTTTCCTTTTTCTTTTAAAATTAGATAGGATTTTTAAAAATCCATATCTTTCATTATTTTCCCATGGACAAGGATGGACAAAATACCCCGGTTTGGTTTCTCAACACCTTTATATCAAAGTCTAGCTAATCCACAAATCACATAAACCTTTCAACTCATGAAAATCGTGTAATGTGAACTTGGTGTGAAGGTGTTCAAATTTTCTATCAATCACAACAATAGGGGAACTAACATATAAAACCATTATGTTGGGAGAATTCAAGACTTACAACATCACACACTTCGTATCTCCTCTTCTTATACTCATATCATCTCGAATGCATGGAAATACGGTTTTCTAAAAGAGTTTTGAAATTTTAGAAAATTCGAAAAAATTTGCGCATGTGAGGCTCGAAATGTTGCAACATGCTAGATGAGGAATCTCATCTCACCCCCCAACCAAATCTTGCATTGTCCTCAATGTAAAAAGATATGCAATTAGCATGAACATGAGAGCAATGGTAAAATATGAGTGAGAACAATAGTACCTGAGATAGCAAGTTGATCAATTCTAGCATCTTCCATTGTCTCGATGAGACTTATTCAATCCTAATTGCAGAAAAATAAATCCTAACCTACCTACCTACCTTTGATTAGTCCGATCAACCTCATGATCAAAGTTGAGCAGGATCTTCATGAATTTCAATAAATTTCTCATGAGGACCATCCAAAGTCCTGCTTGACAGTAAACATGTGTGCTTCTTATCATTGAAGTCCAATCGTATTGTGCACCACATGCATAAAAGGAGGAGATAAGAGCAGCAAAAAGATATCTCCTCAAATTCTGATTTGGGTTATGATTGATTAAAAATGGGTCATCCCAATCAGAATTTTCAATGGGCTGAAGGACCCATGACGGTGGAGAGACATTCATCAAGTTTTCATTAGTTAAAGTTGTCTCTTCCACAAATTCAGAATTGTACGGTGTTTCCATAAACAATGGTAAAGAGTGTAAATCAGTGGAAAGGTGTTCTTCAGGCACCGACACCGTGTCTAACAAAATATCCAACTCCTTAATCATCTCATCATCAAGATCATAAGAGTGGGCCAAGCATTCCTCTAGGAAATCGAGATAGTCGGATGAAGGGTCCTCATCCTCCCTTAATGATTGAAGAAATTCTGTTTCAATGGTAAGGAATTCCTCCTCTATAGAGAGGAGGTCTTCCAAAGAGAATTCTTCAGATTCAGTGGTAAGCACATCATTTAACATTGGTTGATCTTTGAAAATTTCAGATTGTGCCACCTCATCATCCAAAGGAATAGAATTTTCAATCAAAGGGAGGTCTACCACACTAGAATTTGGCATGTGTTGTTGGTGGAACGACTCAAAAAGATCGACTTCGGCCATCTCTCTAGCATGCCTATCCTCTAGAGACTCATAATCATTATGCCCTTGGGAAAAAGAAACCATAGGTTCATAACCATTCACCACACCCTCATTGTAGGCAACCCCACTACCACTTTCAAATTTTATGGATTCCTCGGGTTCGTCAACCGTCATTGAAATCTCTTCATCATTAAGTTCAAAGCATCCAAAAGAGATAGTGGACTCACCATAATTGATGATGACATTGGGATCATCGAAATCAATCTCCTTTAAAAGTCTATCCATTAAATCAGAAGAGGGTTGGGCTTGGATAGCCTCATCCTCCTCATTGTTGGGGATTGATTCGGTGTTCCCAATGTTGGGTTTAATATTTTGAGATGGCGAGAGGTTTTGTATGCATTTCTCAGTTATTTCCATAAACTCTCGCAGCACATCCTCAAGAGTTCGTGTCGGTTGCGGCTCATGAGAAAGAAACTCTTGAGGATAGTTGTTGGCATCCATGGTTGGTTCCTCCCTTGAACAAGGAGAATGGTGGTTTTCCCAATTAAGACCGTACGCATTGTAGGATGAAAAGTTATATGATGGTTGATAGGCATATCCATACAAGTAATCACGCATTGTCTTAACCGGTTGGCTACTATTCACCTGTTCCTTTTGTTGTTGCACACCTCTTACCATAACCGGTGGAACACTCATGTTATTTTCAATCCGGTAATCACGTAATGTTTTTCTCGGATGATTATCCAATTTTGCTTCGTTCCGGTATTCCCCCATCGTCTTACATCGTGTCTCAATATGTGTATTGTTTTCATTAATGTAATCACGCATCGTCTTACGTGGGGCGGCAGTGGAGGTTGATTGAACCTTAAAAAAATACTTATGCTTATAATGGTTCCAATCATAAAGACTTTCAATTTCATGGTCTGACATCTCATCTTCCAAAAGATGCTTATATGCACCATTCGTCCAATCATACATGATGAAATTTTAAGAAATTGAAAACTACCCTAATATAAAAAAAAGAACAAAAAGAAGGGATATGGGGAGATGTTACCCAATAGAGTGAGATCTATGTCAGCAACAATGTCCTACAAAATCAAAAAAGAATTTGTTAGTAATCTAAAAAAAAAAAAAAAAAAAAATCAGAAAATCTACTTCTATAAAAACTGAAAATCCTACCTAACTAAGATTACTCTATAGCTACTAGAACAATTAAAACCGTTTAACTTTTTCCCCGGCAACGGCGCCAAAAACTTGTTCGCTCGCCTCAAGTGTAAGGCTGCGATGTAGTAATAAATCTCGGTAAGACCGAGGTCGATCCACAGGGAAAGAAGTAAACAATTCCAACTACTCTAATAACTAGAATATAAGAAGTTTAAGAGAGTAGTTTTTCACATGAAATAGGAAAATCTGAAAATAAGAAGAACTAGAGCATCAAGGATCCACTTGTAGTGGTCTAATGCCAATCCATTCATCCAAGTACAACACAATTAGAATCAAAGTCCTATCTCTCATCTAATTGGAAGATATAACATTCAAGCACAAACAATCCCACTTAAATCTGGAAATTAGATTTCTAGTTCTAATGAAGCACATAGAACTTGAACTTGTAGCCTTCGGAGTAACAGCCATGCCTATGGACTATGGCATGCTCAAGGGTTACTACAATTCTAATTCAAACAACCCAATCATGGTAATCTTAGAGAATTGCAAGGAACTCATGTCCGGAGCACACAAACTCTCACAAAACTTCTAAAAAAACCAAACTTTATTCAAACTAGAACTTCAAAATCCAAAATTAAGAAAAGGGTACTTGAAATAAAAGAATTAAAGCATTGGAACCAACTACAAATTTCACCTCTAGCTCTAGCTAAGAGGTTAGCTAAGGAAAAACATATTAAAACTAGAACTAGAACTAAGAAAAGGAAGAAAAACTAGCTGGAGGAGGCTAGGTAGCCTCCTGGGACTTGAACTCCTTGCTCCCCACGTCCTTGGTTGATTTGGAATAGAAGAGAGCACCTCCTTTTATAGTGCAGCAATAGTACAGCAACATAGCAGAATTTGTTTCGCCTGGTACGGCTTAACCAATGGTCGGATTGCCTTCAAATTTGGTTTGTAGCTTCCTTGTAATGTGATCTTCCTCATAGATGATTTAGATTTCCAAGATTATCCTCTGAATGGGCCCACCAATCACATCACCGACCGCCTCTCAAAACCGCGCACTTTGGGTACCTTCAGAACCAGTCATCTTGCTTTCAACGCCCTGGAGTGTACAGAGGTCGGATTGATCTCAAATTTTAAACATTGGTATAAAACTTCATCCTCTACATGATAGACGGATTAGATTGTCCAAAACAATCCCAAAATGTGGTCCGAAAATTAGAACACTTAGGGCTTTTATAAACTCTGCGCAGTTGGATCTTTCTGGATGGTCCATCTTTCTTCAACCGGTACGATCAAACCACACATCCTTTTGATCTGAAACTTTTGTGGTTATTCATATATGGATGTGTTCTAAAAGATGGTCAAAGTAGATTCTTCATATCATCAATGATGAGTCCTCTGGACCGGCCCAGAGTTGAACAGCGAAATCTGGAACTTTCTGGACAGTTCGTATTGTTTTGGCCACCACGGTCAATCCGTAGCTCCGATCGACACGAAACCACTTGGGTTAGTTCGGCGTCGAGCTCCTCTTCGACATGGATGTGTTGGATTTCCAAATATCATCAAGATGGCTTCAGAAAACTGGTCCGAAAAACTAGGTGTGGGAATACACTGCTGTTTTAGAATCTGGAATCTGAAACTTGCATGGCCGACCGGTCACGACCGGTCGGACAGGGCTGGCCGACCGGTCATGACCGGTCAGGCTCTCTTTGGTATTACTCCAGCAAGCATGGCCGACCGGTCAAGACCGGTCGGGCTTCCTTGGCCGACCGGTCAAGACCGGTCGGTCTCTTTTTCTTCTTGTTTTCTTCCTTTCTTTCTTCTATTTTCTTCTTTCTTTGCTTCCTTCTTTCTTTGGTCCACCTTGGGCCTTCATCAAAGGCTCCAAATAGCCCCTTTTTGGTCTCTAATTGAGTGAAGTCCGCTCTCATTCCTATAATCACAAAACATGTGTTAGATGAGCCTTTAAATCATGAAAATCATGCAAACCATGTCATGTAATGGGCAATGCAATGTATAAATTGGAGGTTCAACACATGCTCAGCTCAGCCTACATTGAGTGAATCTTATGCATTGAACTTACATATGACAGATTTTTTGGTTTAACAGCTCTATCATCCGATTAGATAGACCTTAATGTCGATTCTAGTTGAGAGAATGAAAAACCACAGCGGATTGAACATCAAGGATTGCTACAAGTGGATCCTTGAACCCCTAGTGCCTTCCTATAATTAGTTACTTTCAATTTAATTCAATTTTGTTACTCACATCAAATTCATACAAAAATCTGGTTATTAGCTTTCAATAGACACTTTTGGATGTGTTTGTGAAATCCTACATAAGTCCCTGTGGATCGACCTCGGTCTTACCGAGTTTATTACTACATCGCAACCCTACACTTGGGGAAGCGAACAAGTTTTTGGCGCCATTGCCAGGGACTTTGACAGTTTTTCACAAATTTCTAAAATTAGTATCTATTTAGGATTTTTAGGATTTTAGGACTAACTTAGTTTGTTTATTCGATTTTTCTTTTCAGGGATTTCTAGGAAGCTGAAGAAGATACAAGGATTTCAAGTGCCGAATCAGGTTTTATCTTTCTAAACCTTACTCTTCTCCTTCTCCTATTCATTCCTATCATATTCATCTCTTGTAGAGTGGGTGGAGACTCCTTTTGGATCTCTAAAAAGTCGGCCTTGTGCCACCTGGATTCCTATTGGTCGGCTCTGCCGTCTTGGATCACCTTGTGCTCAGAGATTTCTTTTCTCACCTCTACTCCTCTTTCTCCTTTTTCTGCACTTTTTCTCAAAAGATTCAAAGAGTGGGTGGGGAGTTCTCTGAACCCCTATTGACCAGGAGAAATCGGTCTGTATCCTTGCTTCTGGCTTAGCCATTGCAAGACACCTTGTACTTCGGTCTTAGAGAAAAGTAAAGAAAGGGAGGAAGAATTCTTCTTTCTCTTTGTTTCTTATTTTTTTGGTTTTGCATGCCACATTGGGCTCGGGATTCCAATAACCGACTCATAAGTGAAGGGGGGATAGTAGAAGGAATTGACAGAGAACCACGTGCTAGGAGACATCTAAACTCTCCAATTTTGTCTGAAAATATGGCTGCAAATCAACCTAATCCGGGCCAAAACCAAACTGAAACAGGGGAGAATGTGGTTGAGAATGTTCCCCGACCTAGGACTTTACGTGATTTCTTGCAACCCGCAAGAGCGAGCACTCCTTCATGCATAGTTTTTTCACAAAATGCAGGGAATGTGGATTTGAAACCGGGAGTGATCCAACTTCTCCCTAAATTCCATGGATTAGACAGTGAAAGTGCCTATCAACACCTTAAGGAGTTTGATGAGGTAATCACCACCATGCACTTTGCAAATGTGACTGAAGATGTAGTGAGACTCAAATTCTTCCCTTTCACTCTTAAAGATAAAGCCAAGGGTTGGCTTTATGCATTAAGGCCAAGATCAATTGGTGCATGGACTGATATGCACAGAGAATTCATAAAAAAATTCTTCCCTACTCACAAAACGAACATGTTGAAGCGTCTTATCATGAACTTTGCTCAAAAGGAAGATGAAACCTTCTTCCAATGTTGGGAGAGGTTTAAGGATTTATTAAATGCATGCCCACATCATGGCTATGAAATTTGGCGGGTTATAAGCTTTTTCTATGAAGGACTGACTTCACCCATGCACCAAT
This sequence comes from Liriodendron chinense, assembly GCA_003013855.2. NCBI lineage: Eukaryota > Viridiplantae > Streptophyta > Magnoliopsida > Magnoliales > Magnoliaceae > Liriodendron > Liriodendron chinense. Next base: position 424,598 of record ML058332.1, on the reverse strand, counting down.
TTGTAGAGATGATGTGTAATGGGGAGTTCATGAATAAGGAAGCTGAGGAAGCATGGGATTATTTGGAAGAATTGGCTGAGAATGCACAGTCTTGGGACACATCGAAACCAACAAATTTCAAGACTGGCCAACAAAAGGAAAAGGGGGGAATGTATGTCTTACCAGAAGAAGATAGCATAAGTGCACGGGAGGCTAGCCTCACAAGAAAGGTCGAAGCCATGGAATTAAGGAAAGGAGAAACGATCAACTCCACTGATGTTGAAACTGTTTCTGGAATTTGTGCTGGAACTCAACATGCAACACAAGATTATCCCACAATTTCAGCAGTTCAAGGCATCTTACAAGAACAAGTAAATGCCATAAACAGTTATCAACAGCAATTTGGTGCTCCAATTTCAAACACGTTTAATCCTAATTGGAAGAACCATCCCAACTTCAGTTGGAGGAATGGACCCACTGCAAATGCAAGCAACACTCCAAAAGTATCACTAGAGGAGATGTTGGGTGCAATCGTATCGGTCCAAGCTGAGTATAACAAGACAAATTCTCTAAAAATAGATGGGTTCATGCAAGAGCAATTGAAATTCAATCAAAATTCAACTCAAGCCATCAATGAATTGAAAACATCACTGGCTAGAGTTGAATCTCATCTTAGTGTTAGAGAGAAGGGCACACTTCCTGCCCAATCTCTTCCTAACCCAAGAACCCAGTTTGAGATACAAGATGCAAGCTCATCCTCCCACGACACGGAACATGTTCAAGCTATCACCACTTTGAGAAGTGGGAAAGAAATTGACAAATCTAATCTGGTGAAGGCCCCAAAGCCTAAGGATCTGAAAATTTCTAAAGAGGATGATAGCTCGAACAACACCCCACAAGAGAAAGAACCGGAAAGGCAATACAAGCCGGTTGCTCCATTTCCACAAATGTTGATTTCACCTAAACCTTTAGATAAAAATCTAAAAATTTTAGAAGTTTTCAAGCAGGTGAAGATCAACATCCCGTTGTTGGATGCAATAAAAGAAATACCATCTTATGCCAAATTTCTAAAGGAACTGTGTACAGTCAAAAGGAAACACAACGTTCACAACAAAGTTCTTTTGACTGAAAATTTGAGCACCATCATCAAACAAGAGGTGCCCCAAAAATACAAGGATTCGGGTAGTCCAACCATCTCATGCATCATAGGAGACTACCGGATTAAACAAGCCCTACTCGACTTGGGGGCAAGTGTGAATCTCATTCCATACTCGGTCTACGAACAACTTGGATTAGGTGAATTGAAACCCACCAAAACCACACTCCAACTTGCTGATAGATCCATCCGTATACCGAGAGGAATGATAGAGGATGTTCTAGTCCAAGTTGATAAATTCTACCACCCAGTAGACTTTATTGTCTTGGATACACATCCCGTGATAGGCACCGGTGCTCAAATTCTCGTCATACTTGGACAACCGTTTCTAGCTACTTCAAATGCCATTATCAATTGTAGAAACGGACTTGTACAAATGTCCTTTGGAAATATGACCCTTGAGCTTAATATATTTGATTTATGCAAACAACCACGGGAGATTGATGATAATGTCCACGAATTAAACATGATTGAATCATTCGTGGAGGATACAGTCCCCTTATCACTATCTTCCGACCCTTTGGAGGGATGTGTGGCCCATTCTCATGAGATAAATGATGACACAATACAAGAGATGGATGCCATACTAGAGATGATGCCAGTGCTTAATAATAAAAGATGGAGGGCCCTATTTGAGCCTTTGCCTGTAAACGAGAACAAGGCCCTCTCATCCAACATCAAGGCACCAACACTCGACCTAAAACCATTACCAAGTGAGCTGAAATATGTTTATTTAGGTCGAGATGAGACATATCCAGTGGTGATTTCTTCCCACTTGGATGAAGAACAAGAGAGTAGGCTAATAGCCACTCTATTAGAGCACAAGAGTGCCATTGGATGGTCAATTGCGGATCTCAAAGGCATAGACCCACTGATTTGTACTCATCGCATACACCTTGAGGAGAATGCGAAAACATCTAGGCAACCACAAAGACGACTAAATCCAAACATGAAGGATGTGGTTAAGGCCGAAGTAGTAAAACTATTGGATGTGGGTATTATTTACCCAATATCCGATAGCTAATGGGTGAGCCCAACTCAAGTGGTGCCTAAGAAATCCGGAATAACCATCGTAGCCAATGCCAATAATGAACTCGTGCCAACTAGAGTCACTACCGGTTGGAGAATGTGCATTGACTATAGGAAGCTAAACACTGTCACGAGGAAAGACCACTTCCCCCTACCATTTGTTGATCAAATTTTAGAACGGTTGGCGGGTCATTCCCACTTTTGCTTCCTTGATGGCTATTCAGGGTACAACCAAATAGAAATTGCCCAGTGAAGACCAAGAAAAGACTACATTCACATGTCCATTCGACACTTTCGCCTACCGACGGATGCCGTTTAGACTATGTAATGCCCCTGCCACCTTTCAGCGTTGTATGATGAGTATCTTTTCTGACATGGTGGGGACCATTCTCGAAGTCTTCATGGATGATTTCTCCGTATTTGGTTGTAGCTTTGATGAGTGCCTTGAGCACTTAAAATCTGTGCTGAAAAGATGTGAAGAGAAGAACCTTGTGCTAAATTGGGAGAAGTGTCACTTCATGGTTCAAAAGGGAATTGTACTTGGTCACATCGTTTCACAGAATGGAATCGAGGTGGACAAAGTGAAAATTGATCTTATCTCTAACCTTCCACCACCCAAGAGCATACGAGATGTACGGTCCTTTTTAGGACATGCAGGATTCTACAGAAGGTTCATAAAGGACTTCAGTTCACTCTCTCGTCCTTTATGTAACCTACTTCAAAAGGAAAATTCATTCGAGTGGAATGAAGAATGTCAAAAGGCCTTTACCACCCTTAAAGGTATGTTGACATGTGCTCCTATAATGCAACCACCTGATTGGAGCCTTCCTTTTGAGATTATGTGCGATGCTAGCGACTATGCTATTGGGGCCGTGCTAGGCCAAAGAAAAGAGAAAAAGCCATGTGTTATCTACTATGCAAGTAGAACCCTAAACTCAGCCCAAGCAAACTACACCACTACTGAAAAAGAATTTTTAGCCGTAGTTTTTGCCTTGGACAAGTTTAGGTCCTACTTGATTGGGTCCAAGATCATTATATTCACTGACCATGCCGCGCTTAAGTATCTTCTCTCTAAGAAGGATGCTAAACCACAGTTGTTAAGATGGATCCTTCTACTCTAGGAATTCGACATAGAAATACGTGATAAGAAAGGAGTAGAAAATGTAGTAGCTGACCATCTCTCTAAACTTATCCTCACAGATTCCCCTGAAACGACTGCAATCAATGACATGTTCCCTGATGAACAACTTTTTGCTGTTTCCCAATTGCCATGGTATGCGGACATTGCTAACTATCTTGCTACAGGTACAACTCCTACACATTGGAAAAAGAAAGATAAGGATAAATTCTTCACAGAGGCGCGGAAATTCCTATGGGACGACCCATACTTATTCAAGTATTCTCCCGATCAAATCATAAGGAGATGTGTGCCGGATGAGGAACAACAAAGTATCATCTCCTTCTGTCATTCTCAGGCATGTGGTGGCCACTTTTCGGCTAAAAAGACCACAGTGAAAATTCTGCAATGTGGGTTTTATTGGCCCACCATGTTCAAAGACACACATGAGTTTTGCAAAGCATGTGAACCTTGTCAGAAATTAGGAGGAATCTCCCGTAGAAATATGATGCCACTCAATCCCATCTTAATAATCAAAATTTTTTATTGTTGGGGCATCGATTTCATGGGCCCATTCCCATCTTCTTTTGGAAACCTATACATCTTGCTTGCCGTTGATTATGTTTCCAAATGGATCGAGGCCATCCCTTGTCGGAATAATGACCATAAAACGGTCATTCGCTTCTTAAAAGAGAATATTCTTTCCCGGTTTGGAACACCTCGAGTCATCATAAGTGATGGAGGGTCTCACTTTTGCAATCGCCCTTTTCAAACCTTAATGAAGAAATATGGCGTAACACACAAAGTGAGCACTCCATATCACCCACAAACTAGTGGACAAGCTGAGATATCCAATAGGGAGATTAAACACATTTTAGAGAAAACGGTGAACCCCGATCGCAAGGATTGGTCACTTCGTCTTATCGATGCGCTTTGGGCTTACCAGTACTGCTTTCAAAACCCCTATTGGAATGTCTCCCTATAGACTTGTCTATGGGAAGGCGTGTCACTTGCCTGTGGAGTTGGAACATAGGGCATATTGGGGAATTAAGAAGATGAATTTCAATTCTGACATGGCAAGCTTGTTGCGCAAACTACAATTGAATGAACTTGCAGAAATCCGGAATGAATCTTATGAGAATGCGAGAATTTACAAGGACAAGACGAAGATATTCCATGATAAGAATATTCTTCGCAAGACATTCACGATCAATCAAAAAGTCCTCATGTATAATTCTCGCTTACATCTATTTCCGGGAAAATTGAGATCTCGATGGACCGGTCCCTACATTGTACAAACTGTCTATCCATATGGGACTGTCAAGCTGTTAAATCCGAGGAACGGCAACATTTTTAAGGCGAATGGGCAGCGATTAAAGCCGTTCTTTGAGAAATTTCCTTCAGAAGGTATGTCCATACCCCTGAATGATCCTGTGTATCAGGATGATTGATCTCCTAGTCTGACGGAGGTATAGAGTAGTTAGGATTAAGATTTTGTTGCTTTTGTTTACTTTTGCTTAGGTTTGTTAGAAGGAGGAAGAATTCCACTTTTCACTCTCTCAGGTACTATCATTCCTCACTCCCTTTTATTTTTCAAATTGCTCTCATGTTTTGCTCATTGCACATCTTTTACATTGAGGACAATGCAAGGTTTGGTTGGGGGGTGTAGGATCACTTGGATGAATCCAGCATTTTGTAACATTTCAAGCAATTATGTGGAAATTTTTCGACTTTTCCAAAATTCGAAACTCTTTTGGAAAACATTGTTTCTATGCATTCAAGATGATATGAGCATAAGAGGAGGAGATATGAAGTGTATGGGGCTGTATGTCTGGAATCTCTCATAGCATAATGGTTTTATATGTGAATTCCCCTATTTCTGTGATTGATAGAAAATCTGAACACTTTTACACCTAGTCCACATTACACGATTTTCATGGGTTGAAGAGATTTTGTGATTTATGGATTAGCTAGACTATGAATTAAGGTGTTGAGAAGACAAGCCGGGGTACTTTGTCCATCCTTGTCCATGGGAAAACAATGCTAGATATGGATTTCTAAAAATCCTATCTAAATTAAAAGAAAAAGGAAAAGGAAGGATGAAATTGGGAATGATGGAAAACTGGTGAAAAATTCCGATTAGGGCTACCTACTACCAACCGGGAGATGGTCTACCCTGTAACCAAAGCCGGAAATGGGACGTAGTGTGAAAGTCGTCGGAAGGACGGTAAGGCAAATTCCTGTCATTGGCTTGATGTAGCTCCATGCACCTTGAGATCTATAATCTGGTTGATCTATGAAGAAGATAATCCTAGAAACTCATGAGATGAATTTTCACTATCCACACTAGATTGAATTTGTTCAAGTTCTTCTGTTTATCAACCAATCAGCGGGAATCTCATATAAATGCTTATCATGTCTTGAGGGTTTACAGTTTCAACTTCTGTCACCAAATAATTCTGAATCTTACACTTGTATGTCTTGGGACGTATAGAAGAAGGGTTTCTGAAAGAGAGTTGAGTTTTGAAGAATGGATTAGTTTCACGCATGTTTTGCTCGGGACTAGCAAAATGCTGGTTGGGGGGTGTGTTGAGCTCTTAATTGTGCATATTCCAACCCCAATTCATCACTCATTGTGCGAGGTTTGCATGGTTTATAGACTAATCTAATGCATATTTTGTGATTGCAGGATTGAGAGTGGACTCCACCTAATTGAAGATGAAAAGAGCTTATTAAGAACCTTGGACGAAGACCCAAGGTGGGCCGAAAGAAAGAAGGAAGCAAGGAGAGAGGAAAGTAAAGAAAGAAGAAAAGAAGAAAGAAAGAAGAAATTGATGAAGACAATAGCAAGGCCGACCGGTCAAGACCGGTCGGCCAGAGTTTTCTTTTCTCTAGAGGCTGCTGGATGGTCTCCCTATTGAAGCACGACCGGTCGTGACCGGTCGGCCAGCCCAGTCCGACCGGTCCAGACCGGTCGGCCATGTAATTCAGGATAGAAACTGCTATTTTGGCACCGATTTTCTCTGCGCACTGCGTAACTCTTACGCAGATTCTCGATCTTTCTGAAGTTGTGGAGCCTCCTCACTATAAAAGGACACCTAGGGATCGTTCCTAAGGTATCTTGGAAGGGTTTAAGCAAGCTTGGAGGCGGCAGAAGTGAATTTCGGAGTTCCACAACTCCTTCTAGTTTGTTTTGCTGTTTTTATGATTTTTTTAGTTGTTTCATGTTTCCTTGGATCATGAGCAGCTAAACCTCTTAGCTAGGGCTAAGAGGTGAAGCTTGTAGTGGATCCAAGATGTTTCAATTCGTATTCAGTTGGTTTTAAGTGTGGAATTCATGATTATGAACTATGGTTTGAAGTTTATACAAGTTTTTAAGTAGTTTTTCTTAGTCTTATGATGACTCATGGATGTTTGGGAGAATTACTTAACTTCTTAATTGGTTTGTATCAGTCTAGACCTGTATGATCTGAGGAATCAGAGTGCGCTCTAGTACTATGATCTTCATGAAGGGACTTCCTACCAAAGTTTTATTTTTCTGATTTTCTGAATTATGTAAGGGATTGTGCATGTGATTTGAATCAAGTTCAAATCATGATCTAGCCTTGTCTTGTGACAGGACTTGAGGATGGTCATGATTGTGAACTGGACCTTTTGGAAAGGGGAATAACCTATGCAATTGAGCATGCTCAGCTCAGCCTACATTGAGTGAATCTTATGCATTGAACTTACATATGACAGATTGTTTGGTTTAACAGCTCTATCATCCGATTAGATAGACCTTAATGTCGATTCTAGTTGAGAATGAAAAACCACAGCGGATTGAACATCAAGGATTGCTACAAGTGGATCCTTGAACCCCTAGTGCCTTCCTATAATTAGTTACTTTCAATTTAATTCAATTTTGTTACTCACATCAAATTCATACAAAAATCTGGTTATTAGCTTTCAATAGACACTTTTGGATGTGTTTGTGAAATCCTACATAAGTCCCTGTGGATCGACCTCGGTCTTACCAAGTTTATTACTACATCGCAACCCTACACTTGGGGAAGCGAACAGTCGTCGAAAGGATGGTAAGGCAAATTCTTGTCATAAGCTTGTTGTTAATCTGTACACTTTTAGATCCATAGTTTAGTTGATCTATGAAGAAGATAATCCTGGAAACTCATGAGATGAACATTCACTAAGCACACTAGGTTGAATTTGTTCAAGTTCTTATCTTTATCAATCAATCAGCGAGAATTCTATATGAACAATTATTACGTTTTGAGAGTTTAAGGTTTCAGCTTCACCTAGTTTCTCCGATTTTTGCACTTGTATGTCTTATAATGTATAAAGCATAGTTTCTGAACGAGAGTTTGGTTTTGGAGGTTTGAACTTGTTTCACGCATGTTTTGCTCAGGACTAGCAATATGCTGGTTGGGGGTGTGTTGAGCCATGAATATTACATATCTAACCTCTTTTCATCATCACATTATGCATGGTTTTCATATATAAGGACTAATCTAATACATATTTTTTTTATTGTAGGAGTCACTTTGTATGCATTGAATATCAATAAAACAAGTACCAAAAGGTGGAGGAAAGAAGAAGAAAGAAAGAGAAGAAAAGATGAAAAATCAGTCCCAAGACCTATCCCAAGACCTGCCCCAAGACCGGTCTCTAGACAGGTCTACATTGCTAGACCGGTCACCAGACCGAACTGTTTTTTGGTTTCTTAGACCGATCGCCAGACAGGTCTAAGGTACTTTAGAAACTTCGTTTTTCAATACCAAGTTTCCAAATTGCGGAAGGACTCCACGAATTCTCGAAGTTTTCAAGTTGGTGTGTGATTTCTCTTATAAAAAAACCACCTCTACTCTCTTCTTAAGGCATCTAGCAACATGGGGAGCAAAAGATTCAAGACCTAGGAGGCTTTCTAGCCTTCTACAACTAGTTTTCTTCTTCTTCTAGTTCCAGTTCTAGTTTGTTTTTATGCTTTTTATTAGTTAAGCTCTTAACTAGAGCTAAGAGGTAAAGCTTATAGTTTTCTTAGATTGTTTAATTTGTTTTTAATGGTTTCAAGTTGAATTCTTAACGTTGAACAATGGTTTGTTGTGTTTTAATAAAGTTATAAGTAGTTTTTCTTAATCTTATGATGACTCATGAATGTTTGGAAGAATTACATTAGTTTCTTAATTGTTTTACAAAGATCTAGACCTGTACGCTTCGAGGAATTGGATTCAAGACGCTCTAGAACTTGAGTCTTCATGTGGAAACTTCAAACTAAAGTTCTATTTTTCTGAAAATTCTGAATTATGTGTGATCGTTTATGTGATTTAAATGAAGTTCAAATCATGGTATAATTATGCTTTGTGACAGAATTTAATGATTATCATGGTTGTGATCTTAACCTATTGGAACTAGGATTGACCTATGCAATTGAGTGTGCTCAAGTCCTAACTTGAATTGAGGAAATCATGTATATGAATCATACATAAGATAGATTTTTTGTTATAACCGCTCTATCTTCCGGCTAGATAGGATTTGATTTCGATTCTAGTTGTGTAATTGAGAAACCTGTGCGAATTATACATAAAAGATAGTTATAAGTGGATCCTTGATGCTCTAGTTCTTCTTATTATCATATTTTTCTATTTCATGTTTAAAAACTGATTTCATAAACCCTTTTAGATTCTAGTTATTAGAGTAGTTAGAATCGTTTACCTCCTTCCCTATGGATCGACTTAGTTCTTACAAAAATTATTACTACATTGCAGCCTTGCACTTGAGGCAAGCAAACAATGATTGTTTTGTGTTTCTCGTTTGATCGTTGTTGAGCTCTTAATTTATACATATTCTAACTCAATTTCATCACATTTTATGCATGATTCCTATGATTAAAAGACTAATCTAATGCATATTTGTGATTGTAAGAATGAGAGAGAGGCTTCACCTATTTGATGGCTAAAAGAATGCTTTTAAACCCACTTGATGATGAATGAAGATGAGCCAAAGGAATGGAAGAAAGAAGCAAGGAGAAGAGAGAGACGACAATGATTTTGTGCCAATTTGAAGAATTTGGAATGACTAAAAGACCAAGCTTTGATGAGCCAAAGAAATATAGAAAAAGCTTTAAAGGAATCAAGTTGAAGACTTGGAATGGCCAGAAAAGTCATATTGCAGAGGTGTAAGGCCAAAAAAGTAAAATGCAGAAAATTCAGCAGATGGCCCTGCGAACAAAAAAAACTATAATTTTGGCACCCGACCACCACTTTACCCGGGTGCCCGAAATTGACAGAAAATTTTGTTTATTGCTGTTACTTTTCTGAACATGGCCGGGCGCTCGATCACAACTGATCGGGTGCCCGATAACCCATCGGGGGCCCGATTAAGAGGTTCCAGGCGCCCTAAAATTCAAAGAAAAATTATCAAACTTGCTGAACTTTTTTGTGGTATGGTCAAGCGCCCAACCAACACCCACCGGGCGCCTGATGATCGGTGTAAGTGCGTAAATTCTTACGCAATCTAAGGCGGTGGGTGAGTTTTGCTATAAAAGAACACCTTGGCATCCTTCCTAAGGCATCCTAGAAGAGACCCAAGTTCGTGAGGAGCAAGGGAGATCATTGTGGAGCAATCGCAACTCCTCCAACTCCGATTTTTCTAGTTTTCTATGCTTTTGATTAGTTTTTCTTTGATTTTTAGTTCAAGTATGACAATGCTTGGCTAAAACCTCTTAGCTAAGGCTAAGAGGTGAAGTTTGTAGTTAGTTTTCATGAAGAATTCATTTATTTCAAGTACCTTTATTTAAAGTTTGAATTTTTAAGTTCTAGTTTGAATAAAGTTGGTATTTTTGGATGTTTTATGAGAGTTCATGTGCTTTGGACATGGGTTCCTTGCAATTCTCTGAGATTTTCATGTTTGAATTGATTAGATTTGAATTATAGTAGCCCTGAAGCATACCATAGTCTCTTGGCATGGTTGTTACTTCGAAGGCTACATGTTTTGAATTCTATGTGCTTCATTAGAAGTAGAATCTTATTTTCTGACTTAAGTGGGATTGTTTGTATATGAATGCTTAATCTTCCAACTAGATGAGAGATAGAACTTCGAATCTAGTTGTGTTTATGCTTGGATGAATGAATTCACATGGAACTACTACAAGTGGATCCTTGAGGCCTTGGTTTCATTAAATAATAGATTTCTACAAAAGTTATTGTTTTTCTTAAGTTTTCAAATTGAATCCTGAAATTGCTTAATTCGAAGTTGCTAGAATAGTTTGAATTGGTTTACCCTAATTCCCTGTGAATCGACCTCGGTCTTACCGAGTTATTACTACATCGCAAGCCTTGCACTTGAGGTGAGCGAACAATCGTATATTCTGCTGTGGTGTTGTTCGGGTTTCGCTTCCGCTGTCGGCGTACCTATTCCCAATAATATACACCTGTTAATATACACCTGTTATAGTACATTTTCATCCTATATACATCCCCACTACCCAACATCCATCCAACACACAAACCCACATCCATCCACACATCCATAAACATAAACCATACAATGAAAATATTAACAAATATATCGAAGTATATCTAATACAGAAAATCAAATAAATAGTAAATGTAAGTTTAACATCTAAATATCAATATGAAATAAAATAAATAAAAAAAAAATCATGAAGATGAAGGTAGAGGTGGTGGGGCATCGATGCCTAAGCTGTCATGCCCTGAAATTCGAGACTCGAGTACGACGACCCAAGGCCCGAGTTCCAGAGTGCGAACTTAATTCAAGCATCACTTTTAAAGAAATTCTATTCCACATACCACAATACTACTAAACGAAAATACTTTATTTATCATAGCTTAAATCTCAAACTATAATTTAAATCCAACAACTACATCTATTCTGCAAACCATATAAGTCTACTAAAGTCTGTTTCAATCATCTTCAAAAGAAATAAATTAAACCACCTAATCTAAGATAAAGTTTCTAATACAAATAGTCGTCCAGATATTCTGCGTTAGCCGCTCCTCCTTCCTTCTGAAATCCTGCAGGAACTGTGGTGATTTTGGTGAGCTAAAGCCCAGTGAGGTCATTTCCATAACAGGTAATATTCTAGTTAATACGAGATAAGATGTAAAACATCAGCAGATAGGATTGTATGAACATACACAAGGGTAAGGTTATGTTTAATACGCTTTATGATTTATTGTAAATGGAACATGATTATCATGATGTCATGTATGTTATGATACGTGTAAGAGCAATAAACGTCTAGGAACTCGCTGCCACTGAACATTAGGAACCTGTCGTAAATCAACCATGCTCACCTAACCGGTACAGCGAGGTGGCAAATCAACCATGCACGCCAGTGGACAAATCAATCATGCACCACTGATCCAACCGACCAAATCAACCATGCTCAATAAGTGAAACGACAAGAACTCGCTGCCACTGAACATTAGGAACATGTCACAAATTAACCATGCTCACCTAATTGGTACAGCGAGGTGGCAAATCAACCATGCACACCAGGAGTCAAATCAACCATGCTCCTGTTCTGTCATAATGTATAAAAGATGTACATGAATGTCATGAGTTATGTAAGCACTCCTTCAAGCATACAATGCATCTCAAACTCAATTCCAATCACACCATGCATGTGTTATCTTTATATAATTAGTTCTTTATTTAAACATTTAGTTTGAGGTAAATTAAGGAAACTGAGAAGATGGTCGTGTAAGGTAACCTATGTTAAGTTTGTTTAACATCTTGATATGTACAACTAGATAGGATAATTTTGAGAAAAACATCAAGAAGGAACAATTATGAGACGATATTTAAGAACAGAGATTGAAGTTGGGTTCCATACCTAAGCTTCCCTTACAATTGACAAGGAAGAATAAAGACAATACCAAAGGCTTGATTAAGGAAGCGAGTTGGAACACGGATTCCTTACTTAAAATCCAATTGTTATACAACAGAAGAAGAAAATAAGACTTGGAATATAACAATAAGAAAATCAAGAAAAATCAACCAGAAAATCGTGAGATGAATCACTCACGGACTAATCTGAGTTAAATCTGAGTCGACTCAGCGAGTCCACTCGGTTTAGAGGAGAGTTCTCTTCTTGTATCTTCTTTCTTCTTTCTTTCTTTCTTCTTCTTCTTCTTTGCTGGAGTGTTCTCCCAGCAACCGTGGGTGGGTCCCCTACTAATTAGAGACCACACGGCTGCTCTCTCTCTCTCTCTCTCTCTCTCTCTCTCTCTCTCTCTCTCTCTTCTTCTTCTTCTTCTTCTTCTTCTTCTTCTTCTTCTTCTTTTTCCTTCTTCCTTTATTTCTTCCTCCTTCTTTCTTCTTTGCTGGAGAAGGGTCCAGCAGTGCATGGTGCAGCAACAGAAGGGCAAGGGCAGTCGCACCACCACCTTCTCTCGCTCTCTCTCTCCTTCTCTCTCTCTAACGCCCCACACACACACTTTCTCTCTCTCTCTCTTTCTCACAGCTTCTCTCTCTCTCTCTCTCTCTCTTGCATTTCTTAGAAGATAGGAGTGGACGGATGAAGACCTTATATAACTAACTAGGGCGATGGAGAAGCGGTGAAGGCGCAGACGTACAAAGAAGTCCCAGTTCGAGTTAGAGAAGGAGACCGAATAGTTCTGGAACTCCTTTGCATGTAGGGCTCGTTGGGAAGCTAGGTGGGGTCCACACGAAGATTTGGAAGAGATCTCACCCATCCATGCACGGCAGATCCATAGATCTTAGATTTCTTTAGATTGAACGGTAGTTTGCGGAGGATTCGTTGCTCAGTTGTTGGAAGAAAAACTCACGAGGATTGTTTGCGTTGGGAAGACCAATCAGATGGACCGTTTGGATTTCAGAAGTGGGGTCCACAGATGGACTGCGCTGAGCGCCCAGACGAACCGCGCCGCACGCTATTGCAGCAGACAAAGAAGAAGACATAAACTGTCTTGTAATACGCGGTCAACATGAGTTTGACCGGGCTCAAGTTGCGCACATAGTGCACGTGGGTCCCACCATGATATATGTACAAAATCTAATCCGACCATCAGGTAGGACACCAAATTTTAAGGCATGACACAAAAAAATTGAGGTAGATCCGAGTTTAGATGGCCCACTTATGGCCCGTTTCCTGATTAGGACATTTGTAGAATGATCGGAGGGTTGAAATTCCATGTGTATGGTTAGATCGTGTCCTAGAACTAGTATATAGAGTTTTGTACGAGAATGATCGCCAAAAATCATGATACTTGAAAATGATCATATAATTTAAGTTTAACTAATGTTATTTTCGTAATTATTGTAAATTTATGAGTTTTGTGAAATTTGACACTTCTACGCTATTCTAGGGTTCATGTTGAGAAATTTTAATAAAGGGGCCATACTATAATTCCTTACGGATTATTTAATATTAATTTAACAATACTAAAGTTATTGAATTACTTAACTAATCAATTAAACTACAAATTAAATTATTACAGAAATTTAAAGTTAATCAAATTATCATTTAAATTATTGTGAGGATTCGGGTTATTACATTCTACCCTCCTAAAAGAAAATTTTCGTCCTCGAAATTAAACGTACCTCAAAATAAATCTGGGTATTTTTCTCGTATTTCATCTTCACGTTCCCAAGAAGCTTCTTCGACTTCGTGATTACTCCATTGTACTTTAACAAGTGGTATCATTTTGGTGCGGAGTACTTGTTCCTTTCTGTCTAGAATTTTAATCGACTTCTCAATTTATGTAGTATCTTCTCGAATTTCCAAAGGCTGCCAGTCGATGACGTGAGAAGTATCTTGTTCATACTTTCTTAACATGGAAACATGAAAAACGTTATGAATACTCAATAATTGAGGCGGCAAGGCAAGTCTGTATGCTACGGCGCCAACTTTAGCTAATACTTCAAATGGTCCGATGTATCTTGGAGCTAATTTTCCATTATTTCCAAATCGCATGACTCCTTTCATTGGAGAAACTTTCAAAAACACATGATTGCCCACGAAGAATTCCAAATCCTTCCTTCAGTTATCTGCATAACTCTTCTGTCGGCTTTGGGCGACACGGATACGTTCCTTAATAACTGCAATCTTCTCAGAAGTCTGTTGTACAAGCTCAGGTCCTAACAACGCTTTCTCGCCCACTTTTGTCCAACAGCTAGGGGATCTATAAGGTTTACCATAGAGTGCCTCGAACGATGCCATTCCGATAGTCGACTGATAACTATTATTGTATGCAAACTCTATTAGAGAAAGATGATCGTCCCAATTTCCCTTGAAATCGAGAACACAACACCTGAGCATATCGTCCAATATCTGATTCACTCTTTCTGTCTGGCCGTCAGTCTATGGATAAAACGCTGTACTATAATCCAATTTAGTTCCCAATGCTGTTTGAAGACCTTTCCAGAATCGAGAAACAAACCTAGGGTCACGATCGGAAACAATCGAAACAAGCACCCCATGAAGTCTCACAATTTCCTTGATATATAACTTACTCAGCTCTTCTAAGGAGTTATTCATTCGTACCTGTAGAAAATGTGCCGACTTAGTTAGTCTGTCTACAATTACCCACACTGCATCATGATTTTTCCCTGACCTAGGTAGCCCCATAACAAAATCCATGGATGTATGTTCCCATTTCCATTCTGCGATTTCCAATGGTTGTAGTAGTCCAGAAGGTCTCTGGTGTTCGGGTTTAACCTGTTGACAGGTGAAACATTTGGACACGAAATTTGCGATCTCTTTCTTCATGTTGTTCCACCAATATGTCCTGCGAACGTCGCGATACATCTTCGTGCTTCCAGGATGTATTGTTAACTTCAATCTATGGGCTTCTTCCAAAATTTCTTTCTTTAGTTCTTCGATGTCAAGCACACACACTCTTCCTCGATACCTGATTGCTCCGTCTTCCCCTACTTTCCATTCAACTGCTGCATCGGCGACTACAACCGAAATTCGATCTTGGAGCCACGTATCCTGTTTTTGAGCTTCTATGATTCGGGTCACCAACGTTGGCTGGATTGTCAAATTTCCAAGGAAAGCCATGGTGCTATTTTCCCATTGTTGGATCTCGTAGTCCTTGACATTTTCTAACAATTTCCATTCTTGCATGGCGAGGGTCACGGCAAGTAATTGTTTCTTCCTACTCAAAGCATCGGCCACCACATTTGCCTTGCCCGGATGGTAACAGATGTCAAAATAATAGTCTTTTAGAAATTCTAGCCATCTTCTCTGCCGCATGTTCAACTCCTCTTGGTCAAATAGATATTTAAGACTCTTATGATCGGTGTATAGTTCAAACTGCTCTCCATACAAATAATGTCTCCATATTTTCAAAGCGAAGACGACCGCAGCTAGTTCTAAATCGTGAGTAGGATAATTTTTCTCATGTTTCTTCAACTGCCTGGACCCGTAAGCGATCACCCTTCCATTCTGTGTAAGAATACATCCCAACCCTTGGTGAGAGGCATCCTTATAAACGATAAATTTTTCTCATTCCGCTGGGATCGTTAATATCGGTGCCGACGTTAAATGCCTCTTAAGCCTTGTAAATGCTACTTCGCAACTGTCGTCCCATATAAAGGTTCTACTCTTCCCCGTTAGGCTAGTTAACGGTCTCGCAATTTTAGAAAACCCGTCGATAAACCTCCTGTAATAGCCTGCCAAACCCAGGAAACTTCGTACTTCGGATGATTTGTGGGTTGTTCCCAGTTAATCACTGCTTCGATCTTTGTCGGGTCTACCGAGATTCCCTTTTCCGACACAACATGTCCTAGAAATTTTACTTCTTTCTTCCAAAACTCACACTTTTTGAGCTTCGCATAAAGTTGGTTGTCTTTAAGGATCTGTAACACAGTCCTAAACTGTTCCTCGTGTTCCTCATAGGTCTTGGAGTAGAAGAGGATGTCATCAATGAAAACTATGACACACTGATCGAGGTAAGGCTTGAACACCCGATTCATTAAGTCCATAAACACCGTCGGAGCATTCGTGAGCCCAAAAGGCATAACCAGGAACTCATAGTGACCGTAACGTGTCCTGAAGGCGATTTTAAGTATGTCTGGATCCTTGATTCTTAACTGATGGTATCCTGACCTCAAATCTATTTTGGAGAAATATCGAGCTCCCCTCAATTGATCGAACAGGTCATCGATACGAGGCAAAGGGTATTTATTTTTAATTGTGACCTTGTTAAGTTGACGATAATCAATGCATAGCCTCATCGAGCCGTCCTTCTTTTTCACAAATAGGACTGGAGCTCCCCAAGGTGATGTGCTGGGCCTTATAAATCCTTAATCTAACAGTTCTTGAATCTGCTTCTTTAGTTCTCTTAATTCCAATGGAGCCATGCGGTATGCTGCTCTAGAAATCGGGGCTGTTCCTGGTACCAATTCGATGGAAAAATCCACTTCCCTCCGAGGGGGCAATCCTGGGATTTCTTGGAACACGTCAGGAAATTCGTTAACTATGTGTATTTGTTTAGTATGGGTTTCCTAGTCTTCCACCTCGGATAGCGCTGCCATGCTTATTATTGGATCTACATGTCTGCCCCCATGAAATATGATGACTGGTTGATTTGGGGTGGAGAAGGTTACTGTCTTTTCATAACAGTCTAAGGTAGCGTGATGTGCGGCTAACCAATCCATTCCAAGGATAATCTCGAATCCCGTCATATCCATGATGATTAGATTTACTGGTAGGCAAGCCTCGCCTATCAAGATGGGACAATCTTTACACATTCGATCTAACACTACCGATCTACCAATGGGTGTAGCAATAGTTAGTTTCCTATCCATGTTCTCACTAACCAATTCTAAAGAAGTGACCAGGGATGCAGAAATGAATGAGTGTGTAGCCCCCGTATTAAACAAAGCTTTGGCAGGTGATGTGAATATAAAAAGCGTACCTTCGACCACTGTCCCATTTGCATTGTGATCAGGTGGGGCATCTGTGATTGCGTAGCACTGTGCTACTGCCTCTTTAGGAACTGGTTCTTCTTCATGTGGCATTTCTTCATATTCTTGTGATGTTTCAGGCTCCCCCACTGGTGGGGCTACTGCGTAAACCCGCCCTTGAGCTTGTTGTCTTGGAGGTTGGTTACCAGGTCTCGTAATTGAGAAAGGTTATATTTGTTGCGGCCTGGGTTGTTGAGAGTATTGTGGAGGCCTCTGTTGTTGCATGTGTGGACGTTGTTGTGACTGTGCATATTAAGATGGTGGAATGCGCAGCTGGGATACCGGGCAAGATGGCCCCTAGACCAATAGAGGGTATGAAGATCGCGTGTGACCCACCTCACCACAATTATAACATCTCCCATTAAATTGATTGTTGCCCGATGGTGGTGGGGGTGCGGAACTTCTCATCATTTTCTGTCTTTTATCCGAATGTTGGGGTAGTGCGATGGATGACACCTTGTTTTTCGACCCTGTATCAGACTTTTTCTGTTCTCGATCCTTCCAAAACTCCTCGAAATCTCTCTCCACCGCCAGGGCCTTATTAAAGACTTCCATGTAAGTCGTCAGTTCGAAGGCCCGCACTCTGCTGTGTATAGGTGGTTTGAGGCCGCTCTCAAATTTTCGAGCCTTATCATCTTCTTCTCGTACCATAGAAGTGGCATATCTCGCCAACTCCGTAAACTTGGCTTCATACTGTCTAACGGAGAGTTTTCATTGTTCCAATCTCATGAATTCCACTATCTTCTGATCTCGTATTGTCTTTGGGAAGTATTGTTTATTAAATTTGTCATAGAATAAGTCGCAGGTCCATACAGTGCCTGGGGCAACTGATCTCACCATGGATTTCCACCAATAATACGCTTCTCCCTCGAGTACAAAGGTGGCTAAAGTGACTTTCTCTTCATCTCTGCATCCCATTCCCTCAAAGAGTTTCTCTACTTTCATTTTGCCAATGTTCTACTTCGTTCGAGTCGGGTGAGCCATTGAATGAGGGGGATCGTAACCGTTTGAATCTTTCCAGTAACCGACCTGAATTTTCGTGAGTGGTTGGAGGGGGTATCAGATTATTCTGGTTATTCTGAAGTCCAATAACGTTGACCATGGTCCCCAACACTTTCATCATCTCATGTAGCAGTTGATTTTGCTCGGCCAAGCCTGGAATTGATGTTGTTGTATTGTTGGTAGCGGGTGGGGTGGAGGGCGTCCCGTTTTGCTCGCTAAGTCCCGTCATGGTTAATCTATGAGCCAAGTAGAATCATAAGTTAATACTTAATGGGGTTGGTGCCATCAAAGGACTAGCTTATTCACCTTCATCTAAAACTAACCCATAACCCTAGGCACTGGAATCTCGAAATTCTTTCTGATACCAAACTATCACACCCTGAAATTCGAGACTCGAGTACGACGACCCAAGGCCCGAGTTCCAGAGTGCGAACTTAATTCAAGCATCACTTTTAGAGAAATTCCATTCCACATATCACAATACTACTAAACGAAAATACTTTATTTATCATAGCTTAAATCTCAAACTGTAATTTAAATCCAACAACTACATCTATTCTGCAAACCATATAAGTCTACTAAAGTCTGTTTCAATCATCTTCAAAAGAAATAAATTAAACCACCTAATCTAAGATAAAGCTTCTAATATAAATAGTCGTCCAGATATTCCGCGTCAGCCGTTCCTCCTTCCTCCTGAAATCCTACGGGAACTGGCCTACACAATTAAGTATGCCCAGGGCCTGAGCATTGATGTGGGAATTGAATAAATGAATAAGCAACTGTTTTGGATAATTGTTGATTGAACCGCTCTATATTCCGATCGGATAGAGATATGAATTCGATTCCGATTGAGTTATGAGGGACCTAGTTGTGTTGATGCATTGAAACTTGTCAAAAGTGGATCCTTGGCGCTCTAGTGCCTTTTTAGGTTGATATTACCTTACACATTCACTGTTTAAATCCAAATCACTATTTTCTAGCTTTAGTGCTTAACAGGATCTTAATTATTAGTTATTTTAGATAAATTCTGAGAATACCCATTCATAAATCTCTATGGGAACGATACTCGGTTTTTTCCGAATTATTACTACTTCGCAACCCTACACTTGAGGAAGTGAGCAAGTTTTTGGCGCCGTTGCCGGGGACTTTGAAGGTTTTTCACAAATTTCTGAAAAAACTTTTAGTTAAGATTGTGTTAAGATAGGTTTAGGATTTGTTTTGCTTTCTAGGATAGGCTTTCTTCTAAATACTAACTTACGTTGTTTTGATTTTGCAAGATTCTAACATAGATCTAATTCAGGGATTTTTAGGAAGTTGAAGAAGAAGTAGGCATCTTAAGTCACAAATCAGGTTTTATCGTTCTAACCTTACTCTTCTTCTTCTCCTACTCATTCCTACCATATTCATCTCTTGTAGAGTGGGTGGTGACTCCTTTTGGATCTCTGATAGGTTGGCCTTGTGCCGCCTGGATTCCTATTGGTCGGCTCTGCCATCTTGGATCACTTGTGCTTAGAGATTTCTCTTCTCAATCCTATTCCTCTTACTTCTTTTTCTGCACTTTTCTCAAAAGACTCAAAGAGTGGGTGGGGAGTTCTCTGAACCCCTATTGACCAGGAGAAATCGGTCTCTATCCTTGCTTCTGGCTTAGCCATTGCAAGACACCTTGTGCTTCGGTCTTAGAGAAGAGTAAAGAAAGGAAGGAAGAATTCTTTTTCCTTTTTGTTTCATTCTTTTTGGAGTTGCATGCCACATTGGGCTCGGGATTCTAATAACCGACTCATTCGTGACGGAGTAATTGTTGAAGGGATTGATAGAGAGCTGTTCGCTCGCCTCAAGTGCAAGGCTGTGATGTAGTAATAAAACTCGGTAAGACCGAGGTCGATCCACAGGGAAATAGTAACAGCTCTACAAATCACTCCAGCAACTCAGTGTTTAAAAGAAATCAAATTTAATTGAGTGTTTACTTAAACCAGGAACTTAATGAAAAATCAGAGATATAAAGTACTAAGGCTTTCAAGGATCCACTTGTAGCAATCCTATGTCAATTCAGTCAATCCAAGTAGAAAACACAACTAGATTTGAAGTCCTATCTCTCATCTAATTGGAGAATAAAGCATTCACACACATTCCATCACATTCAAGTTGAACTTCCAAGTTCCAGTTCCATTCAATCAATACAAACTCGAAACCATAGCCTGCGGAGTAACAACCATGCCTCTGGCTATGGCCTGCTCAAGGATTACTATAATCCGAATTTAGATAAACAAACATGATAATCTCAGAGAATTAAAAGGAATTCATGTCCAGAGCACATAAACTCAGATAAGACGTCTCAAACTACCACTTTTTGGAACTAAATCATGTAAAAATTCAAACTGAATGTAAATTACTTGAATTAAACTGAAACCAACATAGAATTAGCTACAAGCTTCACCTCTCAACCTTAGCCGAGCGGTTTTAGCCGAGCATTGTCATGCTACAACTAAAAACTCTGAAATAAAGCATAAAAAACAGAAAAAACCGAATAGGAGAGTTGCAGCCGCTCCACAATCGCCTTCACTCTCCAAACCCACGTTCCTTAGCCTCCCTGATACCCTAGGAAGAGCCCCTAGGTGTCCTTTTATAGCAAGCAACCTCCCTTGCGTCGGATTTTGCGAAAGACTACGCGTTGCGCAGCAATTTTTGGAGTCCAGCTTTAGAAAGGAATCCTCTTACGCAGGGCCGACCGGTCGTGACCGGTCGGACTGGCCTTTAAACAGTCCAGGGAGTGCTGCACCGGTCGGACAGACCTGTCCAACAGTCCAGTGTGTATGGCCGACCGGTCATGACCGGTCGGATCAATTTAAGTGTGTTCCAGCGTTTATAGCCGACCGGTCGTGACCGGTCGGGCTCCTCTATCCATCCTCCAGTGTGCATGGCCGACCGGTCAAGACCGGTCGGCCTGTCTTCTCTTTGATCAGCCTTCATGGCCGACCGGTCATGACCAGTCGGCCTTCTTCCATTTGCTTCTTTTTCTCTTCTTTTTCTCCTTTTTCTTCTTCTCTCTCTTCTCTTTGCTTTCTTCTTTCTTTGGTCTTCTTTCATCCTTCATCCAAAAGCTCCAAATGTATTCTTTTGGCTCGTAATTGAATGAAGTCCGCTCTCATCCCTATAATTACAAAACACGTGTTAGGTGGGCCTTTAAACCATGAAAATCATGCAAACCTTGTCGTGTAATGGGCAATGCAATGTATAAATTGGAGGTTCAACACACCCCCCAACCAGCTTTTTGCTAGTCCCGAGCAAAACATGCGTGAAACAATTTCAAACCTCCAAACCCAACTCTCCTTCAGAACCTATGATTCTATCCATTCCAAGATGTACAAGTGTAAAATTTGGAAAAATTAGGTGATAGAAGCTGAACCTTGGACTCTCAAAACATAAGAAGTGTTTACATGAAGTTCCCGCTGATTGATTGATAAATAGAAGAACTCGAACAAATTCAACCTAGTGTGTATAGTGAAAATTCATCTCATGAGTTCCTGGGATCATCTTCTTCCTAGATTAGGTAAACCAATGATTTTAAAGTGCACAGAGCAACAGCAAGCCTATGACAGGAATTTGCCTTACCGTCCTTCCGACGGCTTTCACACTATGTCCCATTTTCGGCTTTGGTTACGGTTCGACCATCCCCCGGTTGGTAATAGGTAGCCCTTTTCGGAATTTTCCACCATTTTTCTTTCCGTCCCGATTTCATCCTTTCTTTCCTTTTTCTTTTAAATTAGATAGGATTTTTAGAAATCCATATCTTCCGTTATTTTCCCATGGACATGGATGGACAGAATACCCCGGCTTGGCTGCTCAACACCTTTAAATCAAAGTCTAGCTAATCCACAAATCACATAAACCTGTCACTCATGAAAATCGTGTAATGTGAACTAGGTGTAAAAAGTGTTCAAATTTTTCTATCAATCACAACAATAGGGGAATTAACATATAAAACCATTATGTTGGGAGAAATTCAAGACTACAACATCACACACTTCGTTTCTCCTCCTCTTCTACTCATAGCCTCTCGAATGTATAGAAACAAGATTTTCTAAAAGATTTTTGAGATATTAGAAAATTCGAAAAAATTTGCCGCATGTGAAGCTCGAAATGTTGCAATATGCTAGATGAGGGATCTCATCTCACCCCCCAACCAAATCTTGCATTGTCCTCAATGTAAAAAGATAGTCAAGTAGCATGATCATGAGAGCAATGGTAAACAATGAGAGAGTGAGAACAATAGTACCTGAGAGAGCGATCATGGAATTCTCCAACTCAACAACTAAAACCTATTAAAACAGAAGAACAAAACTAAACCTACCTATGCTATACCTCCATTAGACTAGGAGATCAATCATCCTGATAGACAGGATCATTCAGGGAGATGGACATGTCCTCTGAATCAAATTTCTCAACAAATGGTTTAAGGCGTTGTCCATTAACTTTGAAACAGTCACCATTTGCTGCATTCTCAATCTCAACAGCCCCATGAGGAAAAACTTCTTTGACAATATAGGGGCCGGTCCATCGAGATCGTAATTTTCCCGGAAAAAGATGAAGTCGGGCATTATACAAGAGTACTTTCTGTCCTTCATGGAAAGATTTTCGTAAGATGTGCTTGTCATGAAAGGCCTTCATCTTGCTCTTGTAAATTCTCGAATTCTCATATGCATCGTTCCGGATCTCATCAAGCTCATTTAATTGAAGTTTGCGAAGCAAGCTAGCCTTGTCAATGTCAAAATTTAGAGCCCGAATTGCCCAATAGGCTTTATGTTCTATCTCCACAGGCAAGTGGCAAGCTTTCCCATAGACAAGTCTATAAGGGGACATTCCAATGGGTGTCTTGTAGGCAGTATGGTGAGCCCAAAGTGCATCATCTAATCTTAGGGACCAATCCTTGCGATCCGGTCGCACCGTCTTTTCTAAAATCTGCTTGATTTTCCTATTGGAGATTTCAGCTTGCCCACTTGTTTGTGGGTGGTATGGGGTACTCACTTTGTGCCTAATACCATATTTCTTCATCAAAGTTTCAAAAGGTCTATTGCAAAAGTGAGAACCACCATCACTAATAATGGTTTGAGGCATCCCAAATCTAGAAAGTATATTTTCTTTGAGGAACTTGAGAACCGTACGATGATCGTTGGTTCTACATGGGATAGCCTCTATCCATTTAGACACATAGTCTACGGCAAGCAGAATATAGACATGCCCAAAAGATGAGGGGAATGGTCCCATGAAATCGATGCCCCAATAGTCAAAGACTTCAAGATGTTGAATTGGGGTGAGAGGCATCATATTTCGACGAGATAATCCTCCTAGCTTCTGGCAGCGCTCGCACGCTTTGCAAAACTCGTGGGTGTCCTTAAATAACGTGAGCCAATAAAAACCACATTGCAGAATTTTTGCAGTTGTTTTCTTGGCTGAAAAATGACCCCCACATGCTTGATCATGATAAAAGGAGATGACTGAATTGTGTTCATCATCGGGGACGCATCTCCTTATAATTTGGTCTGGGCAATATTTAAACAATAGAGGTTCATCCCAGAAAAATCTGCGCACTTCCCTTAGAAATTTACGTTTGTCTTGCGCAGTCCAATGAGTCGGCATCGCACCTGTGGAAAGATAATTGGTTATATCAGTGTACCATGGTGGATGCATAGCAACAAAGAGTTGCTCATCAGGGAATGAGTCCTCAATAGGTGACTCGTCAATGGAATTTGGTAGGACTAGGCGGGATAGATGATCTGCCACCACATTTTCTACCCCCTTCTTATCTTTGATCTCCAAGTCGAATTCTTGAAGGAGTAGGATCCATCTAAGCAAGCGGGGCTTAGCATCCTTCTTAGAAAGAAGGTATTTCAGCGCCGCATGATCCGTATACACAATAACTTTGGATCCTATTAAGTATGGCCTGAATTTGTCCAAGGCAAAAATGACAGCTAGGAGCTCTTTCTTCGTAGTCGAATAATTAACTTGGGCAGGATTCAAGGTCCTACTTGCGTAGTAAATGACATGGGGCTTTTTATCTTTCTTTTGGCCTAACACCGCCCCAATAGCAAAATCGCTCGCATCGCACATCAACTCAAAAGGCATGGACCAATCTGGTGGTTACATGATAGGAGCGGTTGTCAACATGTCTTTTAGCTTTGAAAAAGCTAATTAACATTCGGCACTCCACTCAAATTGGTTCTCCTTTTGTAAAAGGTTGCATAGAGGCCTTGAGATGTGACTAAAGTCCTTTATAAACCTTAGATAGAAACCGGCATGTCCAAGGAAGGACCGCACATCGCGTATGCTTTTGGGTGATGGTAGATTGGAAATTATGTCAATTTTCACCCGGTCTACCTCTATTCCATTGGACGAGATGATGTGTCCAAGGACTATTCCTCTTTGTACCATGAAATGGCACTTTTCCCAGTTTAATACAAGTTGCTTTTCCTCACACCTCATCAAGACCAACTTCAAGTGCTCGAGACACTCATCAAATGTACAACAAAAAACAGAAAAGTCATCCATGAATACCTCAAGAAACTCACCCACCATGTCCGAGAAAATACTCAACATGCATCGTTGGAATGTGGTAGGTGCATTGCATAACCCGAATGGCATCCTTCGGTAAGCGAAGGTACCAAACGGGCATGTAAATGTGGTTTTCTCTTGGTCTTCTGGAGCTATCTCAATTTGGTTGTATCCGGAATAGCCATCTAGGAAGCAATAATAGGGATGACCTGCCAACCTCTCCAAAATTTGATCCATAAATGGGAGAGGGAAGTGGTCTTTCCTAGTAACTGTATTGAGCTTCCTATAATCAATGCACATACGCCAACCGGTTGTCACCCTCGTCGGTATAAGTTCGTTGTTAGCGTTCTCAATGATGGTAATACCTGATTTCTTGGGGACAACTTGGGTAGGACTCACCCATTGGCTATCTGAGATGGGGTAGATAATACCCACATCCAATAGCTTCAACACCTCGGCTTTGACAACCTCCATCATGTTTGGATTTAGCCGTCTTTGAGGTTATCTAGTTGTTTTTGCATTTTCTTCAAGGTGTATACGGTGAGTGCAAACCGAAGGATCTATCCCTTTGAGATCCGCTATTGTCCAACCTATGGCTTCCCGGTGTTTTTTGAGTAACTCAATCAACTTGAGCTCTTGGTCTTTCTCTAGGTGGGAGGCAATGACAACTGGGAAAGTTTCCTCTTGACCCAAATATACATATTTAAGCTCGGATGGCAGTGCTTTGAGGTCAAGCTTCGGTGGTTTGATGTTAGACGGTAGAGGTCTTGATGTGGTTGGTGGCAATTTCTCAAAATGGGGCCTCAACCGGCTAATATCTACCACCGGTCTTTCTATATTTAATGCCTGCACAATCTCACTAATGATGGGATCTTCAGAATCCATGAAATGTGCTAAGCATACCTCCAAGCTTTCTAGTGGTTCAAGTTGGAGGAGTTCTTCTTCTTCAAAAGTTTCGAGCATGTTCACATCGAAGAACTCATCATCATCGACATCCCTATGTCTTTTGCCCAAGTGAAACACATTCACCTCTAGTGTCATGTTTCCAAAAGAAAGTTGCATCACCCCATTCCGGCAATTGATGATTGCGTTTGATGTGACAAGGAATGGGCGGCCTAGGATTACCGGTATTTGGGTGCTAGCATCCAAAACCGGTTGTGTGTCCAAGACTATAAAATCTACCGGGTAGTAGAATTTGTCAACTTGGACTAGAACATCCTCAACTATCCCCCTCGGTACACGAATAGATCTATCAGCGAGTTGCAATGTGGTTTTGGTGGGTTTTAATTCACCAAGACCCAATTGCTCATATACCGAGTATGGGATCAAGTTCACACTCGCCCCCAAGTCTAACAAGGCACGTTCAATCCGGTAGTCTCCAATGATGCATGAGATGGTGGGACTACCGGGATCTTTGAATTTTGGGGGGGTCTTTTGAATGAGGATGGCACTCACTTGCTCAGTTAAGAAGGCCTTTTGCTGCACATTATATTTGCGTTTTGTTGTGCATAGGTCTTTTAGAAACTTGGCATAAGAGGGAATTTATTTGATGGCATCAAGCAAAGGGATATTGATCTTGACTTGTCTGAAAATCTCTAGAATATCTTGAGAATTTGGGAGAGATTTTGGGGCAACCAATCTCGAAGGGAATGGTGCTACGGGCTTGTAAATGCGTTCCGGTTGTTGTGGGGCTAAGTTAGATCCATTTTCATCCTCAGAATTTACCGGATCATTAGGCTCATCGGCCTTCACCGGAATAGTTTTGTCAATTTGTTTACCACTTCTAAGGGTGGTAATGGATTTAGCTTGCTCCATGTTTTGGTTGGAAGGATTAGGGATGCTCACTTCATGTACTTGCTTGGATTGGGCTGAGGTTGGGCCGGAAAGGTCCCTTCCCTAGCATTCAAGCGTCCTTTAATCTCATCAACCGAGACTTTAAGCTCTTGGAACATTTGCTGATTCGATTCATTTATTTGCGCTTACCCTTGCATAAACGCTTTCAAGGTATCTTCCAATGAGAATTGAGGTGGGGCCATATTTTGCATGGGTGGCCCTCTTTGGGAGTTGGTAGGATTGCCCGTAGGAGCATTCTTCCAACTGAAATTTGGGTGATTCTTCCAACTCTCATTGTACGTATTACCTACCGGTCCATTGAAGGGCCGTTGATAACCATATGTGGCATTGGCTGTCTCTTGTAGCACTTCCTTAAATGCAGGAATTGTGGGACAATCTTGCGTAGCGTGTAAGTCGGTGAGGCAAATCCCACATGTGGTTTCAAAAGCTTCCTTGGACTTGGGAAATCCACTTTTGCTAAGTTCCATGGCCTCAACCTTCCTTGTGAGGTTGGCTATCCTTGCATTCACGTCGTCTTCCTCTTTAAGGACATAGATCCCTCCTTTCTCTTGAGTGGGCTTGGGGTTCTTGGGTTTATCCGAGGTATCCCAAGATTGGGCGTTTTCAGCCAACATGTCCAAGTAACTCCAAGCCTCATCTGGATTTTTACTCATAAACTCACCATTGCACATCATTTCCACAAATTGGCGCATATTGAAACTTAATCCATCATTGAAAAAATTTATAACTCGCCAACTCTCATAGCCATGATGTGGGCAAGCAAGCAGGAGTTCCTTAAATCTTTCCCAACATTGAAAGAAAGATTCACCTTCTTTAGCCGAAAAATTCATTATGGCCCTTCGAAGAGTGTTTGTTTTATGAGCTGGGAAGAACTTTTTCAGGAATTCCCGGTTCATCTCAACCCATGACCCAATCGAATGTGGTCTAAGAGAGTGAAGCCAATCTTTGGCTCTTTCTTTCAAAGTGAAGGGAAAAAGTTTGAGTTTGATTGTATCCTCAGAAACATTGGGATAATGCAAGGTGGCCAACACTTCTTCGAATTCTTGCAAGTGTAAGTATGGGCGGTCAGAGTCTAGCCCATGGAATTTAGGTAAAAGTTGGATTACACCCGGTTTTATGTCAAGGGTCCCACCGTTAGCTGGTAGAACTATGCAAGAAGGTGTAATTGCACGGGCAGGTTGTAGGTAATCCCGTAGTGATCTCATTGGAGGAACATTATGTACCTCATTCTCTCCTACTCTTTCCTGATTTGCGTTTGTAGTTGGAGTAAGGGGGGAGGATTCCTTAAAGGTGTTTGATCCATATTCCCCAAATTTTCACAATGCTCTTGATAATTCCGGACTCGTCTATGGACTGACAATGGCCCAACTAAACCACCTTCAGATTGGAGACGATTTGAGTGATTGCGTTCCCAACGGGACATAAACCACTCAACCAGAAACTGAAACTAATCCTATTCTAGAAAACTAAAATCTGAAACTAATCTGAAAGAAAATTCTGCAGAAGCTAAGTTAGAAGGGTATCACCTGATGCGCTTGAACTAGAGAAAAATTCCTACAAAACAGAAAAACTTGTTAGTTCTAAGAAAATCAAAAAGCCTATCTATTTCTACTTCTACAACTACTGAAATTATTTGGAAACCGTTATCTAATTCCCCGGCAATGGCGCCAAAAACTTGTTCGCTCGCCTCAAGTGCAAGGCTGCGATGTAGTAATAAAACTCGGTAAGACCGAGGTCGATCCACAGGGAAATAGTAACAGCTCTACAAATCACTCCAGCAACTCAGTGTTTAAAAGAAATCAGATTTAATTGAGTGTTTACTTAAAACAGGAACTTAATGAAAAATCAGAGATATAAAGTACTAAGGCTTTCAAGGATCCACTTGTAGCAATCCTATGTCAATTCAGTCAATCCAAGTAGAAAACACAACTAGATTTGAAGTCCTATCTCTCATCTAATTGGAGAATAAAGCATTCACACACATTCCATCACATTCAAGTTGAACTTCCAAGTTCCAGTTCCATTCAATCAATACAAACTCGAAACCATAGCCTGCGGAGTAACAGCCATGCCTCTGGCTATGGCCTGCTCAAGGATTACTATAATCCGAATTTAGATAAACAAACATGATAATCTCAGAGAATTAAAAGGAACTCATGTCCGGAGCACATAAACTCAGATAAGACGTCTCAAACTACCACCTTTTGGAACTAAATCATGTAAAAATCCAAACGTGAATGTAAATTACTTGAATTAAACTGAAACCAACATAGAATTAGCTACAAGCTTCACCTCTCAGCCTTAGCTGAGAGGTTTTAGCTGAGCATTGTCATGCTACAACTAAAAACTCTGAAATAAAGCATAAAAAACAGAAAAACCCGAATATGAGAGTTGCAGCCGCTCCACAATCGCCTTCACTCTCCAAACCCACGTTCCTTAGCCTCCCTGATACCCTAGGAAGAGCCCCTAGGTGTCCTTTTATAGCAAGCAACCTCCCTTGCGTCGGATTCTGTGAAAGACTACGCGTTGCGCAGCAATTTTCGGAGTCCAGCTTTAGAAAGGAATCCTCTTACGCAGGGCTGACCGGTCGTGACCGGTCGGACTAGCCTTTAAACAGTCCAGGGAGTGCTGCCGACCGGTCAAGACCTGTCGGACAGACCTGTCCAACAGTCCAGTGTGTATGGCCGACCGGTCATGA
This sequence comes from Liriodendron chinense, assembly GCA_003013855.2. Lineage (NCBI taxonomy): Eukaryota > Viridiplantae > Streptophyta > Magnoliopsida > Magnoliales > Magnoliaceae > Liriodendron > Liriodendron chinense. The sequence continues at coordinate 395,261 of ML058332.1, read as the reverse complement.
TCGGTCGGATCAATTTAAGTGTGTTCCAGCGTTTATAGCCGACCGGTCGTGACCGGTCGGGCTCCTCTATCCATCCTCCAGTGTGCATGGCCGACCGGTCAAGACCGGTCGGCTTGTCTTCTCTTTGATCAGCCTTCATGGCCGACCGGTCGTGACCGGTCGGCCTTCTTCCATTTGCTTCTTTTTCTCTTCTTTTTCTCCTTTTTCTTCTTCTCTCTCTTCTCTTTGCTTTCTTCTTTCTTTGGTCTTCTTTCATCCTTCATCCAAAAGCTCCAAATGTATTCTTTTGGCTCGTAATTGAATGAGGTCCGCTCTCATCCTTATAATTACAAAACACGTGTTAGGTGGGCCTTTAAACCATGAAAATCATGCAAACCTTGTCGTGTAATGGGCAATGCAATGTATAAATTGGAGGTTCAACAAGAGCCTTGTGCTATAAAACATCAAAATTTTCCTGAAATTACTAGAGAGATGGCTGAAAATCAACCAAATCAAGGGGCTAATCAACATCAAAATCAAGCCCAAAACTTTACTGCATTGGATGAAAATGAAGTGGGGAATGGACCTCAACCTAGAACTTTGCGTAATTTTTTACAACCCGCTAGGACGAGTACTCCATCTTGCATAATTTTCCCTCACAATGTGGGAAATATTGATTTTAAACCGTGGTTGATCCAACTTCTTCCTAGATTCCATGGACTCGACTCTGAAAGCACTTATCTACACATTAAGGAGTTCGAAGAGGTTATCGCCACAATAAACTACGACAATGTGACCAAGGATACAATAAAACTCAAATTATTCCCTTTTTCCTTGAAAGAGAAGGCCAAATCATGGCTACATTTCTTAGGGCCAAGGTCTATCGGGACATGGGCTGAGATGACTAGGGAGTTTCTTAAAAAATTCTTCCCTACTCATCGAACCAATGCACTAAGAAGGGCCATAATGAACTTCGCCCAAAAAGAAGAAGAAACATTTTTCCAATGTTGGGAAAGGTATAATGAGCTATTAAACGCATGCCCACATCATGGCTATGAACAGTGGAGGTTGATTAGTTTCTTCTATGATGGATTAAACTCAACCATGCGCTAATTTGTGGAGATGATGTGCAATGGGGAGTTCATGAATAAGGAAACGGAGGAAGCTTGGGATTATTTTGACATGTTGGCTGAAAACACACAAGCATGGGATACATCTAAGCCAACAAGTTTAAAACAACCCTAAACCAAGAAAAGGGAGAAATTTATGTTTTAAATGAGAGAGATGATCTAGGTTCTAAAGTGGCTAATCTCACATGAAAGGTCGAGGAGATGGAACTAAAGAAAGTGGACACAACCCAACAAAGGGGGTTGTTGAAACTATTTGTGGTATTTGTGCTTCCAATGTGCATCAAACGTCAGATTGTCCAACAATTTATGTGTTTCGAGAACTTTTATATGAACAATCAAATGCTTTGAATAGTTATCAACAACCTTTTAGTACTCCAAATTCAAACACGAACAATTCTAGTTGGAGAAACAACCCTAACTTCAATTGGGCGAATGGCAACACGGCTAACCAAAGTAATCCTTAAAGGGGGCCCCCAATGCAATTTCCTATGGCCCCACCTCAAATGCCTATAGAGGATAAATTGAAATCATTCATGGAAGGTCAAGCTCAAATAAATCAATCCAACCATACGATAATACTTGAGCTTAAAAATTCGGTGGAGGAAATCAAGGCTCGCTTAAACGCAAGGGAAGGGATTCTTCCAGCCCAACCCATACCAAATCCAAAACCACAATGCGAAATAAGCGTGCCTAGTTCCTCTAACCAACACATGAAACATGCTAAGGCCATCACCACTCTTAGAAGTGGGAAAATTATTGAAAATTTGACCCAGTGAAGGCTTCAACGCCTAATGATCTGGTATCTTCCAAAGAGGATGATGGACCTAGCACACCCATGAATGAAAAAGTACTATTGAAAGAATATAGGCCCGTTGCTCCATTCCCCCAACGCTTAATTTCAGCCAAACCTCAAGATAAATATCAAAAAAATTTGAAGGTTTTCAAGCAAGTCAAAATCGACATCCCATTGTTGGATGCAATTAAACAAATGCTGTCATATGCTAAATTTTTAAAAGACCTTTGCACGGTTAAAAGAAAAATACATGTGCAAAAGAAGGCATTTTTTACAGAGAATGTAAGTGTCATTATAAATCACGGGATGCCCAAGAAATACAAAGATCCCGGTTGTCCGACAATATCATGCGTAATTGGAGACTACCGAGTGAAACATGCTTTACTTGATCTAGGGGCAAGCGTGAACTTAATCCCTTTTTCGGTCTATGAACAATTGGGTTTAGGTGAATTAAAACCCACCAAAACCACATTACAACTTGCTGACCGATCGATTCGTATTCCAAGAGGAGTGATTGAGGACGTCCTTGTCCAAGTTGACAAAGTTTACTACCCGGTGGACTTTATTGTCTTGGACACAAGACCCATGGTTAATATTGGCCCTCAAATTCCTGTCATACTTGGCTGTCCATTCCTAGCTACATCAAACGCTATCATTAATTGTAGGAGTGGGGTCATATAAATGTCTTTTGGCAATATGACGATTGAGTTGAATGCTTTCAATATTGACAACCAACAAGAGGATGAAGATGAGGAGGTCCACGAAATAAACATGATCAATTCTATTGTGGAAGATGAATTCCTCTCACATTTTTACTCTGGTCACTTAGATGAAGACGTGACTTACTCCCTTAATAAGAACGATGATATGATAAGGGATATGATCACACTTTTAGAGTCGGTACCAGCATATGACGTTAGCCGAGAGAAGGATGTGAAAACAATACCTTATTGTGTTGAGAAATCAATTCATATTTCCACACCTTTGTGGATCATGCATACCTGAACTCCACCAACCCTGGGATGATCCATACTTGCAATATCAATGCCCAAGAAAATCTGAATGGAGACATATTTTTTCTGATAAATATGATAATGTCTCCTCTTATACATGTGATGAACATATTAAGGAACCCGCTGAAATTCTTTTTTGGGATTTTCAGTGGTTTATCTGGATCACTCACACACATGTATACTATCAAGTAGGATATTGGATGACCTTACTGCGAAACCTTTTGATCCATCTAATGATTCTGCTTGACTTTATGCTTTTGGATGAGTTGTTGGGATTAACCTCCTAGTCTGATGGAGGATGATTTTAAATAGTTTTTCTAGAATAATATCCCATTAGGATTTGCTTTGATCAGTTGATTTAGGTTGTGAAGTAATCTATCTCCAAAAGCTAATCTTGCCACGAAATATATGCTTCAGGTGATATCTCTCTTTCTCACTCCCTTTTTGTTTTGGTATTGCTCTCATGTCATGCATATTGCATATCTTATTACATTGAGGACAATGTAAAGTTTTGGTTGGGGGGTGAGAGATTCGTTAGATGAATCTGCTAGTTTTTGTGACATTTCGAGCAATGATGTAGAAATTTTTCGATTTTTCTAAAATTCAAAACTCTTTTGGAAAACCTTGATTCTATGCATTCGAGATGGCATAAGTATAAGAAGAGGAGATATGAAGTGAGGGATGTTGCAAGCTTTGAACTTCTCTTAATATAATGGTTTTATATGTGAATTCACCTATTTTTATGATTGATAGAAAATTTGAACACCTTTTGCACCTTGTTCACATTACACGATTTTCATTATTTGAAAGGGTTATGTGATTTGTGGATTAACTAGACCTTGATTTAAGGTATTGAGAAACCAAGCCGGGGTATTTTGTCCATCCTTGTCCATGGGAAAATAACGAAAGATATGGATTTCTAAAAATCCTATCTAATTTAAAAGAAAAAGGAAAAGGAAGGATGAAATTGGGAATGATGAAAAAATGGTGGAAAATTTCGATTAGGGCTACCTATTACCAACCGGGGGATGGTCTACCCGTAACCAAAGCCGGAAATGGGACGTAGTGTGAAAGCCGTCGGAAGGACAGTAAGGCAAATTCGCGTCATTGGCTTGTTGTTGCTCTATATACCTTGAGATCTATAGTCTAGTTGATCTATGAAGAAGATAGTCTTGGAAACTCATGAGATGAATTTTCACTATGCACACTAGGTTGAATTTGTTCAAGTTCTTCTATTTATCAACCAATCGGCGGTAATTTCATATGGATGCCTATTATGTTTTGAGAGTTTAAGATTTCAACCTCTATCACCTAATTTCTCTTATTTTTACGCTTATGTGTCTTGGAATGTATAGAAGAATAGTTTCTAGAGGAGAGTTGGGTTTTGGAGAATGAAACTTGTTTCACGCATGTTTTGCTCGGGACTAGTAAAATGCTGGTTGGGGAGTGTGTTGAGCTCTTAATTGTGCATATTCTAACCCTAATTCATCACTCATTATGCACGGTTTACACGTTTAAAGGACTACTCTAATGCATGATTTGTGATTGTAGGGACAAGATGGAGATTTCACTGATTCATGGCTAAATAGAGCTACTTGCAGACATTGAAGACCATAAGAACCAAGTATGAAAGGGTGGAAGAAAGAAGCGAAGGAGAGGGAAAGAAGGAAGACACAGACACTTAAGACCGATCGTGCGACCGGTCGTCCATAGCTTAAGACCGGTCGTTCGACCGGTCCGACCACTCAACAAAAAGACCCTTCTTCCCAAACCTCACTGGACCATCTGCGACCGGTCGTCCGTTCCTTAGACCGGTCGTGCGACTGGTCCTTGCAATAAAAATTGGGTTTTGGAATTATTCAAAGTCACTAGACTGTTTTGGCGGTTTTCAGACCGGTCGTGCGACCGATCGTCCACAGGCTCAGACCGGTCGTGCGACCGGTCGTCAACGTAACAGAAGCTTGTGCGTGAAGCTTCGACTTTCTCTGCGCAATTGCGTAATTCCTTGCGCAATCTGAAAGATTCTACGCAATAGACACCTCCAAGCTATAAAAGGACTTCTTCTCTTCATACTAGGGCATGCTAGGACGTGGGGATTGCTTGGGAGACGGATTCTACTTCGAGCTTTCTTAGTTTTCTTCCTGTTTTAGTAGTATTTATGTTTTTTAGGCTTCTAGTTCAAGGATGTTAAAGATGAACTAAAACCTCTTAGCTAGGGCTAAGAGGTGAAGCTTTTGATTCATTTTTGATGGATTGATGCAACCTAGGTTTCCTTTTTATGATTTAATTAAAGAATTTTAGTTAATATGAGTTTGAATCAAGTACTAGTTTGGTTTTACTTTGATCTCTTGATGACTCCGGGCTCATGTGATTCTTAGTGATTCTAAGCTTGGTAGCTTACCTTCTGAGCATTGTTTATGCTTGTGTAGTTCATTAATCTATCATCGACTCTGGGCATGGTAGACCCTTTGATTGCCTTATGTACAATGGCCTGATTTTCATGTGGGAACTCATTCAACTAAAGTTCTTATCTTTTGTTATAATCTGAATTAGTTGTTTGCTAATTGATTTTGATTTAATTAGAGTTCTAATCATTAGTTGTAATCAAGTCTAGTAACAGGATTTGATGAAAGCTATGGTTGTGAATCTTAACTAGATTGAATAGAGGCTTGGCCTACACAATTAAGTGTGCCCAGCGCCTGAGCATTGATGTGGGAATTGAATCAATGAATAAGCAACTAGTTTTGGATAATTGTTGATTGAACCGCTCTATATTCCGATCGGATAAAGATATGAATTCGATTCCGATTGAGTTATGAGGGACCTAGTTGTGTTGATGCATTGAAACTTGCCAAAAGTGGATCCTTGGCGCTCTAGTGCCTTTTTAGATTGATATTACCTTACACATTCACTGTTTAAATCCAAATCACTATTTTCTAGCTTTAGTGCTTAACAGGATCTTAATTATTAGTTATTTTAGATAAATTCTGAGAATACCCATTCATAAATCTCTGTGGGAATGATACTCGGTCTTTTCGAATTATTACTACTTACTTCGCAACCCTACACTTGGGGAAGTGAACACTAACCGGTACAGCGAGGCAGCAAATCAACCATGCACGCCAGTGGGCAAATCAATCATGCACCACTGATCCAACCGAGCAAATAAACCATGCTCAATAAGTGAAACGACCAAAACTCGCTGCCACAGAACATTAGGAACCTGTCGCAAATCAACCATGCTCACCTAACCGGTACAGCGAGGCAGCAAATCAACCATGCACGCCAGGAGTCAAATCAACCATGCTCCTATTTTGTCGTAGTGTATAAAAGATGTACATGAATGTCATGGGTTATGGAAACACTCCTTCAAGCATACAATGCATCTCAAACTCAATTCCAATCACACCATGCATGTGTTATCTTTATTTAATTAGTTCTTTATCTAAACATTTAGTTTGAGGTAAATTAAGGAAACTGAGAAGATGGTCGTGTAAGGTAACCAACCTATGTCAAGTTTGTCTAACATCTTGATATGTACAACTAGATAGGATAATTTTGGGAAAAACATCAAGAAGGAACAATTATGAGACGATATTTAAGAACAGAGATCGAAGTTGGGTTCCATACCTAAGATTCCCTTACAATTGACAAGGAAGAATAAACACAATACCAAAGGCTTGATTAAGGAAGTGAGTTGGAACACGGATTCCTAACTCAAAATCCAATTGTTAAACAACATAAGAAGGAAATAAGACTTGGAATATAACAATAAGAAAATCAAGCAAAATCAACCAGAAAATCGTGAGATGAATCACTCACAGACTAATCTGAGTTGATCTGAGTTGACTCAGCGATCGGTTTAGAGGAGAGTTCTCTTCTTCTATCTTCTTTCTTCTTTCTTTCTTTCTTCTTCTTCTTTGCTCGAGTGTTCTCGCAGCAACCGTGGGTGGGTCCCCTACTGATTAGAGACCACACGGCTGCTCTCTCTCTCTCTCTCTCTCTCTCTCTCTCTCTCTCTCTCTCTCTCTTCTTCTTCTTCTTCTTCTTCTTTTTCCTTCTTCCTTTCTTTCTTCCTCCTCCTTTCTTCTTTGCTGGAGAAGGGTCCAGCAGTGCACGGCGCAGCAACAGCAGGGCAACGACAGTCGCACCACCACCTTCTCTCGCTCTCTCTCTCTCTCTCCTTCTCTCTCTCTAACGCCCCACACTCTCTCTCTCTCTCTTTCTCACAGCTTCTCTCTCTCTCTTGTGTTTCTTAGAAGATAGGAGTGGACGGATGAAGACCTTATATAACTAACTAGGGCGCTGGAGAAGCAGTGAAGGCGCAGACATACAAGGAAGTCCCGGTTCTAGTTGGAGAAGGAGACCGAATAGTTCTGGAACTCCTTTGAACGTGGGGCTCATTGGGAAGCTAGGCGGGGTCCACATGGAGATCTGGAAGAGATCTCGCCCATCCATGCACGGCCGATCCATAGATCTTGGATTTCTTTAGATTGAACGGTAGTTTGCAGAGGATTCGTTGCTCAGTCGTTGGAAGAAAAACTCACGAGGATTGTTTGCGTTGGGAAGACCAATCAGATGGACCGTTTGGATTTCAGAAGTGAGGTCCACAGATGGACGGCGCTGAGCGCCCAGACGAACCGCGCCGCACGCTGTTGCAGCAGACGAAGAAGAAGACGGAAACCGTCTTATAATACACGGTCAACACGCGTTTGACCGGGCTCAAGTTGCGCACATAGTGCACGTGGGTCCCACCATGATATATGTACAAAATCTAATCCGACCATCAAGTAGGACACCAAATTTTAGGGCATGACACAAAAAAATTGAGGCATATCCGAGTTTAGATGGCCCACTTATGGCCCGTTTCCTGATTAGGACATTTGTAGAATGATCGGAGGGTTGAAATTCCATGTTTATGGTTAGATCGTGTCCTAGAACTAGTATATAGAGTTTTGTACGAGAATGATCGCCAGAAATCATGATACTTGAAAATGGTCATATAACTTAAGTTTAACTAATGGTATTTTCGTAATTATTGTAAATTTATGAGTTTTGTGAAATTTGACACTTCTACGCTATTCTAGGGTTCATGTTGAGCAATTTTAATAAAGGGACCATACTATAATTCCTTACGAATTATTTAATATTAATTTAACAATATTAAAGTTATTTAATTACTTAACTAATCAATTAAACTACAAATTAAATTATTACAGAAATTTAAAGTTAATCAAATTATTATTTAAATTATTGTGAGGATCCGGGTTATTACATAAGCATGCAATGAGATCCTGAAACATCTCTTGCACTCATCGCTTATGCTCCACTCGCATCTCCACCTCCTCCCTCCTCCTCTCCAGCTGGTCTCTGATCTCATGGACGATGACCCGCAACTGTTGAACCTCTCTCTCTGTGATATCAGCTCGGTGTAGGGCGCTCTCTCCCAGCGACAGAATGGCTGGAGGCAGCTCTAGCAGATGCCATGAGCTTAGCATCATGGCCAAGCCCACGCACATATCCCGAATGGGTGCCAAGCACCTCACTCACGATATTTAGCTCACTCCGCTGAGCACCATCGAGAGTGGGCTGACTGCGTATGGTATCCATCGTCGCCTGTAACGAAAACATATTAATTTTCACAATGAATGACATTATTATAAATCAATGCAAGTATATTTTACAATGTAAGGATTTTCGCCCAATGCTCGCTAGCTCTAGGATGAACCCGAGATCCCGTTGCTTACTGACAGTGAGTCCCTCTGTAGAGGTTGACTAATTCAGGCTCATAACCGGTGATGGGATCTTGCTGTGCAATCAAAAGGACGGTAGAGTTAGTATAAATGTATGAAAATAATATAAAACTTAATAATCAACACTAATTTCTTACCATGTTGTAACGATGTCGTACAATGGACTTCGAACCTGCTACGTGGTTCACATCTAACTTTTTCCTATTCGCGAAATTTATTCTGCTCCTCTTCTAAACACATTATTCATAATACATTATTACTAATTGCGAATTTAATTGTTAACTTAAGATATCGTAAATATGTAAATATTACTTTAAAAGCCTCAGATGAAAATTGCTCGCAGAGTATCCGCCAGTCTTCTATACTCACAGTGCGGCGGTGTGGACACTACACCCTCATCGTGGGTCTTGCAGCGCTTGTACCACTGGTGTAACTCTCCTAGTACTCCTTAAATCGCTCCCTTACCATGTCGTCAACAACGTGAGAAATGTAAGGAATATTCAAATATATAACAAATTTATCTTGCAGTTTTGTAAAGAATAGATTAAGGCAATAAACTTATTAACATAATAACTTAACCGTAAATGAACATTCACAAGAGATTTTAATTTACTAAAATTTACCTGAAGGCACTGACGGATGAGCTGCCTCACATCATCTGTTACGTCTGTTCATCGGGGGGTGGTGGCAGGGATCAGAGATCGGCATAGGACTCCGACCTCCAACGTAAACAATCTGGCATTGTTCCCAACAGGTCTAAGGCTACCATCACCCTACCCTCACGTGTAATCCGCTTTAAAACTAACCCACGCATGGGTTCACGTCCTTGTCGGTTGGTCGACGATGCTGTTTGGGTTCGGGTTTGGGTTCGGGTTCGGGTTCAGGTTTAGGTTTAAGTTTAAGTTTAGGTTTGGGTTTAAGGAAATAAGTTTAAGTTTAGGTTTGAGTTTAGGTGTAGGTTTAGAGAATAGGTTTATGTTTAAGTTTAAGTTTAAGTTAAGGTTTAGGTTTAGGTTTCGGTTTAGGTAATAGGTTTAGGGAATAGGTTTAGGTTCAATTTAGGATAATAGGTTTAGGTTTAAGTGCAGGTTTATGTTTAGGAAAATAGGTTTGAGTTTAGGTGTAGGTTTAGGTTTAGGTTTAGGTTTAGGTGTAGGTTTATGTTTGGGGAAATAGGTTTGAGTTTAGGTGTGGGTTTAAGTTTAGAGGTTTGGGTTCGGATTCGGGTTTAGGTTTGGGTTGGGTCGGACAACCCGACTTTCATCCCTAGTTTAGGTTTAGGTTTAGGTTTATGTTTAGGGAAATAGGTTTGAGTTTAGGTATAGGTTTGAGTTTAGGTATAGGTTTAGGTTTAGGGGTTCGGGTTCGAGTTCGAGTTCGGTCGGGCAACTTGACTTTCAACCCTAGCTTAGGTTTAGGTTTCGGTTTAAGCTTATGTGTAGGTTTAGGTTTAGGGGTTCGGGTTCGGGTTCGGGTTGGGTCGGGCAACTCGACTTTCATCCCTAGTTTAAGTATAGGGTATATGCTTTTAGGTTGAGGTTTAGGATGGACGGTGTGGATACACATACATCATAGTGGGCCCCAACTGTGGGACCACTGTGATGTATGTGCCTTACATCTTTACCTTCCATGCATTTCGAAAGCTCATTTTAGGGTATCAACCCAAAATTGAAGCCAATCCAACCTATGGACAAGGCCACAAAGACCCGGATGAAGAGACCACACTAATATCAGCTTGATCCAAAACTCTTGTAGCACATGTGATTTTTAAAATAGTTGAGTACCATTGTTTACTGTATTATGATGCACTTGAGATTTGGATCCCACCATGATGTATATGTTGTATCCAACCATCCATCCATTTGAAGAGATCATTTTAGGGCATGAGCTGAAGAATGAGGCAGATCCAAAGCTCAAGTGGACCTCACCAAAGAAAATAGTGGGGACTAATCTCTTACCATTAAAAACTAACTGGGCCCACAAAAGTTTTCGATCAAATTGATATTTGTGTTTTCCCTTCTTTCATCTCTGTGTGAACTTACGAACATGTTGGATCTCAAATAAACATCATGGTGGGTCCCAGGAAGGCATCAACGGTCGGGGGCATGTCCCCACCATGATGTTCAGTTTTAGCTTTAGGGTTTAGGATTAGGGCTTAGGGTTTAGTTCTTGAAGGCTCAACTGACTCACGGATTGCTTCGACACACATCCGGGTCTGCTCCATCAATTTCTAGCTAATACAAAAAAATGAGCTTGTCTAAATGGCTAGGCCACCCATATTGTTATTCAGAGGAAATACACAGCTTCATCATGGTTATAACAGTGGTTTCTACCTTCTAGGGAACCCCGCTCAACATCCGAATAGCTCCGATGCACATCCGGGTCTGCTTCATCAATTTTGAGCTAATACACAAACATGGGCCTGGCCATATTGTTGTTCATAGGAAATGGATAGCTTCATCGTGGTCATAACAGCGGTTCCCACCTTCCAAGGACCCCCGCTCAACATCCGAATAGCTCCGACGCACATCCGGGTCTGTTCCATTAATTTCGAGCTAATACACAAACATGGGTCTATCCAAATGGCCAGGCCACCGATATTGTTGTCCATATGAAATGGACAACTTCATCACGGTCATAATAGTGGTTCCCACCTTCCATGGATCCCCCGCTCAACATCCAAATAACTTCAACGCACATCCGGGTCTACTCCATCAATTCCGAGCTAATACACAAACACGGGCCTGTCCAAATGACCAGGCCACCCATATTATTGTCCATAGAAAATGGACAACTTCATCATGATCATAACAGTGGTTCCTACCTTCCAGAGACCCCGCTCAATATCCGTTTGGATCAAACATTTTTAATTACAAGTATTATGTTTATCATTTAATTTGCCACTAAATGATAATATAATACAATCAGTCGCTCATCCAAGGATGGATAGATTGAAATGCTTTCATTATTTTCATTTAAATGCCTAAGCCTAAATTTCGGCAGCATCTCCCCCTATCACTCCAAATATATTTCTCTTACATTTAATTTCCACATTAAGTATCCACGCATAATGTGTATTATTGACAATGGAAATAAACATAAGAAATATATCCGGAGAGAATATGAGAGATGGCGCATGAAACTAATGATAGAGCATATAAATGAAAAACAATAAAAACATTCCAATCTATCCAACCTTGGACTATCTAACAGGACAATTTAGCATATTTCTATACCTCCAAAACATATTTTATCTTTGCTCGGTAATATAGAAATCTCCAAATGGGCTAACTGATTGTATTATACTACCATTCGTGGACAAAATAACTATTAATAATAAACTACACACATCCACACATACATCCACATACATCCACACAAATCAACCACGGATAGCTCCGACGCACATCCGGGTGTGCTCCATTAATTCCGAATACACAAGCACGAGCCTGTCCAAATGGCCATGCCACTCATATTATTGTCCATAGCAAATGGACAACACCATCATGGTCGAATAGCAGTTCCCACCTTCTAGAGACCATCGCCTTAATTTAACTTTCATCCGCCTAGAACATAAATTGTATATCCACTCCGTCCATCTGTTTATCCGGCCCATTTTAGGAGGGGCTTCCAAAAATTATGCAGATCCAAATCCGAAGTGAACCATACTACTGGAAACAGTGGTGTTGAGTTCCCCACCATTAAAAATTCCAAAAAGCCCATAGTAATGTTTTAATAATGTTTATTTGAAATCTAAGCTGTTTATAATGTCAAGAATATCTGGATGAAGGGAAAATATAAATATTAGCTTGCTCCAGAACTTTTGTAGCCCACTTGAGATTTAGATATTATTAGGGTTTGGTATCACATCCTCAAATGAGGTTTAAAAATATATGGACGGCGTGGATATATATAAAAAATACAGCAATATGGGCCCCACATGGTTAGGGTAACGCCCATTAAGCTATTCCCCTGGTAACAGCTAATCTGCTCTCTAAATCTGATTTTACCTGGTGTGTTTGGCGACCAATTCCAGCCAAACAGGATTCCATCTGGAAACCTAAATTGGATGGAACAGGGATTAGTGTGGAAACGGTGCGGGGGATCATTTCTACGGTAGGGAAAAGAGGTGGAAGTGAGCGCACCCACCTCCATGTATGCATTGTACATCTATGATGTATGTGCTTTATATCCACATGGTCCATCCATTTTGCAAGCTCAATTAAGGGCATTACACAAAAAATGAGGCAGATCTAAATTTTCAAGTGGACCACACCACAGGAAAACAACGTTCACCATTAAAAACTTCCTAAGGCCAGCTATAATGTTTATTTGCCATCCAACCTAGCCATCTGTCTTACGGACGCGGATTAGCTACTGACAAGTTGAGTAGCTATCTCACTATTGAAGTGACGTCACCAACTTTTAGGGGCCCTACTAGGGCTGTAAATGGGTCAGTGGACCCAATGGGGCACCCGGACCCAACCCATTTAGACCCGACCCAGACCCGACCCATTTGTTAAATGGTACGGGTCTGGGTCCAAGAACAGACCCAATTGCTAAATGGGTCTAGGTCTGGTTTCCTTTATATTAGACCCGGCCCGACCCAACCCAGACCCATTTAGTAAGTGGGCGGGTTTGGTCTATGTTTCAAGGGACCCGTCCAGACCCAATTTTAAGCCTTGTAAAATGCTTGCATACTTGATCTAGACCCGGACCCATTTATAAATGGGTCTAATGGGTTGACTCAGACCCGACCCAGACCCGCCCATTTAGTAAAAGGGTCTGGGTCTAAAATTTGGACCCAGACCCGTTTAGTAAATGGGCGGGTCTGGTTTTGGCTAAAACCCGCCCTGAACCCGACCATTTACAGCCCTAGGCCCTACCATGATGTATGTGTTGTATCCACACCATCCATCCGTTTGTGTGGACCCTCGCCGTTCCGCGCTCCCACACGACGTTCTCCCTTTCCTTTCAGAAAAAGAAGAAGAGGTGCGTGCGTGCGAATTGCCGTTTGTGCCACTGGCTTGCCTCGTTCTCGAGGGCTTTGTTTGGTTGTTGTGTTAAGCTGAATGCAGTTTGAATGAGTTTATATAAGACCAGAGTCGCCACTAGCCAGTTACTTCGAATCTACAGTCGGCTAGACCCCGTAGAAACGTTAGAGAAGGGGATCCGAAGATTCCTTCCTCTAAAATGACTCCTTTTGATCTGCGGCCTAGAGGTTCGAGGTAAGGGATCATGGTTACAGGTGGGAAGAGGTTAAGCACCCCACACACTGCCCGTACAGAAGTACGGTCTCTACTTCACAAAATCGAACTAATACTTGAAAGTCTGTTTTAATCCTCGTGCATTCTCATAGATGACATGATGCATGAATGCAGGTCTGAACAGTAAGAGTTTCTGATGGACAGATTTCCATTAACAGGCAAGTCCAGAGCATACACTCGAATTGACAGGTGCTTTATGCGAGATGCATGCTGTGTGTTTGAATAATCAAAGTGCTTGTAGTGGCATGTACATGAATCCAAGTCTGAACAGTAAGAGTTTCTGATGGGCAAGTTTCCATTAACAGGCAAGCCCAGAGCATACGCTCGAACTGACAGGTGCTTTATGCGAGATACATGTTGTGTGCTTGAATGATCAAAGTGCTTGTAGTGAAGCAGGGGAGTTCGAAGGAAAGTAAATGTTGCACTTATGCTAGATGCAAATCAGATGATGCTAGTAAAGAACAGCTAGATAGGACGGAGGTGTCGCAAGGGTTGGCTTCGAGTGGATGGATCAAGACTTGGATGGCTTGGGAGACTTGGACCAGTGGTCAGGCTGGGCTAGACCAGGGCTAGACTCTTCTCACTCGGGCTCTCCTTGGTGGAGGAATGGGCTAAAGGGTGGAGAGATGGGTTGCACTTGGGCTGGATGGCTTTGGAGGGATTGGATGGGATGTTGAAATGAGAAGGGGAGGGGGGTATTTATAACAACTGGCAGTGGCAGAACCCGTAAATATTTTTGGGCGACCCCCTGTACGAACGCTCCTCGAGTTCCAGCGCGTGGTACGGACATGTCTCGGGGCGGATGTTTGGATTCAGTAGGTTGATTCAGTGGGTTGACTCAGCGAGTCAACTCGGTGATTTGACTCAGTGGGTTGACTCGGCGGGTTGACTCGGTGATTTGACTTGACAGGTTGACTCAGCGGGTTGACTCAGCGGATTGACTCGGTGTTTAGAAACGGTGTTTTGACTCAGCGAGTTGACTTTTTTAGGATTTTTCAACTGGTTTTTCTTATGGGGGTTTTTCAGGGTGATGTTTAGGGGCGGGTTGACTGGGTTCAGGCTTGAGTTGGGCTATGGATTGGGGCTGACAATGGTGAGTTTGGCTGAGTTTGGACTTAGGATTTGGGGGTATGGTCCTACATTCATCCAGCTATCTCTACCAACAGTGTAGCCGAAGGTGAGGTGTCTACAGATGCCCCTCTTTGGCAAAGGTTGTGTGCAACCGAATGCCAAAGCGAGTGGACACACCACTTCTGACCCAGTCATTCATAGATCATGGTCTGAAATCTTTGCTTGCCTTTGCATCTGTGCCAGTTGATCGTCTGGAAATCGATCACTCGTACATACCGTGGAAGTTTGGAGAAAACGTTGCGACTGTCCCTGCAGTTTGCTGCAACCTGGGTACCCAATCGCAACCCTTCCGTTCCCGATTGGTACTAACAACGGAAAGGTACAGTAGAGCCTCTACGTTTGTAGTCTTACGAGGATACTGACCCTGTGATTGATTGTATGTTTGATGTTTTCCTGGACACTCCAGGAGTACTTGTTTCGCTTGACTGTCAAAGTGGTTAGATGCCATGTGTCATGTAGTCTTACAGGATTCTACTACTCCGACTTGGACTCAGTTAAGGTACTTCAGGCATCCACGCCTAGGTATGTGCGGGTGGACTCTTTCCACCCGATCTGCTGGTTTTGATGCTTGGTTTGCAATTCATTCTTTCCTTGATTGTAGCCTGGAATCTTTGTTATCTTTTGTATCTGAGTCAGTTGATTGTCTGGAGATTGATAACTCGCACATACTGCGGGAGTTTGGAGAAAACGTTGCGAATGTCCCTGCAGTTTGTGTAACCTGGGTACCCAATCGCAACCCTTCCATTCCCGATTGGTACTAACATCGGAAAGGTACAGTAGAGCCTCTACGTCCGTAGTCTTACGAGGATACTGACCCTATGACTGATTGTGATGTTTGATGTTTTCCCAGATCACTCCAGAAGTACTTGTTTCGCTTGACTGTCAAAGTGGTTAGATGCCCTGCGTCATGTAGTCTTACAAGATTCTACTACGCCGACTTGGACTCAGTCAAGGTACTTCAGGCATCCACGCCTAGGTATGTGCGGGTGAACTCTTTCCACCCAATCTGCTGATTTTGATACTTGGGTTACAATTTATCGTTTCCACCTATTCAAATGGTTTCTTTGACCGAGCCTTTTGGCTTTCATCTTTTCGTATCTTGGCATGTGGTACGACTGCACTGACACTGGAGTTCAGTTCGACTGTACTTTGAGTGCATTGGATCTGATGTTCTCCGGGGAAACCGCGAGGCAACGGATCTTATTTGATTTTTGCGTCGGCTCCTACCCAGAGATATGGAAGATCTCCTGGTGTTTTGGAGGAAGAACGCTCTACTGGGAATTTTTTTTTTTTTTGAAAAGATACCCACTCTGGGGAGTGATACTCCATGGGGTTTTTATTCGCAATCAGGAATATTTTTTGTCTTTTTGAAATGAAAATCTGGTTTGCGTTCGCCTCCACTAGGGATGCCTGTGGGATCTTTGGCCAACCGACTTTATTTTGAAAGCAGGTAAACATGATGATTGATGCGATGGATGCTGATGCATGGAGATGCATATGTGATGATGGATGCATGACTTGGCTCATTCTCTTTCAGTTTGATGATTTTGCTTTTGCTGGAGATGCAGAGAATTTTGAGCTTATTGCTTGCAGGGTTGTGCTTCCCTGGGGTTTTTCTTTTTTCTTTATGCCGATGTTTGGTCAGCGGGTTGGTCAAGATTCCGACCCGTGATCGATCAGGTCCATCATCCCAAGATGATGTTTCTTTGCTAATGAGAATGTACGAGGATGTTATCTGACTTCAAGATGTTCTTCTGGGCATAAATGCGATTGAGACGGTGCTTGGTCGCCAGTTTTGGTCAAGATTCCAATTTGCGTGCGATTGGATCGGTCATCCCAAATTGTGAAGAGACTGGAGTTCAAGACTCCTAAAGTGTAGTGCTGGGGGATAGTGACAATTTTTGTGATTTGTTGTTAATATTTGGTCCGAATCTTTACCTGAGTAGTCAGGATAGAGATCAGTTATTGAAAAAAAGGAAATATTTTTTTGTGTTTTTTTAAAATTTTTGGCTTGAAAGCAAGTGAAACATTTTTTGTGATTTTTTACAACATTTTGTTCGAAAGTAAGGGAAATATTTTGTGATTTTGAAAAGTGATTTTGTAATGTTTTGGTATTTTGTTGGATTTTTCTGAAATGCAGGGAAAAGGTATGGAATTTTCATCCATTTCCAGCTTCTACTGCTGGTAAGGTACCCGATCCATTTTACGTCAGCGAGCAAGACGAGTCTCACACAGTTAAGTGCCGTAGTTTTACATCTTCGGATGAGGAGATTTTGAGGGTTTTCAGTCAACACACCCACAAAGTTGCTTGTTCCTCATGTGCAATGCACATAGACCACGTATCGTCTGACGGACTCCTTCGGCCACAAAATGAGCCACATCCTCATATTTCCCTTAGTCAATCCAGTTTGGGGCCTTACGTTGCTCACAATTCCGTGAGGGTGCGCTCCACCTCCCAACAGCCTTAATTCCCTTCATGAGTTTTAGGAACAGGGAACATCCGTCAGATTCAACAACGACTTCCAAATCAAGGTTGTCTATCACGGTGCGTTCAACACGAACAGGATTGCGGGGCTCTGCCCGCCTCAGCCTTTACTTGTTTAAAAGATTCCGAACACCCGTACGATCAACTGTCAGCCATGTCCGAAACTGGTTAGGAAAGAGAGCCCCCGAGAAGTTAATCCCAGTGTAGTTTTAGGTCTTCGGACCACTGTGGATGAATTTGTGCAGTTGAAATTGATGGTGGAATTTTCCTTTTTTTATTTTTGTTTTATTTTTTTTTTTTATTTTATTTTTTTTTGAAAAGTTCCAGACTTCAACTCGGGTAATCGAGGTTGATGCTGGTTTTTATGAAAAGCTTGAAATCTTTTTGGTATTTTGGAGATGATCCGGATTATCGAACCTTGGTCCCAGCGGTTGAGGCCGATGCCGGTTTTTGGTTGAAAGCAGGAAAAGGTCCCCCGAGAAATTAATCTCAGTGTAGTTTAAGGTCTTCAGACAAAAAATATGTACATGCTGAAAATACATTCTTTTTTGTGATTTTTTCGAAATGATCCAAGTCATCAGATCTTGGCCTGAACGACTAGGATCGATGCTGGTTTTTATTAAAATCCCTCGGGATATTGATCCCGACGTAGTTTAAGGTCTTCGGACCACACTACTGTACAAAACAGGGCAAACACATTTTTTATTTTTTGGAAAATGTCCGAAGCCATCTGATCTTGATGTAAGCAAACAAGACCGACGCTGGTTTTTATTGAAAATCTCTTGGGATGTCGATCCCGACATAGTTTAAGGTCTTCGGACCCAAAACTGTACAAAAGAGTGCTGGAAATGTATATATATATATATATATATATATATATATATATATATATATATATATATATTTGTGATTTTTGAAAAATGTCCAGTGTTGTCGGATCTTGACTCGAGCAATCAAGACTGATGCCGGTTTTTATTGAAAATCTCTCGGGATGTCGATCCCGACGTAGTTTAAGGTCTTCGGACCCAATTTTTATACAAGCTGAACTTACATTCTTCTTCTTTTTTGCAATTTTTTTGAAATGATCCAGGTCATTAGATCTCGGCCTGAATGACTGGGATCGATGCTGGTTTTTATTAAAATCCCTCGGGATATTGATCCCGACGTAGTTTAAGGTCTTCGGACCAAACTTATGTACATGTTGAAAATACATTCTTTTTGTGATTTTTTTCGAAATGATCCAGGTCATCAGATCTTGGCCTGTACGGCTGGGATCGATGCTGGTTTTTATTAAAATCCCTCGGGATATTGATCCCGACGTAGTTTAAGGTCTTCGGACCACATTTTGTAGTTGGGCATACTTGCCTTGCTTTGTTTGTCTTCTGACGGGGTTGATTGTGATTTGAGTGGTCCGAATTACTTGAATTGGCCCTGTGGGCCCTTTCCAGACTTTAGCTTTTCTTTGGAGCATCTATCCTTGATGTTTTGTGAGGCTAAGAAGGCTTCTCATGGTGCGGATGATGACTTGAATGGCTCAGATTTGTTCTTTTTAGCCATGTGGGCCCACTTGATGATCAGATCTTAGACTCTAGCCTTCTTTTTTTATGATCAAGCCCATGATGTTGCTATTTGATAAGCCGTGTAAGCTTTCCCATGGCTTGGATCACGATGATCTAGCCTTTGAGTGGCTCAGATTGCTTGTGGGCCTCTCTTGATCAATTTTCCTTTTCTTTGACTTGGTCAGACTCATTTTGACCGCAGTACTTCATGATTGGACAGGTGGGGTACCTTCCAGATGATTCAGATCAGCCTCAAACGAAATCTGGAGTTGATTAGAGCCTTGGGTGGCCCTCAGGGTGCCATCTGCTAACGTGGACTGTCAGTCTCACCTACGAAAGACTGTGAAGCCAATCCCGCAGAGAAAGAAGGAGACCATCCGTACGGGCGGCCCTCAGGGGGCCGCCCAGATCTCCTCTCTTGTGCGGTCTGGGCTGGTCCCAGTTCGGACATTCCATGGTTACTTCCTGTTGCTGTCTCAACATTCTCTGTCTCTGAATCTTTGATCCCGGCCATGTATCCTTCTCTTGTCTTCACCTTTCTTTTCATTTTTGTCTTTTTCTCTTTTGGTCCTCTCTTGGGCAGCCATTAATGATGGCTTGGGGGTGATGAAGGCTGATCCTAGTGGGTCTCATACTTCAGAAGATGGTGGAGGCTTTAATGATGGTCGGATATTTTTTATGGATGGTAGAGATGAAGCTTTGAATGAGGGCATTGATGGGGGTTTAAGGATGGTGGTTAATGGAGCTTTTAATGACTCCATTAATGGTGAGATGGCTGGAATTTTAGATTTGCATGGGGCATTGATCATGATAGGATTGGATGGTATGGATGGGATGGATGGGATGGGGAGATGGGCCATATGTGAGGCTACACATCCTCTGGGAGTGGGCTGCATGGATGAGGTGATCGATGGTGATGATGGGGTCATGATGGACATTGATGGGCTGATCTTAGATTGCCTTCTGGTACCTGTGAGGAGAGAAAACACTTTAGTAAAAGGATTGAAGTATCGAAGCAGGAAGAGAGATACTTACCTTCTGGGAGGAATGATCGGGACAAAGATGCTTGTACGAGGCACTCCATAAGTTGGCTGGGGGATGTTTATTTTGAAAGCCCTACAAGTTTTTTTTTTTTAGCATATATACGAATAAGGAAAAATGATTTTTTTTTTTGAAAAATATATGCAAATCATGACGTAAAAATTTGTGTCAAGTGCTTATCTGTCTGTGCATGATTTGCACTTGTGTTTTTAGATGTAGGAATCAGAACATTTGACTCAGCCTAATGTCATACTTGATTTTCTTAATTATTCACCAAGGGTCCTGGTCCCCTTAAGATAGTGCTCAATGGTATCCTGCCCCTAGAATTTGGGCAGATCTTGAAAGAATTCTCGACTCATAGCCGTCATCCTTGCTTCCATTGAATCTTCATGTTGCTTGGATCTCTCATGTACCTGCTTTTTTTTCTTTTTCTTTTCCTTTTCCTTTCTTAGCCATTATTACCCGCAACGCCCTTTCGGGTTTTCGCTACATCCGGCTTGCCTGTCATTGTTGCCCTTGGCGCCCTTTCGGGTTTTCACCATGTCCCGGGTATTTGATCTTGCCTACCCCTTAGCAGCTATGTTGTTTTTACCCTTCGCGCCCTTTCGAGTTTTCACCAAGTCCGCTGTGTGCCCACTGTTTTTACTCGGAGCGCCCTTTCGGGTTTTCACTCCACCTTCTTTGTTTAGGCACACATTGTCTTTTTTTTGTCTTTGGATACCTGCGGCGGCTAGAGGTCGGGAATCCGTCATTGCCGGCCGATGGCAGTCTATCAGCCCTTATCCTAAGTTACGATGATAGAGCCGTTGGTCTTAGCTAAAGACCATTCTGAGATAAATGGATGGATGACTGTGTTTCTTCTTGGGTTGATTTTTTCTTGGGTGCCTTACTTTGGGTTCCCTTTTCTCTTTTCTTCTTTTTTTTCTTTTCTTTTGTATTCTTTTTCTCTTTTTTTTTGTATTATTTTTTTCTTTTTCTTTTGAATCCCCTTATTTGAAACACTTGTTGGTGGACGAAAATTATTTCTCAGAGGTTTTAGCTTCGACCTCTTGACTTCAGCTCTATTAAAGTAACTCTTGATAAGGTCAAAATGACTTACCCGTGAAAGCTCTTCACTTTGTCGGCATTGATTGGCTCAGGAAGATCCACCCCTCTCATGCTGGTGAGTCTGAGGGCGCCTCCGGGAAGTACTTCTCTGATGATCAGCGGCCCGTCCCATGAGGGTTTGAATTTTCCTCTGGGATCCGGAAGGTGTGACAGTAGAATCTTCTTCATGACCATGTCGCCTACCTTAAAACTTCTTTTTTGGACTCTCTTATTGTAAGCCCGAGCGATCCTTTTCTGATAACACTGAGAATGACTTAGCGCACGCATGCGCTTTTCATCTGTTAGCTGCAACTGATCGAATCTGGCCCGTTGCCATTCTCCTTCTTCAACTCCGCTTTCTAGTAACACCCGTAGTGATGGTATTTCCACCTCGACTGGCAGAACTGCTTCCATTCCATAAGTAAGCTCGAAAGGAGTAACACCCGTAGCAGACCGTACAGAAGTTCGATAGGCCCAAAGTGCATATGGGAGCATATCTGACCAATCTCGATAGGTCACGACCTATCTTCTCGAGTATCCTGACAATTGTCTTGTTTGCAGCTTCTACCCCACCATTCATCTGAGGACGGTAGGGGCTTGTTCGATGACGTTGGATCTTGAATTTGCTGAGGAAGTCATCCATCTTCTTGTTGACGAACGGGGTCCCATTATCTGTGATGATAACATTGGGGATTCCATACCGGCATATGATGTTGTTCTTCATGAATTTGACCACCTGGGATGCTGCAATCGTGGTGTAGGAGGCTGCTTCTACCCATTTGGTGAAGTAGTCGACTGCCACAAGTATGTACTCATGACCGTTTGATGCTTTGGGACTAATCTTGCCGATGATGTCGAGTCCCCACATGGTGAAGGGCCAGGGGGTGGTCAGGTTGTATAATTCTGATGAGGGGGCATGGATTTGATTCGCATGCTCCTAACACTTGAAGCATTTTCTGACGTGCTGGCAACAGTCTGTCTCCATGGTGAGCCAATAGTAGCCGAGTCGCAGAATCTTTTTTGCCATCATGTGCTCGTTCATGTGTGGGCCGCAGATTCCTTCGTGTATTTCTTTCATGATTTTTGCAGCTTCTGTTTCATCGACGCATCGTAGGAGGATGTGATTATAGGATCGCTTGTAAAGAACTTCGCCACTGATGGTGAACTGGCCGGCCAAACGCTGGATGGTTCGGCGATCTGTTGCTGTTGCTGACTCTGGATACTCCTGGGTTTTGAGATATTGCTTGATGTCGGCATACCAGGGTTTGTCAGGGACAGCTTCAGCTTCTTCTATTTGCAGGCGGAAAGCAGGTTCATCTTGAATTTCAACTGTGAGCTCCCATTCTGAAGCTCCTTTTGGTATCTCGAGCATTGATGCAAGTGTGGCGAGAGCATCTGCAAACTGGTTCTTGGCTCTGGGCATGTATGAGAAGGTGACTTCTTTGAACTCCTCGATCAAATTTTCAAGATACACATGATATGGTATCAACTTCTCATCCTTGGTTTTCCATTCGCCATTGGTCTACTTGAATATAAGCTGTGAGTCTCCAAATACTCGTAGCTTCTTGACGCCCAAGATTATGGCTTCCCTTAAGCCGGCGATGCATGCTTCGTACTCTGCCATGTTGTTGGTGCACTCGAATGCTATGCGCCTTGAGATAGGAATAGGGACATCATCTGGAGAGTAGAGGATTGCTCCAATACCACTCCCTTTAGAATTTGCTGCGCCGTCGAAGAATAACGTCCACTCATCTTTCTTCTTCTTTTCTTCGCCTTCGATAAGTAAGAGATCTTCATCAGGGAAGAATATCTTGAGCGGTTGATAATCCAAGAGGGAGTAGGCGGCAAGATGATCGGCAAGAGCCTGCCCCTTGATTACCTTCTGAGTGATATAGGTGATGTCGAACTCAGACAGGAGTAGCTGCCATTTAGCTATCCTTCCAGTGAGTGCCGGTTTCTCGAACAAGTACTTGAACGGATCCATGTGAGAGAGGAGGAGAATAGGGAATGCAATCATGTATTGACGGAGTCGCTGAGTTGTCCAGACTAGGGCGAGGCAAGTCTTCTCGATCGGAGAATACCTGGTCTCATAGTCGGTGAACTTTCGGCTCAAATAATATATTGCTTGTTCCTTCTTCCCAGTCTCATCGTGCTGGCTGAGGACACAGCCAATGGCTTCTGCTGCTTACCGAGATGTATAACAATAGTGGTCGTCCGGGAGTGGGTGGCACTAGAATTTGAGGATTCATGAGATATTTCTTGATGCGGTCTAAGGTGACTTGGCAATCATCATTCCATTCTTTTGGAACGTTCTTTCGGAAGAGCTTGAATATGGGCTCACAGATAGGTGTGAGCTAGTGCGATGAAGTGACTGATGTATTGAATTCTGCCGAGGAAGCCATGAATTTCTTTCTCTATTCTAGGAGGGGGCATCTCGATGATTGCTCTGGTTTTGTTCTCGTCGACCCTGATGCCATCCTCGCTCACCATAAAGCCGAGGAGCTTACCTCCCATTGCACCGAAGACACATTTCTGAGGGTTGAGGCGGAGCTTGTACTTTTCTAATCTGTTGAATAACTTCTTCAGATCTTCAAAGTGTCCTTCAACTGTGCGAGATTTGACAATCATATCGTCCACATATACTTCAAGCTTTTTGTTTATCATGTCATGGAATAGTGCTGTCATTGCTCGCTGATATGTTGCTCCTGCATTCTTCAGACCGAACAGCATTACCCTGTAACAGAAGGTTCCCCATGGAGTGATAAACGATGTCTTCTCGCGATCTTCGACGGCCATCTTGATCTGATTGTATCCTGAGAACCCGTCCATGAATGAGAAGATCTTGTATCCAGCAGTATTGTCGACCAGAGTGTCGATATGTGGCAAAGGGAAGTCGTCTTTAGGACTGGCCTTGTTGAGATCTCGGAAGTCAATGCACATTCGAACCTTGCCATCCTTCTTTGGTACTGGTATGATGTTGGCGAGCCATTCAGGGTAGTTGGAGACTACCAAGAATCCCGCATTGTATTGCTTGATGACTTCATATCGAACTTTCAAAGCCCATTCTGGCTTCATTCTTCGAAGTTTCTGCTTCACTGGCTTCATATCTGCCTTGGTTGGCAGATGGTGTACAACGAGATCTTCATCGAGCCCCGGCATGTCTTCATATGAGAATGCAAAGTTGGACAATCTTGGAGCTAGGAACTCTATCATTTTCTGTTTCATCTCAGGTGGCAACAATTTTCCAATGCGTACTTCCCTAGGGATCTCAGGTGTCCCCAAGTTTACTATCTCGAAATCATCGGCTACAACATTGGCCTTAGATTCGAACTTTTTGAGGAGATCCTATAATTCGGGAGCCGGATCATAATCTTCCTCATCGCGAGCTTCGTTCAGACTATGAGCTCAAAGTCTAATTCGATGTCAAAATCATATGATTCGACTTCAAACTCATGCAACTCTTTAGACGGACTTGACACACTATTGAATGCAAGAAAAGAAATGTTTTTTAGTTTTTTTGAGATTTTTTTGAAATGGAAATGCTAGATGTTTTTGGCTTTTGAAAGTTTTTAATTTTTTTGGATTTTTGAAATTCACGGGACTTTGAACAAGCGGGCATTGCAGACCATGATTGATCATAGCTTGTTCCAAAGTTCCGATCGCTGCTTAAACAGGCATTTTTTTTTAAACCAGAGCCCTCAGATGGCTCTTTGGCTGATTCAAAAGTTAGGGGAATGGATGACCACTCAGGACCCCACACTTCCTCCCCTGAAGAGGTGGGGATTGATGATTCGGGCGAAGAATCACAGTCCGACCCGATGACCATGATTTCTTGCTGGTCGGTTTCGAGATCTGAATCATACTCAGTCCCTCCCGGATCACTTACCTCGCATTGCAGTTCGTCTGGTTCCACAGTGAGACACATGTTTGGGATCTGAACATCGGACCAATCCAGGGCTGGCCATTTCCCTTTCTTGGTCCAATGAATGGGCTGCTTCTAGCCCCTGGCTGATGATTGATGATGTTGATTCTGTAGAGATGGGCAAGTCGTGCCCCTTGCTGATTGATGCTGAGATGGGCAAGTTGTGCCCCTAGCTGGCTGGAATTGAAGCGGGCAGGTTGTGCCCCTGGTTGATTGATGCTGAAATGGGCAAGTTGTGCCCTTGGCTGGGAGCAGGTATCAGAGTAACCTGGTCCTGATGCTGCTGTATTTGACTTCCTTCTTCATCTTCATCATTTCCTTCTACTTCTGGAGGCTTAGATGGTTCGAGAATCTGATCCCATCGAATGGGGGGCCACGTGGCCCAAACTAGGCTCATCGGGAGGCCTTTGTGTAGTGCAGTCGGTTGATTCCCTTCCGAGTCTTTGCAAGGTTCTCCTGGCTTGACGAATTGGATGGGTGAGCACCGAAATTTCTTCCTTCTTTTGTCCATGAAGATTGCCCTGTACCCGAGTCCCCATTTGCGTTGGTTATATATCAGCGGTATCTTTTGGAGTTGAGATGGTTCTTCATTTGGTATCTGAGGCTCAGACGTTCTGCTGGTGAAAAGACACGGTCCACCCTTATCGGTTCCGGATTGGCGATAGAGTTTACAGTCTTGAATTCGAAACTATGAAACGAGATGTCTTCTTCAAAATGCTGGATATCGATGATCGGGATGTCTGGTTCAGTGGCAGCAGCAGCATTGGAAGGAATGATGAGCTCCTTCTCTGCATGGATAGAGATCACTTGATTTTCACAGATGTATTTCACTCGTTGATGTAGGGTTGATGGCACAGCCCCCACCTTGTGCAGCTAAGGTCGTCCGAGCAACATGTTGAAAGAGGCTGATATATCCAGGATTGGAATGTGATGGTGGAGACTTCTGGGCCTATCTGTACCTCTATGTCGACCTCCCCTTCTACTGATCGGCGGGTGTTGTCAAATGCTCTGACGCATATGGTGCTGGGTCGGAATGAAGAAGGATTGATTCCCAGACGTTCCGAAGTCTTAAGTGGGCAGACGTTTAAGCTTGAGCCATTATCGATAAGAACCAGCGGGACACAGAGGTCTTTGTATCGTAAGGCTATGTTGATGGAACGCCCATGATCGCGTCCTTCTGGTGGCAACTCATTATCAGTGAAGGTGATGGCACGTGGAGCCAGGAGCTGTCCAATCATCAATGCTATCATCTCTAGTGCCGTATCAGAGGAGACATGAGCATCGCTCAAGGTTTTGGTAAACATTTCTCGGTGTATGCGAGATGTGCAGAGTAGCTCCCATACTGAGATTTGAGCAGGGATTGACTTGAGCTGAGTTGCCACATCGTATGCGGCTTCATTTTTGTTGTCGAGGCCTGAGGAAGCGCCTTTGGGATCTCCTCTGTTCTGATTATCTCTTCGGATGCAATGCCCATTGGGATTCATATTCCCTACTTCCGCACATTCTGGATAGTGCCATGGGACCTCTTTATAATTTTCCTCACCTTTGCCTTCTAGGACCACCGGTTCTTGCAACGGTGCTTGTGTGGGTACCAGATCTTCCTCGTACGGAGCTTTTGCCTTGAGAACTACATTGTTGCCTGTGCTGAAGGGGTAATATCGAGGCTTGTCTTCATAGATCACATAAGGTTGCGGTCCTGGCTTGACCGTTCCTGGAGCAGGAGGCTCCTATGGGATGAACACTGGTCCTCTTGATATGGCAGGAGGTTTCTCTGTTCGTCTCAGCTATCGTAGTGTGATTGACACGTCTCTAGGATTGACCCCTTGCAATATGACTGGCTCAACTGGAGGAGCTCCTTCCAAGACAATGGGCTCTTGCTGCTGATGAGTATGGTTTCTCCATGGCGAATTATATTGTTCCTGTGCTGGGATTGCCCCTTGCAAGATGACAGGTTCGTATGCGGGCTCGATGTATGATTGTGGTCCTTCCAGAATGACAGGCTCCCAACATGAATGGCTGTAAGGTGCCCCTTGAACAACTGGCACATCATATGGAAGTGTTCCTTCGAGTACTACTGGCTCGGAGACTGAAGGAGGAAAGGGACTTGCCCCTTGCATGATCGGAGGAGGATTTGTTGGCCCATAAGTGTAGGCATGAATGGACTGGATAGGGGAGAAGAAGCGATCGAGGCGCTCTCCTTCTTCTATGCTGTTGACGGTGGGGCCTCGAGACGAACTGGGGTCCGTCTGATGCTGAGGCAGAGGATTCTGAAGGATGTTAGTGGACGCTACTGGAGGAGTCCCAGGGACCGAGATGACGATCTTGCGGTCATCAATCAGATCTTGTATGGCATTCTTCAAAGTAAAGCATCGATCAGTGGTGTGGCCACGCCCTTGATGGTAGGCACAGTACTCATTTTCTCGGTAGTTCGGAGGCAGAGGATGAGGAGGAGGCCTGGGTCCCATTGGAGTGAGTAACTGCTTCTATACCAGCATAGTCATGACTTGACTAAGTGGTTGAGTGAGTGGAGTGAATTTCCTGAACTCCCTATAATTCTGCCTATTCTGGTATGAGTATTGACCGTTCCCTCTGAATTGCTGCTATTGACGAGGTGGTTGTGGCTGTGATTGAGGATTCGATTGCGGCTGATACCATTGAGGTTGGTGCTGAGCCTGATTCTGCTGATACTGTTGACGTCCCTGTGGGGGAGTATGTTGATTACCCTAAGCAGTGGTATTGATGTTGTTTACCTCTGTCGGGCGGGGAGGAGAACCGTTTCGGTTTCCATTCCCATATCCGATGGGTCTTCCCTCCGCTCTGTTCCTCTTGACTGGAGTGGCTTGATGAGGCCATGGGGAGATTGTCCTGGCACGGATTCCTGCTTCGACTTGTTCTCCAGCACGGATCAACTTGTGAGAAATTCGCATATGGATGCGAGATGAGATATCCAGATGTGCCCGGATATGTTGAATGAACAATCATGGAGATTTGTTCTTCGTCGTCGATAGGTATCCGCATTCTGGCTGCCATAGCTCGCCAACGTCCCACATAAGCTGATAGTGTTTCTTCACTCCTTTGCCTGAGAGCTGCGAGGTCGGCTCTTCTGGGTGTCATGTTGAGATTGTATCGAATCTGTCGACGAAAGCCTGGGAGAGTTGTTCCCACGTCCTGATGCGGTGGCAATCCAATGAGGTGTACCAATCTAGGGCATCGCCCTTCAGAGATTTTTGGAACAAACGAATGAGGGCCCCTTCATTTCCTGAGATTGCACTCAGCTCTCCACAGAAGGCCTTGAGATGTGCTGTGGGACAACTGCTGCCATCGTATCTTTTGAATTTTGGTACCTCAAAGTTTTGAGGTACTTGAGCATTTGGGAAAGGACACAAGTCTATGAACTTGGTCGAAGGTAGATCTATTCCTTGTTGTCGCTGAAGCTGATTTTATAAGATCTGGAACTGCTCCCGCAACTCGTCCAGTCCTGAGTGATCCGTTCGAGCGACTGGTGCCTCTTGGAGTAAGGCACGTTCATCTTCGACATAGTGGTCAATGTCTTCGACCCTA
Organism: Liriodendron chinense; assembly: GCA_003013855.2. Lineage (NCBI taxonomy): Eukaryota > Viridiplantae > Streptophyta > Magnoliopsida > Magnoliales > Magnoliaceae > Liriodendron > Liriodendron chinense. The sequence continues at coordinate 366,541 of ML058332.1, read as the reverse complement.
TGGATTTGCTGAAAAGCAACCGCGGGTTGCTGAAATTGATTTGATGACTGAACTAGATTCTGATGAACTTGTGCTTGAAAGGATTGTAACTGAACTGGGGATTGTACTGAAGGTTGAACTGAAACTTGCTGGAAATTGACTGGAGATTGCTGAATTAGAAGATTGCTGGAAATTAACTGGAGTTTGCTGAATTGAAGATTGCTGGAAATTAACTGGAGTTTGCTGAATTGAAGATTGCTGAAAATTAACTGGAATCCCATCGGCGGGGATGTGCTGGAATTAAAAAGTGCTCCTGTTTGCAGGAGGATGAGATGCTGGGAAGTGAGCCCCTTGTTGGGTATTCGCCACTGTCCGCTGATTGATGTGGGCTTGACACTGACCCCCATTGTGGGCATTCACCAGTGCTATCCCTGTTGCTTGGAAATTGAATTGAAATCCCATCGGCGGGGATGTGCTGAAATTGAAAAGGGGTCCCATCAGGCGGGGACATGCTGAGAAAGGAAAGGAGTCCCATTGATGGGGACATGTTGAGATCTACTAAGATTGTTGTTTGCAAGATTGACTGGAAGTTGACTAGGAAGTTCCTGCGATAGGAGTGCTCGGAGGCGACCTTGTTGTTGCAGGAAAGTACTGAGGAGGATGCCCCATAGCGAAGGGCTGAGATGGCTGCTGTCGGTAGTCTTGGGCAGACTCTGATGGTTGTGCTTGATTTGAACTGGAGGCCGGAGGGACCTGGCATGGCTGCTGAGATTGCTGAACTGGGCCAACCTGATTGTTGGCTGCTGCGGTGGCTTGTGCTTGCATGAATTGCAGGAGCATTTCTTGCATTGCTCTCATTCCTTGTGCCAATTCTTGCATGATTGGCGTATTCTCAATTGGCTGTTGCGCTTGAGGTTGCGCTTTGGTCATCTCAAGAGCAGGGAAGAGATGAGTTTCTTCTTCGTGGTCGGACATGGCTTGCTGTGCCCGAGTGCGGATTATGCTGCGGAAGGGAAGTTGTTTTCGAACACGTTGAGTCCAAGGAGGCGCAATGGTGATGACTATACTCTACTCTTTTTTTGGGTTTTGGGATTTTCTTTTTTTTCTTTTTTTTTTTTGTTTTGGGTAGAATGTTATGCAGATGAGATTGTATGAGGACTAATGACTTTCAAGTATAGGAAGGATTCTGTTTTTCAAGTCGGATCACGACTAGTGGGACTAGCTCATCCCCAGCAGAGTCGCCATTCTGTGGACCCTCACCGTTCCGCGGTCCCACACGACGTTCTCCCTTTCCTTTCGAAAAAAGAAGAAGAAGTGCGTGCGTGGGAATCGCCGTTTATGCCACTGGCTTGCCTCGTTCTCGAGGGCTTTGTTTGGTTGTTGTGTTAAGCTGGATGCGTTTGAATGAGTTTATATAAGACCAGAGTCGCCACTAGCCAGTTACTTCGAATCTACAGTCGGCTAGACCCAGTAGAAACGTTAGAGAAGGGGATCCGAAGATTCCTTCCTCTAAAATGACTCCTTTTGATCTGCGGCCAGAGGTTCGAGGTAAGGGATCACGGTTACAGGGTGTGAAGAGGTTAAGCACCCCACACACTGCCCATACCGAAGTACGGTCTCTACTTCACAAAATCGAACTAATACTTGAAAATCTGTTTTAATCCTCGTGCATTCTCATAGATGACATGATGCATGAATGCAGGTCTGAACAGTAAGAGTTTCTGATGGGCAGATTTCTATTAAAGGCAAGCCCAGAGCATACGCTCGAACTGACAGGTGCTTTATGCGAGATGCATGCTGTGTGTTTGAATAATCAAAGTGCTTATAGTGGCATGTACATGAATGCAAGTTTGAACATTAAGAGTTTCTGATGGGCATGTTTCCATTAACAGGCAAGCCCAGAGCATACGCTCGAACTGACAGGTGCTTTATGCGAGATGCATATTGTGTGCTTGAATGATCAAAGTGCTTGTAGTGAAGCAGGGGGGTTGGAAGGAAAGTAAATGTTGCACTTATGCTAGATGCAAATGAGATGATGCTAGTAAAGAACAGCTAGATGGACGGAGGTGTCGCAAGGGTTGGCTTCGAGTGGATGGATCAAGACTTGGATGGCTTGGGAGACTTGGACCAGTGGTCAGGCTGGGCTGGACCAGGGCTAGACTCTTCTCACTCGGGCTCTCCTTGGTGAAGGAATGGGCTAAAGGGTGGAGAGACGGGTTGCACTCAGGCTGGATGGCTTCGGAGGGATTGGATGGGATGTTGAAATGAGAAGGGGAGGGGGGGTATTTATAGCAGCGGGCAGTGGCAGAACTCGTAAATATTTTTGGGCGGCCCTCAGGGGGCCGCCCGTACGGACGCTCCTCAGGGTTCCAGCGAGTGATACGGACATTTCTCGGGGCTGCTGTTTGGACTCAGTAGGTTGACTCGGTGGGTTGACTCAGCAGGTCGACTCGGTGATTTGACTCAGTGGGTTGAATTGGCAGGTTAACTTGGTGATTTAACTCGACGGGTTGACTCAGCGGGTTGACTCGGTGTTTTAACTCAGCGGGTTGACTCAGCGAGTTGACTTTTTTAGGATTTTTCAACTGGTTTTTCTTATGGGGGGTTTTTCAGGCTAATGTTTAGGGGCGGGTTGACTGGGTTCAGGCTTGAGTTGGGCTATGGATTGGGGCTGACAAGGGTGAGTTTGGCTGAGTTTGGACTTGGGATTTGGGGGTATGGTCCTCCATTCATCCAGCTATCTCTACCAACAGTTTAGCTGAAGGTGGGGTGTCTACAGTTTGGAAAGATCATTTTAGGGCACCATCCAAAGAATGAGGTAAAGAAAACAGTGGAGATTGATATCCTACCCATTAAAAACTTCCTAGGGCCACAGAAGTTTCGATCAAGCTGATATTTGTGTTTTACCTTCTTCCATGTCTGTGTGAACTTGTGAACAGGTTGGATCTCAAATAAACAGCATGGTGGGCCTTCAGAAGGTTTCAATGGTTGCATCACTGTCTCCACTCTTATAAAATCCCCAAAATAGGGATTTTAATTTCGAAATCCCTAATTAGGGATTTATTTTAGGGATTTCCAAAATACTAGGCCCCACAAAATAGTGGACAACACACGGCGAGCCCCACAAGCAGTGGACAGCGATGGTGGGCTCCATAAGCAGTGGATAGTGCGCGGTGGGCCCCACATGTAGTTTACAGCATGCGGTGGGCCCCACGCACAAACGGTGAGAACGAGATAGAGAGGGGGGAAATGGAGGGAGAAGGAGAAGAGAGAGAGAGAGAGAGAGAGAGAGAGAGGGTTACCGATGTCCATGTCACGCCCCGAAATTCGAGACTCGAATACAACAACCCAAAGCCCGAGTTCCAGGGTGTGAATTGAAAATTCGAGCGTAGATTCCATGAGATTCCATTCCACACATCGCATTACTAAAATAAATCCCAAACATAAAATTTCTTTTCCACTGATATCTTATTACATTGAATTTTTCAAGATAAATCAACTACAGTTGGCGTTTGCGTAACACGTGACCATCTGAATACCCTTCTCTGTCTACGTCTTTTCCTTCCTGAAAACCTGCAAGAACTGTGGTGATTTGGTGAGCTAAAAGCCCAGTGAGGTCATTTCCATCACAGGTAATATTCCAGTTAATAAGAGATAGGATGTAAAATATCGACAACTAGAATTATACGATTACACAAGGCTTTGGTGATGATTAACACACTTTACGTTTATTATGAATGAAACATGATTATAATGATGTCATGCATGTCATGATATGTGTGAGAGCAATAAACGTCTAGGAACTCGTTGTCACTGAACATTAGGAACCTGTCGCAAATCAACCATGCCCACCTAACCGGTACAACGAGGCGGCAAATCAACCATGCACGCCAGTGGGCAAATCAACCATGCACCACTGATCCAACCGAGCAAATCAACCATGCTCAATAAGTGAAACGACCAGAACTCGCTGCCACTGAACATTAGGAACCTGTCGCAAATCAACCATGCTCACCTAACCGGTACAACGAGGCGGCAAATCAACCATGCACGCCAGGAGTCAAATCAACCATGCTCCTGTTCTGTCGTTGTGTATAAGAATGTATATGAATGTCATGAATCATGGAAACATCTCTTCAAGCATACAATGCATCTCAACTCAATTCCAATCACACCATGCATGTGTCATCTTTGTTTAAGTAGTTCTTTGTCTTAAACATTTAGTTCGTAGTAAATTAAAGAAGCCGAGAATAATTTGGAAAATTAGTAGAATATATAAGGTAACCTATGACAAGTTTGTCTAACATCTACATATGTACAACTATATAGGATAATTTGGGAAAACATCGCTAATGAACAGAAGAGAGGTTGAAGTGGTTCCCATGCCTACAACTCTCTTACAATTGACAGAGAAGAATAAATACCATATTAAGACTTCATTAATGAAGCGGATTAGAAACGAATTCCTTACCCAAAACCCGATTGTTAAACAATAACAAAAAGATCTAAGACTTAGAATATAGCAACAGGAGAAGCAAGGAAAATTAACCAGAAAGATCATGAGATGAATCACTCACCGGATATGGAATACTTCAAGTCTAAGGGAAAGCAAATTCGAATTTGAGTCGGCTCGGTGAGTTGACTCGGCAGAAAATCATGATTTCTTCCCTTTCTTCTTCTTCTTTCTCCTTCCTTCTTCTTTCTTTCCTTTTCTTCCTTTCTTCTTCTTCCTTTCCTGGGATGCTACCCCAGTAACAACAGCAACATCAACAGCAGCAGTGTGGTGCGGAATTCCTTCCCACACAATACACACCCATACCCTCTCTCTCTAACGATTCTCTCTCTCTTTCTCTCTCTCTCTCTCTCTTTCTATCTATGGCGTTTTCTCAAGGAGGGGAAGAAACAGATGGATGGGCTTTATAGCTGAGCACGGCGGAAAACATGGTCGTATGTGTGATCGGTTTGGGTTTCCAATTTCAAGAGGGACTTGGGTTCTACTATCTTGCAACCTATGCCACATGGGGATCGTTAAAAGGGTATGTGGGGTCCACATGACTCTAGTGTAGCCGATCTTGGATGTCCATGCAAGGCACGGACTTGGATCTTGACAAATCTTGGGTTTAAATGGTGGGTTGAAGAGGGTTTGTTGCTTGGTTGTTGGAAGAGAAACTCACGAGGATTGATTGTGCTAGGAAGACCAATCATATGGACGGTTTGGATTTTTGATGTGGGGTCCATAGATGGACGACGTGGAACATGCACAGCGGCAGCGCTGCTCGCTGTTGCAGCGAGTTTGAGAAGAAGACGGATTGTCTTCACATACGCAGTCAACACGTGTTTGACCGGACTCTACTTGCACACGTAGCACATGTGGGTTCCACCTTGATGTATGTGACAAATCTACTCCGCTCATCAGGTAGGCCACGGAGTTTTAGGGTGTGACACAAAAAATGAGGCAGAACCGAGTCTTGGGTGGGCCACTCTTCACAAAAACGTTGCACGTGAAAGCTAATCCCGTTCCCTCTTGGTTTCACATACCTTGTTATAACATGAATAATGCCAAGGTTGCCCTTTTCTTTAGTTTTGAATTCAACCGTCCATAACGATCTCGTTTACCATCAATTTTAGGTGAAACTTCACCAAGGCCTGTCATTTTTCGCGTTCTTTCTACCGGTTAATTTTGGGCCTTGATCTCTTACAGATAACCAAGATGCTCTTTTAGTGGTTCATCACACTTCATGATCCAAAATGACATTTGTACACGTCCAATAGAAAATTTGACCGATAGCCTTTGTACTAATCCAATAATCTTTGAAATGATCGGTTCAATTTGTCATTTGGATGGCCCATTTGGCGGATACAATTTTGATGGATGGTCATATGAAAGGCTAATTTTTTTCTAATTAGATGTTTATATTTTTAAAGACAAGTATGAGTTATTGTACGGTCAGTTTCTTAAACTGATATTCCTAATATGGTCTTTGGGTGGCCTATTGGTGAGACATATACACCGTTAGACTTTACTGACTTGTCTACTCATGAAATTTCATCAGATCACAGTTTTGACGGTAGGTTAAGCATGTTAATGTATGATAAACAAGATGAACGGATCAGAATGTTAAATTGATTTGTGTATGAGCGGCTATGGAGATCAAGGGGTTTAGTTTACTATGATCGACTTGTTCAAAATCGAGGTGGACGGTTAGATATTCGTACCTAGTAATGATAGATCATTCTAACGGTCCATCTATTGACTTAACTAAGTACACTAAGTTTTTAAAGTCTTAAAAGTGTCAGAATACGTATAAAAGTGTGACGTGTGTGTATGCGTATGAACGACGCGGCCTAAAATTTAAATTCTAACGTGTGGACTATAACACTCGTGTACTTACTCGTGTACTAAATTTTTGAGGTATTACAGTCCAAGGGGGGGCACTAGATTGGGGGGGGGGGGGGGGGGGGGGGGGGGGGGGTTTGAAACAAGAATGATGCTAGAGTCGTTTTCTAGTTAAAACTTAAAATTTTTACCGACGAAAACTTTCGTCGGTAATAGTTTTAATACATCGTCGGTATAGGTCTTTAATAAATTTGGGGCCCACCAGTGCTCTATTAACCCATCCACTCCATACATACGTTTTTTAAATACTCTTATTAGTGACATTAAAAACAAAAATTATAAATCCACATCTATAATCGACCACACAATGTGAAATAATATGTCCATCGTTCAGTTTTACCGACGATGTATCTATTTCGTTGGTAAAAAATTTCTTTACCGACAGACATTTTAGTCGGCAAAATACTTTTTACTGACGATATATAATCTCATCGATAAAACTATCATCCCCGTTGTTATATATGGCACCGCGGGAAGGGTATACACCTTTGACCGACGAAATGTTTATTTCGTCGTTAAAACTATCTTTACTGACGATAATGGCTATCGGCAAAATACTTTTCACCGATGATATTATATATCGTCGGGAAAAGTATCATTCCCGTCGTTATAAATGGTGGCGAGAACATATTCCGTGGTCGCGGTAAGGATCTGCACCTTTTACCGACGAAATATTTATTTCGTCGGGGAAAATGATATTTACCGACGAAACAAATTTCGTCGGAAAAAAGTTCTTCCATAAATAACTAATTTCTTTTAATGAGTGAGGTCCACTGCTTGGATGGTGGTGAAAAATGTCAATTGCTGGACTGACTTAAATGGACGACCAATGATGGACAACAACTGGACATGGAGGGTGATCAGCTAATGTAGTGGACGACTGATCGTTGGATGGCCAGCAAGACTATTAGATGAGCTTAGATGCAGCTCTATGGACAGCTGAGTTGAAGAACTTCTGATGGAGAGCTACGATCAATGGATGCGATCATGTGATTTGGGCTGTTGGTTGGTTAGTTGTCCTGGACGATGCAGGGCCCACTTTGATGGTTGGCTAGAATTGATCTTTGTTGGTCATCCATCCTCGCGTGATTTCCCAATCATGACCATCTAAATACACACCCTCAATCTCTAAACATGAAGCCTTGATGAGGTTGTTTAGGCTTCAAATCCATCATAGACTATGGTCCAAATTTCGATCTTCATGGCTTGATTTCCTTCCAGATTGCCACACACTTATCCTTGATTCCTTTTGGGCCTTTAAATGCCTTGATTGGCTCGAATCTTGTCCAACCTCTCCTGATCACCTGAACATTGAAAATTCACTTAATAAGGGATAATTAACCAGAAAACTAATTATAACACTCTAAATAACCAGGGTTAATTATACAAAATTATGTGCTCATCACAAATGGTCAGCAGGATATGACCATGGTATGAATAATTGATCAATCAGAACTTAGATGGACATAGTGATCTAAAAACTTAAGGTTGCAGATATTTAATCTACTCCTAAGATAAATGTACTGCAAGGGGAGACGTTGTTCACAGTAGTGAACTAGGCTAGGAAAAGTAAAATATGCATAAAGATAAAGTAGACATGTAGATAGATATGTTTGGCATGGGGCCTCGAGCTCTTCTTCGAGTGTTCCTTTTATAGCTTTCTTGAGGCGGTGAAAACCCCTCGCTGGGCTTCTGGTCTTTCTGGATTCTTTATGTGGACTTTTTGGATACGCAACATTTTCCTTCCTAAACTGGGAATTTCTTTGAAAATAAAGAGCTCTGGACTTACTTGCTTCTCGAATCTTCTTCGATAGCTGATTCTTTGCAAAGATTTTTGTGGTCCATGCTTCTCGAATCTTCTTCGATAGCTGATTCTTTGCAAAGATTTTTGTGGTCCATCGAAGATCTGGCCTGAGAAGACAAATAGATTAAGGTCGAGAAAAATCAAGAGTTGATCTCTATCGAACGTGGCCATTCAACGTCTCTTGATGGCCCACCTATGAATGGTTTGAATAGCATATAAACATCATGGTCAATTGCAAGAAGGTTTCAACTGTAGACGTTTTTGTTCCCACTGTTTCGTTGACGTGTCCCACCTAAGTTTTGAATGTGCCTGATTTTGAGAATATTATACTAGGTCTTTTAAAAATAGATGGATGGAGTGGATTTGCCATGGACACCTATGTGGGCCCCACATAGCTTCCGGTACAGGTATATCTCCGTACTCGTTGTCACAGGCAATCCGCTTTCAAAATAGGGGTGTCGGTGGCTTGGACTTGTCACCCGTCCAATAGCTGGAAAAGCTCTATGGGCAGGGGCGGAGCCAGGATTTTCTTCCAGAAGGGGCAAGGCACTAGCATGAAGCAAGCGGCGCCATTGTCCCCACTGTTTCTGTGGTGGGTCCATTTGAGCTCCCCCCCCCCCCTCCCCCCGCGTTTCCAATCTCTCTAAATGGCTGGATGGTGTGGATACAACACATACATCACGGTGGGGCCATAGAACTCGGTGACGTCACTTCATGAGTGAACAGTCGGAGCTGGACGCAGGTTTCTTTAACAGGAAGTCCCTGCTGGGGAACTTAGTGGGGCCCACAGTGATGTTTGTGAGAAATCCACCTCGTTCATCCGTTTTGTGAGATCATTCTAGAACCTGTCACCAAAATTGAGCCCAATCTAAGACTCAAGTGGGCCGAAAATGTGAGGATTGAATTACCACAATTGAAACATTCGTGGGGCCAGAGAAGTTTTCAATCGGGCTAATATTTATGTTTTCAGTTCATCCAAGTAGGAATGACTTTATGAACGGTAGAGATGACATATAAACATCACTGTTGACCTCAGGGAGATTTCAACGGTAGGAATTTCCCTACCCACCCTTTCCTTGAGTGTAGCCCACTTGAGTCTTGGATCCAGCTCATTTTCGGTCTCGTGTCCTAAAATGAGCTCAAAAAACGGATGGACAGGGTGGATTTCTCACAAACATCATGGTGGGACCCAACTGGGTTCCAACCCGAGAACTTCTGGCCAAAGAAAATTCCGATGCGTCTGAGTCCTAGATTTCCTGCCGACCATGACTTTGCTTCAGACGGACGGTCCTGTCAGAGGCTCTGTAGGTCCATTGTAATCTATATATTTTATCCAAGCCGTCCATCTATTTTGAAAGATCATTTTAAGGCTTCAGATAAAAAAGGAGACTGATGGAAGGGTTAAGTGGACCACACATGAATCAGTTGATTGAACCCTTATGGTTGAAAACTCTGCAACCCCACCCCCCCCTCTGTGGGCACTATCATGATGTATGTGTCTCATTGATGCGGCCCATTCATTTGCTAGCTCGGATTAGGGCATGAGCCGAAAAAAGAGGCAGATCCAAATCTCAAGTGTACCACACAATAGAAAACAATGTAAGGGAACGTCCACCATTAAATATTTCTTAGGGCCACAATAAATTCTATTTGCCATCGTATTTGTTGACTAGGCGACACAGACATGGATAGGAAAACACAAATACCAGCTTGAATCAAAACTTTTGTGGGCCCAAGAAGTTTTAATGGTAGGCGTTCAATCAAAACTTTTTTCTCATGGTGTGATCCGCCTGAAATTTGGATCTGCTTCATTTTTGGGATCATACCTTGAAATGATCCAGAAAAATGGATGGCTGCGGTGGATAAAACAGATACATCATGGTTGTGCCATGGAGCTTTTTCCAGCACCGACCAATACATAGCTCGATATTGGAGGGTCACTACCGAATCTGAGTCCTGGGAATTGAGACTATCCATCTAGTGGACCCTACCATGCTGGAATCTCACACACGTACTTGTTTTTTGTTTCCACGTTTTTACGAAGTTCATGTCTGACCCACGTCATTTTAAGTGCCGGAGTACGATAGTCCACCACCATTTTTAAAATGCCGGAGACTCTTTCAACAATAATCCAGAAAGCAAGAGCAGTTATTTGATACTCTGGCAGAGTATGATGTTTGATACACAGGCACTCAGGAATTGTTCAAGTGATTCAGATGAACTCAAAACCAAACCACCTAAATTGTGGTTGAACAGTCCTAACCTATAATCCGTGGATATTTCAAAAGTAAGATTGTTTGAACGGTCCTAACCTCAAATCCGTGGACATTTCTTTGTTGGAATAGGACCTTGAATATTTTTCACTTTTAACCATTCAATAAATGCTCACCCATCAGATGGTCAGATAATCAAATAAGCAGGTGCCCATAATTCGACATATGAAATTTCCATGTAAATTCTAAGAGTCGGCGTATCGTCCATCGCAGTAATGCTAAAAAAATCAAATTAGACGCTGATTGGGTACTACCCCACCATGACCTAGCTAGAGATGGAGGGTCCTACCAAGGGCTCTGTGGGGACCACTGTGATGCACATGTTTTATCCATGCTGTCTATTCATTTTGACATATCATTTTAGGGCATGAGCACAAAAAGAAGGGAAGTTGAATGCTCAAGTGAACCACACCAAAGGAAGCAGTGGAGATTGAAAGCTTACCATTGAAAACTTATGGGGGAGGCACCAAAGTTTTGGATCAAGCTGAGAATTTATGTTTTTCCCTTTATCTAGGTCTATGTGACCTTATGAACAAGTTGGATGGAAAATAAACATCACGGTTAAGAAGTTTTCAACATTAGGAATTCAATCCTCATTGATTCATGTGATGTGGTCCACGTGAACCTTCAATCTATTTCCTTTTTGGGCTAATGGCATAAAATGATCTCTCAAAATGGATGAGCAACATCAATAAAATGAATGAGTCTGGATCATCTACTCAGCTTCAACAAGATTTTCCTGTTTGTTAATGCAATCACTGCTGATGTAGTGCTAACTTGTGCTGAGCCGAACCAATCACATGTTGGCAAATTGGAAAATCTTATTGAAGTCTAAGCAGACAATCCATAATCAAAATGAATACAGCACAATATGCCCCACGTAGCCCGTGACAGGACCGTCTGTCTCTAGATAGCTCCTAGTGGGGTAAGTACCCAATCCACGCTAAATCAAACCTATAGGGAATGGATTGCCTGCGACCCGGCCACACAGATATCTCTGTGCCTGGAGCTATGTGGGGCATTAGAGATGAACGTAGGAAATCCACTCCATTCAACTGATATGAAAGATACGATTCCAAAAATTATGCAGATCTAAAACTCAAGTGGGCTATACAACAAGAAAGAGTGGGGATTGAACGCCCGGTGATGGCAAAAGTTTTCTATCAGGATGATATATGTTCGTATAGTTTATATGAGTGGTAATAATTCTATGAATGGTTTGGATGGCATATAAACATTATGGTCAACTCCACCAAAGTTTTAACGGTGGACGTTGCTGTTCCAACTGTTTTTTGGTGTGGTCCACCTGATTTTTGGATCTTCCTGATTTTTAGAACCCCCCCTACTGTGGTCTTTCAAAACAGATGGACGGAGTAAATTTGTCATGGACATCTCTTTGGACTCCACACAGCCCCCGGTACAGCAATCCCCTCTCCCAACGAACCTAGGAAATTTTTCCTACACCCATGCGTTAGCGACCCTAGCTACACTGGGTGTAGCAATGACCCCACCATGATGTATGTGTTGTATCCACGCCGTCCATCCATTTGGTGAGATCATTTTATAGCATGACCCAAAAAATGAGGCAAATCCAAAGCTCAAGTGGACCCAGCACAGAAAATAGTAGGGATTGAACGCCAACCATTAAAAACTTCTTGAGGTCACTTGAGCTTCGGATCTTCCTCAATTTTTTGTATCATGCTCTAAAATGATCTCGCTAAATGGATGGACAGCGTGGATACAACATATGCATCATGGTGGGGTCATTGCGACACCCGGTGTAGCTAGCGTAGCTAACTCGTGGTTGTAGCAAAAATTTTCTGAAACCAACCACCATTACTCGGAAAGCTAGTCCGAAGGAAAACGCGTTTGACAAAATTTTCAAGTCAATCTCATCTTGTATTTGTTTTTATGAGAACGAACTTTAAGCACTCCGCCGCAGTGTGATGGTACATACGCATGCATTGAAACTTTTATATCCGAGACATGCATATAGTTCAATCTAACCGTTCAAATAGTACCAAACAAATTTGATGGCTTATCAAATGTTTTGAAATAATTTCCAAACGGTCAATTGGTGAATGTTTAAAATGAAAATTTTTAACGCTCCAAGTTAAACATCCACAATCAAACGATAGGATGGTGCAATAAATCCATTTTTCATATTGTAATCAATCTAATGTTTCCACGATTTTTTGGACGGTTTAATTTGAGATATATGTAATCCACGTGTGCAACTTCTATATACAAGCATAGGGATGAGAAAAGTTTCAATTAAATCTCCCTTGTTTTGGTTTCTTGGAATCTTATCTTGAATGAATTCAATCATCTCTGCCAGCGTCCGGTCAAAATGATACACACGTTGGCCACATGTGTACGATACTTGCGTCTCAATCCAGCTCTTGGATTTACGCGTCCCACTTTCTTGTAGTTTCCTGTTGAATTTGAAACTCACCCATTAGAAATGGTCGTTGAATGAACTTTCATGTGGGTATTCATTGGATTTTGATGAGTCCTTTTTATTTTTGGGTTTTAAAGAGATGAGGGGTTTGAATTCCTTGGATGTATTTTGTGGGTTATGTATTTCTTGCTCTTATGTGGCATGAAATTGAAGGTTGGTGGTAGAATTCGATTGTTCCAACTCATCTTTTGATTTCTTATTCTTTTTTTTCATTTGGGTGTCGTTGAATTTTCATGGATTTTGATGCATGATGTGAGTAGATCTGAATTGGGTATTTACTAATAATGGGTTTTAATGAGTAGATAGGATTAATGTATAAAGTCATGGACATCAGAGCTTCTGTCCTTCTTCTTCATTTCCTTTTCTTGTTGTGGCTGAGTTTTAGTCCCTGCCATGGTGCCGAAAGCGATGTTCGATGCTTGAAAGCCCTGAAAGAATCACTGACCGACCCTCATAACTCCCTATCCTCATGGGATTTTAACAATACAGCTGAAGGTTCCGTCTGTAAATTCCACGGCGTTGAATGCTGGAACCCTCAGGAAAACAAGGTCCTAAGCATAGGCCTTTCGAATATGGGCCTCAAAGGCCAGTTCCCGTCAGGTCTAGAGAGTTGCAAATCCCTCAACGGATTGGATCTATCATTAAACGAGCTCTCCGGAACCATCCCTTCCGACATCTCAAAAAGGCTTCCATATGTGACGACCCTTGATCTTTCATTTAACAGATTCTCAGGTGAAATTCCGACAGACATTGCGAATTGTAAATTTCTCTATTTCCTGAATCTCCAGAACAATGAGTTGAAGGGTCAGATCCCTCAGCAACTCCAAGACCTTCACAGGCTAAAATCGGTTAACATTGACAATAATTCGGGACTCTGTGGAGTGCCTCTGGACGCCTGCGAGGGACCCCGGATTTCTATAATCAACGTTCGGTTAGCTGTTGGTGTGGGACTGTCTGTGATTTTAGCCTTTGTAGTTGCTTGGTTCCTCTTCTTCCTCTTCCGTAGAGTGTCAGCAAAGAAGAAGGAAGATGAAAATGAAGAGGAGAATGCAAACGGCATCAAGGCAAGCTGATTTCATTTCCTTCCTGCATAATGAGATTTAGATTCCATTTTCTCCCTTCCATGGATGTAGTACTCCATTATAATGTGATGGCCTGACTTGTCTTGGATCAGAAAAGGGCGTTCATTGCTGTATCCTGGCCATCCAACTAGTGGGTAATGTCTGTAGATGGCCCGCAGTTGAAAATATAGAGAATAGTGTAGGTAGGTGTAATTTTCAGTTGTGGACCGTCCAAGGACAGGATCCACTAGATGGGCGGTCTGGATCCACAATCCCACCTTCCATGTCTCAGGCAGTGGTTGCCAAACACCTGTACCTGATCCAATGTGCCCAAGGCAGAAATCTGCTCTCTGTAACACCAACATCATTTTATGTTTCAGTTGGAACATACCGCTCGAAGGTATTGCAATGTCCGCATCTCCACATTCGAGAAGACGGTTCCAAAAATGAGGTTGAACAATCTACGGAAAGCCACTAACAATTTCAGAAAAGACAACATTATCAGAGCCGGGAGAGCAGGCACCATGTACAAGGCGATGCTTCTTGATGGTTCTTCCCTCGCGATTAAGAGGCTTCATGATTCTCAACATTCCGAGAAAGAATTCATATCTGAGATGATGATGCCGGGCCGCCTAAAACACCGTAATGTGTTTCCTCTTCTGGGTTTTTGCATTGCCAGAAACGAGAGGCTTTTAGTATACAAGTACATGCCCAAAGGAACTCTGCATCAGCAGCTACATGAGGGACACATGGAATGGCCTCTGCGGCTGAGAATCGCAATTGGGGTGGCGAGAGGCCTGGCATGGCTTCACCACAACTGCAATCCTCGCATAATTCACCGCAACATAAGCTCCAAACGCATCCTCTTGGATGAAGATTATGAACCGAAAATATCCAAATTCAGATCTGCTGAGCTTATAGATCCGCTTGAAACCAATCTGAGTGTTCATGTCAACATCAGATCTAATAATATCGGTTTGGTTGCTCCTGAATACACAAGGAAGATTGTAGCCAGTCGAGCTGGGGATGTATACAGCTTTGGTGTGGTGCTGCTCGAGCTGATTACCGGCCAAAAACCTACTAAAGTCGTGGATGCCCCGAAAGGCTTGAAAGGGATTCTGGTGGAGTGGATTGCTTATCTTGAGAAAAATTCTCATCTTAGGCAGGCCATCGACAGGTCTTTGATAGGAAAGGGCTGGGATGACGAGCTCCTCCGGTTTCTAAGAGTTGCGATTGCTTGCGTTGTGTTTGATCCGGAGGAAAGGCCTACAATGCTTGTAGTGTACCGGCTTCTGCAATCTATTGGTCCACAGGTGTGTATCGACATGGATGGCCCAGATGAACTTAATGTGGGGCGACAGATACAAGAAATTCAGGAGAATGGTTTGAACATGCGAAGAGTTGTAGCCGAAGGCAAAGTCAGAAAGGCAGCATCGTTTTAGTCCTTGAGTACAGAAGATCAGAGAAATCTTCTTCTGCATATAGATCGAGAACGTTTGTTTGATTGATGAATGCTTTTCTTTTCTTTTCTTTATTTTTTTTCCCTCTTGCATACTCATGTAAAATATTTTGAGATGAAGACAGATAAATAGATCTGTGCACTTGATAGATGGATACAATATCAATGTTCTTTAATTGAGCTCGGATCCTTTGGAAAGCTTTGTAAAAAATAAACCGTTTATCAAGTGAGGCACCTCATGCTCGGGCTTCACCAGCTGACTTGGTTAGATGTCAAATAAACAACATGGTGGGACCACATGTTTCATTTGGAAGTTTGTACCGTAAGTGTCCCCTTCCAATTTAAACATTTGGGTGTTTATTGGTAATTTTGGGTGGCTTTAGTGTTTCTTAGTATTTTTGTATGTTTGTTAGTATTTCTTGGTATTCATGGGTGGCTTTCATTTGGGACTTTCATTCTTGAGAGATCCTCACTCTTAGGCACCTACAATAGTTTAGCACCATTTTGAAGATGGTGATGACTCATTTTCCTCATACACTGATGCACCAAAATGTATGGTTAAAAGCAAGGTAGTGGGTATTCTAAACTAGATGGTTATAAGTAAATGGTTTCTCTTATTTTCTCAATTTAAATTTTTTGTTACACTCCATCCAAAATTGGAACGTCTCTCCCAGATATTTTCATTGGTGTTGCCCACATGAATCACAAGTCAACCTTGTTGGCACTAAAATATGATCGGGTTAAATTCCATGGCCAAGATGACATCCACGTGGCTGAAAAAGGTCTTTGCTAAAGAAGCTAGGAGAAGCCCCGGTGGAGAGCTAGAAAGAAGGGAAGTGGAGAGATTCAAGGAGAAAAGCAAGGAATCCACCCTCACACTCTCGCAAGGAGTCTTCCCGAAGCAACTTTGGACATGTGCACAAATTGTGTTACGGTTACTTCAGGACATGGGGAGCGGTTAGGAGAAAAGCAAGGAATCCACACCCTCACATACTCGCAAGGAGTCTTCCCAAAGCAGCTTTGGACGTGTGCACAAATTGTGTTACGATTACTTTAGGACATGAGAGCAATTAGGAGATATTTTCTCCTGCGATCGCTCATGAATTCTATAAAAAGAGGAAGATCGATCAAGCGAAAGACATCTCTCACAGATCAACACAAAACACAACAAATACTTGTATCTTATCTGTCCTCCGGATATTTATATTAGTATATGACGCAGGGAGGACGTGGTAGGTCGATCACCGTCTCCCTAACCGAGTGTTCTCGAATCCACGAGAAGAAAATAAAAGAAAAAATAAAAGGAAATAAATTCCGAATAATTGATTTATTGATAATTGAATCCATAAAAACGGAATTACAATGCATATAAATAGGAAACTAAACCCTAGGTGAAGTATTAGAATCCAACTCCAACTAAAACTCTTAGAAAACGCAGCTTACTATAAATAGTAAACTTACTATTTATAGAAGTCGTTCAATCCTACTAGAACTCTTGGTTTTCGGCCAAAAATAGAAAGTTATCAAACGGCCTCAACCACGCTGTTCTACTAAATATTCTAAGCCCTTTTCGTGTTGGGCACTAACTCTAAAACCATACGGATGCAAAGTTTTGATCGAATTAAAACTTACTATAAATAGTAAAACTGAAAATAAACTAGCCTAATGACCGTCGATACGGTCGATTCTCGCGATTCCGGCTTGGGAAACCCAGCGTAGCAGGTTGGTTGGCTAAAGTAGCTCGAGCTACCCCAAATTGATATATTATACGTCCCGTAACTCATCCCGGATTGTGAGATACGACCGATTTACGGTCGTGACGGTCCGGATCACTTTCGACCCCGAACGGTCTTCTTTTGCTCCATCTGGGCCATGAAATAATCAGCGACCCGTTCTATATCAGTATACGTTACCATAGCATCCTCCATGGACATTTATCCTTTTTAGCATAGCCATTCACTGTAATTCCCTTCTATCCATGCCCAACGCTAGATTTGAAGAATGATTTGACCTAACCATTCATCTCCATCCACCGGCCAACTTTGGTTACGCCTACTGCCACACTAAGTCATCTACATTTATGGCTACACCAACGACGATCTCCATCCTACACTGTGTGATCTCCACCATCCACAATAGGTCGCATCCTACCATCTATCTTCATCCGCCAACTTCAGTTATGCCTATGGCCACGCCAAGTTATCTATGGCTACAGCTACACTGACGACAATCACCATCCTCCATCAGGCGATCTCCACCATTCGCCAAAGGTCGCCTGTTTATCATTTTATTTTCTTCTATTTTGATGTAATAATTGGGTCGTTGAATAAATTATGCATTGTTTACCGTTGATCACAATTACACAAATTAGAAAGTCCTTTCGTTTGGAAGGCAAAGGTGTAACCCATCTTTAAAGGACGAACCCCACCCTCCAAATATTGCATAATCTTTTCAAATAAATGTGTGAATGACTGAATAGGTGATCGATTTTCACAGATTTCGGTTATATAGACCGATTACGGCATATATGCCTATCTCAGCGCTTGGGGTCATTGTTATTCGGCTCAAATCGAGCCATATATTCCATTCTGGCACGCCTGTAATTATTTCACATGCGTGGTCGAAAAATCGAGGATAACATTTTTTTTGGCACCCCAGGTGGGACTGCATTTGCGATTTTTATAACAATGTAACAAATGATTGATCCAACGATCGAGCTAATCAAGAGGCCCAGCTATTATGAGGCTTTAAGGGGCAACTTGCCTATAGGTTAATTCAACGGTTCTGAATGGCTAAAATTTACTGTTTCATGTCGGTATAAAGACATGTGGCTAAGATACAAAATTACGTCTCAGCACCTTCATACTGAAGCCATAAAGATGATGGGGGCAATTGTTTGCGCCAAAATCTGACCGGGTCAGATTCCACGCCAAGATGACATCCACGTGGCGGAAAAAGGTCTTTCATAAAGAAGCTAGGAGAAGCCCCGGTGGAAAGCTAAAAAGAAGGGAAGTGGAGAGATTCAGGGAGAAAAGTAAGGAATCCACCCTCACACTCTCGCAAGGAGTCTTTTTGAAGCAACTTTGGATATGCACACAAACTGTGTTACAGTTACTTTAGGACATGGGGAGCGATTAGGAGAAAAGAAAGGAATTCATCATCACACTCTCGCAAGGAGTCTTCCCAAAGCAGCTTTGGACGTGCACACAAACTGTGTTACGATTAATTCAGGACATGGGGAGCGGTTAAGAGATATTTTCTCCTATGACCACACACGAATTCTTTAAAAGACATCTCTAATCAACACAAAACCAAACAAATCCTTATCTTATTCATCATCCGCGACGTTTATCTTAGTATACGGTGGCGTAGCGTCATCCATGGACATTTATTCCTTTTCAGCATAGCCATTAGTTAGCGTCCTCCATGGACATTTATCATTTTTTTAACATAGTCATTAGTTGTAATTTCTTTCTATCCATGCCAAGCGCTAGATCTGAAGGATGATCTGACCTGACCATCCATCTCCATTCACCAACTTCAGTTACGCTTACGGCCATGCCAAGTCATCTATGTCTATGACTACACCGATGACGATCTTCATTATCCACTATTCTATCTCCACCATCTGTCATAAAACGCATCCTAGCTACCATCCATCTCCATCCTCCAACTTTGGTTACGCTTACGGCCACGCCAAGTCATCTACGTCTACGGCTACACCGACGACGATCTTCATCCTCCATCGGACGATCTCCACCATCCACCAAAGGTCACCTGTTTATCATTTTATTCTATTTTATTTTGATGTAATAGTTGGGCTGTTGAATGAATTATGCATTGTTTACCGTTGATCGTAATCACGCGAATTAGAAAGTTCTTTCGTTTGGAAGGAAAAAGTGTAATCCATTTTTGGAGGACAAACCCCACCCTCTAAATATCACCTGATCTTTTCAAATTATTGTGCGAGTGGCAGAATAGGCGACCTATTTTCGCATATTTCGATTATACACAATTGATTACGGCGTATCTACCTATCACGACGCTTGGGGTCATTGTTATTTGATTTGAATTGAGCCGTATATTCGAGTCTGGCACGCCTGCAATCATTTCACACGCGTGGCCGAAAAATCGAGGACAACAAACCTATTTTTTGTATCCAAGCTTAAATTGGGATTACGCATCTAATGATTAGAGTGGATTTCACAGACAATCATGGTGGCCCCACTAAAAATCAATTTCCGTGTCCCTTCCAACTGTAGAGAGAGTTTATTTAGAAAAAGGAATGGTAGAGGAGGTGATCTTGATTTCAATGGTGCCCGTCAATCTTCTGGATCCAACCAATAGAGTACAGAGAAGGATATGGTTCTATCTTCAAGTTGAGCTTTTCCACCACCACACTTGACACAATATTTTCACAACTACCACCATCAACGATCACATCACAAGCTTTTCCACCCAATGTGCACCTTCTGCTGAAGAGATTGTGGCGCTGGGGGTTAGCCTGCACATCCAGCGTAATGATTGTCTCTATATGAATAAGAACACACCTTGATCTCTAGGGAGCCATTCAATTCCTTCTTCATGTTCAACATTCTCAACAACAACGAGTCCTATGTCATTCTCTGCGTCTCCAGCATCTCCTTTAGCGATGGCCAAATTAGTCACAGGTCGCTGAGGACGTGTTTGATAAATGGCCCAGTTGGCCACACCGAAAGCAATGGTTCGACCTTAGTTGTACATATGGATTCGGGATTTGGCTCAGGCCTAGAGTGGTCATTACGACACGCTGGGACCTTGATGAGTCATTTCCCAAACAACAGACACGAGGGTAGGAGGGAAAGGTTAGGCCTCCACCGGTGCTTTCCACTCGGCTCGGGATGTGCCCTATGAAAAATATGATGCAGGAGTCGACATCGAAGGATTAGAACGATTAGGATTCCTGGCAAACTGTGTCTCTACACAGGTAGCTAGTTGGGTTGCTTCCTCCATAGTCCAAACCAGGTATAGCTGAACTCGGTCCTAGATCGTGGGTCGTAAGCCGCTAATGAATCTTGCGGCTTTTTAAGAATCCATCTCTGATAACTTGCTGCGTGTCGTCAGATGATCAAATTCGGCCAAATATTCTGCGACAAATCGACTGCCTTTCTTGTAGTTTTGGTATTATTGGAACAATACCTATTCATAATCACTGGGTAAAAATCTATATCGAGCAAGCATTTCATCTGTGGCCATGAACCGATGGGAAGTTTGTTTTAGAGGGTGCCCATGATCTATAATTGTTCCCACCACGTAGAGGCACCCGAGTTCAATTTATACGCAACAAGTTTCATCTGCTTGTCCTCAGGAACATCCATATAGTCGAAGGATCTCTCGACTTTAACTAAACCAATCGAGGAAATCCTCGATATTGAGTAATCCATTAAAACTAGGTAAATCACCCTTACCTTAGAACTCTTTTTCGGCGCGATCAACTTGCGCATCTTTGATTATGAGCTATTAGAACACCATGTCGTTATCGCTGGATTAGACTTCTTCTATATAATTAGCCTGACGATTGCCCAACAATAATACTTTGCGAACAACGGGGTTGTGCGGTAAAGCGACCACAGGAGGCTGGATGACATCATGAGCTTAGGGTGGAGCGAGCAATGCTGCAAGATGGTCGAACGAAGCTTGCAGTCCTTGCATAACTTACAGGTTTTCCCGTCGAAACTCTCTGAATTCCTCTGAAGTCAGAGGTTGATCCCCTAGATCACCGTTTATGGAGTTGTCACGGCCGTCGCTAGAAGCCATCTTCCCGAGGGTTTTCCTCACTTTGATACCAACTTGGCACAGACGTAGATGTGGTGAGATCAATCATTGTCCCTCTCACAGATAAATACTCTGAATCCACAGAGCTTTTAGGACTCCTCAACCAGACTCTTTCGAATCCATGAAGGAAAACTTGAATCCAAGAGCAAACAGAGTAAAAACTCAAGTTTCATTGATAATAAGCAAGATTGATCCTAACAACGAGTTTAAACCACTATAATAGAAGAAACTAATTAACCCTAGTAAATCCTAAAAACGTAATTAAAGAGTTTAGTTAAAACAAGAAAAAAAATCTTAAAATCGAAAACAAATTAGAAAATTGTGTGAAACTGCACATCCTGTTGACCGGTCTCTAGTTGAGTGTCGACCGGTCGCAAATGGGGATCGACCGGTTGCAATAGGCAAAAACAGTCCAGCAGCTTCAATGTAAAATTCGACCGATCGTAAGTGGAAATCGACCAGTAGCAATTCACGATGGCCCAAAAATCGTTGGAATTCACAATGGCCTGAAAATCATTGGTAATTCTTCAGAGAGCCATTGGGAATCCTGTGAAATTTTCGATAGTTTTTCCTGAACTTTTTTTCCCATCGTTTTCAAGCAAAAATGTGCTTGATCCCCTTCCCTTGGTTAATGGCTTGATTTCCTTCTCATGATCAAGAGTCCTCTCCCCATATCAAAAAGGCCCTACTATGAATGTTAAAAGGGGGTGTCAATTGCTTGGGCTCTACACTCTCCACCTAGTGGACCTAACCATGCTGGCCGGAGTCTGGATCCTCTGTTGGCCTCCAAGCATAGAAACCCTGGTTGAAGCCTTTTCATAATGTAAGTGTCACTAGGTTGCATTGATGTGTGACCCGGTTGCCAACCTATATGATGACATGGAGCAATGAAAAGTCTCCAAGCCGGAGCCAACTGACGATCCGATTCTGCTGGCTGATACTCTCAGCATACCCTTTAGGAGACATCCGTACAATGATAGGTAGCATCGTAAGTTCTCATGTTGCACCTCCTGGGTTTTAGAGCTCTGCGGGTTGCCATACACATGCCTCAGCGCACCTTTGAGCTGTTCGTCCTCTTTCTATATAAATCCGTTCTGACATTTGGAAAATAAAAAATAATAAATAAAATAATAAAAAAAGACGAGGACGAGCATAGTTTTATGTGATGTCGGTGCAGTTAGAAGAATGGTTTCATGAATTTGTAAACTGAAGGCATGTATTTTTTAGGCAGAAGTCCCACTAACTAAATGCGTACAAATCATCGGATTCAAATGCCCGATGAGCAGCTCGGATCTTGAACACGTGTTTTTTGCTTCCACATGTGAGACGAGTGCACATTCAAAGCGTGATATTCCGCAACCTACCAAGTTCATGTCTGCCACACGTCATTTCAAGTGCCGGACTCCCATGAAAGTCCACCCCCATTTTTAAACTTACGCGACTCTTCAACATTGATGCAGAAACAAGGGGAGCTATTTGTTACTCTGGCAGAGCATGACAGTGGATATGCAGGAACTCAGGAATTGTTAAAGCGACTTACATTAGCTCGAAACTAAACCAGCTAAATTGTGGAAACACTGTTGCTAAGTCACATTCCCAAAGTATAATTGGTTGCACAGTCTTAACCTTTGATTCGTGGACATTTGTTTGGTGAAACAGAACGTTAGATATTTTTCGTTTCTGACCATCCAATAAATGCCCATCAATTAGATGGTCAGATAATTAAAAAAGCTGGTGCCCATAATTAGAACAGTTTGATTTGAATTTTGTATTCCACATATGAAATTTCAAAGTAAATTCTAAGTGCCGGCATATCATCCATTACCCTCTGCCAGAGCATCAAAAAGTCATTCTAAAAAATCAAACAAACCACGGTTTCTTGGAACTAGCCCAGAGAAAAAACGCGTTTGACGAAATCCTCAGGCCAATCGGGTCATGTGTTTGTTTTTTTATGAGATTGATCTTTAAATACTCCACCGCAGAGTGATGGTACATACACATGCATTGAAAATTCTATATACGTGAAACGCATGTAACTCAATCAAACCGTTCAAATAGTACCACACAAATTAGATGGCTTATCAAAAGATAGAAAATAATTTCCAAAATGGTCGATTGGTGAACGTTTAAAATGAGACAGTTCAACGTCCATTAATCAAATGATAGCATGACACAATAAATCGGATTTTAAGACTGTAATCTATCTACTGTTTCCCCAATGATTTGGACAGTTTAATTTATGTTACATGCATTCCTTGTGTGTAACTTCTATATGCATGTATAGGGATGAAAAGTATCAGTTAGCTTCCGCTTGTTTTATATAGTTTCTTTGCAACTTACATGATTTCAGTTATATCTGCCAGAGTCTGGTCAAAGTGATGAACATGTCGGCCGCATGTGTAGATTACTTGCGTTTCAATCCAGCACTCTGATTTATGGGTCACACTATTTTGTAGGATTTCCTGTTAAATTTAAAAATCTCCCATCAGAAATACTGGTTAATTGAATTTCCATTTTGGGCCACTGAAGTCCTGGCATCAATTCCCAACGTGGGGTGGCTAACATTGAAGTATGACTAGCAATTTGGGTGTATGTACTAACAATGGAATGTTTGTACTAACCAAAAAAAAATCCATGTGGGCATTCATTGGATTTTGATGGGTACTTTTATTTTTACTTTCTAAAGAGCTGAGGAATTGAATACCTTAGTTTTTGTGTCAAACCACCAGCTCTACTTAAAAGTTTGAGCCATTAGAAGATGGTGTATGTTAAAGGATTTTAACACTTCCCACTAGGGCTGTCAAGGGGCCAGGCCTTGGATAGGTCTTGGTGTATCAATGTATATCAAGGGACTTAATTTAACATTTGGTGGGTTATGTATTTCTTCCTCTAATGTAGCATGATTGCTTTTATTCATCTTTTGATTTCCTTTTTCCTTTCTTCATTTGGGTTTGTTTCTTCTTCATTTATTTATTTTTTGGATTTTCATGGATTTTGATACATGATGTGAGTAGATATTGGGTTTTAATGAGTAGAGAGGAATGTTGTATAAATTCCTGGACACTTGTCTTCTCTGGCACAGGAAGACCTTGAAATAATAGTGAAGAAGATCATCATCTTCCTCAAGTAACAATGGACTACAATCCACAAGGTAGGTTCTTGAGTCACGCAAAATAATAAGAGAGAAAACTCGAATATGTTATTACATAATGATCTAAGATTACTCAATTACATCACTTATATAGAAGACCTAAAATTTTAATTAGTTCGAAATTACCCAAAATAGTAAAAAAGACTTACAAAAAACTTAAATTTCTAAAAATAAAAACGTCACATAAATCTTACTAACATATCCAACATTATTACAAGCAATTTCTAAAAAAAAAAAAAATGAAAATCCTAAAAGTACAAGAGTTAGGAATATGATGAAATGAAAATTTTTAAAAATAGTTATTTTTTAAATCTCAATTTTAACTCTTAAGACGAGCGTTTTTTGTGAGACGGACATCTGCAACTTGCTATGCAGGTCGGTTGTGTAAGAATTCTATAAGGTGGGCCTAATTGATTAACGGTCTATAAGGGTAGGATTTGGTGATTAGGTGTACTGGTGGGCTCCATTGAAGTTGTGATTTGTCTAAATTCATGTAAAGGGTGGTAAACTTCAACTGTGTTACATGCATAATATCCTAATTGGACTACGAATGCTAAAATTTGAATAGAGCCTTAAGGGAGAGGAGTTTTGATGGGTTTCAAACTCCTCCCTCCTGCGAATATTTAAACTTGGCTAGGTCCCCAAGCCTACACATGTTTGAAGCTTATTCGTCCTATCACAACACTTCTCTAAGGGTGTAAGGTGCAGAAGATTCAAGAAACTAACCTCGAGTAATGGTCCTTCAACCAGGTATAAATTTTCGTTTAGATTATAGGATCCTCATCACTAATGCCTTGTTCGATTCTTTTAATTCCGCAAATTAAGTTTACAATTGGTATCAGAGCCGACTATGTATCGGCTATGACAGATCAATTCACATCGTTGAATTTGTTTTGGAACTCTAGGGGCAGGATCTATGTAACTTAGATATGGGCCTTGGGACATGGTTATCTGAGCCGACTATATATATATATATATATATATATATATATATATATATATATATATATATATATATATATATATATATATATATATATATATATATATATTGACAACAATGACATAGACCACCATTGTCATCGGGCTTGTGAATCTAGCATTGAGGTATTACCGGAATCCAGTATCTTAAACTATTGGAGTTTAAAATCGAGGGCTGACAATATTCGGTAGTGTTGCCATCAAACAAATCTGACGTAAGAATTAAAAAAAATTGATGCTGCTGGCAGCCATGATTGACAACATCGACCATTAGATCTCATTGTTGGAAGTTAGATTCTGGCTTATATCATGGGAAGCGGATTGCGTGGTGTACCACACACTACGAAAATTGGCTGGTGTATTGATGTCAACAAGTTCTGTGGGCCCCACCAAGAAGTATGTGTTATATCCAAACCATCTGTTCATTTTACGAGATCGTTGTAAGGCTTTATACCAAAAACAAGATGGATCCAAAGTTCAAGTGGACCACATTCCAGAAAGCAACAGTGGAGAGTGAACGTATACCATTGAAACCTTCTTGGGGGTCACAGAAGTTTTGTATCAATTTGTATTTGTTTCTACCGTTCATCCAGGTTAGTGTGACTTTATGAACAGTTTGGATGGAAAATAAACATCATGGTGGGCCCTAAGGATGTTTTAACTGTGAGAATAATTATCCCAACTTCTTTTTGTGGTGTGGTCCACTTGAGCTTTGGATATGACTCATTTTGGGTAATGATGACCTAAAATGATCTCGCCAAATGGATGGATAGTGTGGATATACTAAATACATCATTGTGGGGTCCACCCATCCTTAATCCTTTTTAGACTGTTTGTACGTTCGTGGTGCTCGAGGACTGACACGCTTATCTACGCTCGCCACGTACCGACACCAGTAACATCGTTGGTGTAGGGTACACCAGCCAATCCGCTTCGGATATCATACGCTTAAAACTCTCCAACCATTCAGATTCCTCGCTTTTTGGCACCTATTGCTCGTGGCCCACCCTTAGTTCTCCTTCCACTGTCTTCTCCCTTTTAAGATATGACAATAGTCGGGCTTCTCTACCAGTGAAGTCAACGATTAGAAAGAGATAAACGAAGATGAGATGCACCAGCCATGGATGTGGATTACTAACACTGCCACCAGCGAGGTGGCTACTAGACAGTGCTCTGTGGGCCCCACCATGATGTACGTGTGGCGCGACCAGGGTGTGGTGAGATCGAGCACCATCTTTCTCATGGGGATAACTAATCCGAATCCATAGATCTAAAGGGACTCCTTAACCTGTCTTCGTCGAATCCACGACGGAATATCTCGAATCCACAAGACTTCTTCGAATCCATGAAGAACACAGAAAAAGAAAACTATAGTTTTTATAAGGACGAGTTGTATTATTCAATGATCCCTTAAAAACGAAAATAAACAAGTATTTATATCAAAATGAACCCTAGAAACGCAACCTAGGTGTCCTAATTGCAATAAGAAAACAAATCAAACCAAAAAGGAAACAAAAAACTCAAAATAAGAAAGTTTGCGAGCGCATCCGTGCTAGTACCGACCGGTTTAACGACCGGTTGTCAGTGTGGCTAATCGGTCGGGCAACTGATCACAATCGACCCAAAACAGTCCAAAGAGTTGGGCTTGTTCTAGGTGATACTTCGACCAGTCGGGCGACTGGTCTTGGACAGTGGACGACTGGTCATCAGGCCTTTTTGGTCTACAAATTTACTGAATCTTAGCCCTTCCTTTGAGGCCTTTCTTGAGTTTTCCTGGGTCCTTTTCCTAGCTCTTGTCCTACCTCGACTAGGGGAACACCTTACTACATCAATCGCCCCCTCTTGAAAGAAACTCGACCTCGAGTTTTGCTTTCTCTCATAAGGCTCCGCCGTCTTGCCTCGTAGGACAAGGAAAGACTGTCCCTCTCCCTTGATTACTCGACGACCTTCACTCAGGCTTGCTGGAATAAGGACGGTTTTCCTCTCGTCTTTGGTAAATGTGATGACGTTGTCATGGCCATGATGTACGACATCCTGATCATATCATCATGGGTACCCTAGTATCATGCGACATGTATCCATGTCAACGATGTCACAACATACTTGATCTTTGTAGGCATTGCCGATCGAAAAGGAGACAAGGCATTGTTCCTTCACCTTCGTTATGCTTCCTTTCCGAATCCACCCTATATCATAAGGCGAAGGATGCAGTGTGGTCTTGATCTTCAACTTGTCCACCATTGCTTGAGACACGATATTCTCGCAGCTACCTTTGTCAATGATCACGTTACACACTCTTCTATCCACGGTACACCTCGTACGGAATAGGTTATGACATTGAGGATGTGTATAAGTGTCAGATGTGCATTTATTGCCTTGTATAACCAAGGATAAACCCTAATATCCTGAAATCCAGTCGGTTCCTTCCTCCTCTTCATCTACGTGTTCAACATCACCATTAATTTCTAGTTTAGCTGGTGCATCCTCTATGGAGATGACTACATTAGCCACGGGCCGTTGAGGGCACACATTAGATAGGTGGCCTGGTTGTCCACATCTATAACAATAATTGGGCTGTGACCTTCATAGGGTTTGGAATTTTACTCGGGCCCGATACACTAACTGAACGTTGCGGTCTCATTGGACCACTTCCTGTTGCACGGGCGGTACTCACGGCGGGTTGTTATTGATCTTGAGATGTGCCTTGAGTGGGACTCGTTATATTGATCTGAGTAGAGGAAGAGGGGCGCGCGATGATTTTGGCAAGTTGAGTCTCTACGCGACGAACATACTCTAGGGCATCTTCCATGGACAAAATTGGTAACGTCTGGACACGATCCTGGATATCTAGCCTTAGACCGCCAACAAACCTCGCGGTCTTCTACGCATCCGTTTCTGATAAATCGTTATGAGTGGCTAATCGGTTAAACTTAACGACGTATTCTTCAATGGTCTAATCACCTTGACGGCAATAATTTTGGTATTGCTGGAATAGGACATGCTCATAGTTGTTGGGTAGGAAGCGCGATCGAAGGAGTTGTCACATCCGGGGCCATGATCAAATGAGGAACTTGTTTTGCCGAGTGAGGGAGAGTTGCAATTGCTCCCATCATGCCGAAACACCTGACTTCAACTTGTACATAACAAGTTTAACGTTTCGATCCTCCGGAACTTCTATGTAATCGAAAAAATTCTCTACTTCTGCTAGCCAATCCATAAAGTCTTCTATTCTAAGGATGCCATTGAAAGTAGGGAGTTCTCCCTTACCTTTATAACCATAATTATTATGATCTCCGCGATCATTACCACGCACTTATGGCCAGGCAAGGATGTCCTCAATGTCGTCGTCACTACCATTTGAATCTGCATGATTCGGTCGTCGATTCACAACCGAGAGGGCCGGACGAATCGCTGGGTTGTTCCAAGCTTCCACTGCGGGTGGCTGGGCACCCTTTGAAACTTGCCACTGGGCCAAGGCCGAGACGATCTGATCGAGAGACGCTCATAGCCCTTACATATATGTCTCTACCGATCTTTGGAGGAGCTCCATCCTATCCGCTAGATACTAGATCCCCTGATCACCATTAGTGGGATTGTTGCCACGATTGTCCCTAGAAGTTATCACCCGAGGTTCTCCCTGTCTTTGATACCAACTTGGCACAGTCGGGGTGTGATGAGATCGAGCACCGTCTCTCTCATGGGGATAAATAATCTGAATCCATGGATCTACAGGGACTCCTCAACTTGTCTTCGTCAAATCCACAACGGAACATCTCAAATCCACAAGACTTCTTCTTCAAATCCACGAAGAACACAGAGAAAAACCCATAGTTTTTCTAAGGATAAGAGTTGTATCATTTAATGATCCCTTAAAAATGAAAATAAACAAGTATTTATATCAAACTAAACCCTAGAAATGCAACCTAGGTATCCTAATTGTAATAGGAAAGCAAATTAAACCAAAACGGAAACAAAAAACTCAAAATAAGAAAGTTCGCGCGCGCATCTGCGCTAGTATCGACCGGTCACCAATGTGGCCGATTGGTCAGGCGACCGGTCGCGATCGACCCAAAAAAGTTTAGAGAGTTGGGCCTGTTCTTGGTGATAATTTGACCGGTTGAGCGACCAATTAAAGTTTTTTCTAATTAAATTTTTTTTTTATACTCTATACAAAATTGGGCCAGGAATTTGGATGGTCAAATTTGCAGAGAAACCACACGCTTTTCCCTTCTATGTGCAAACTAATGGCATAAACTATATGGAAAGATTAATGAATGTTAACTTCTTCCAACACAACCAAGAGATCATCAAACATGTAGGATACAAGAGAACTAAGATTTTTTATGTGGAAAACCCTTCAATATAAAGGGAAAAATCATGGGAGTTAATTCGAAAAAAATCCACTACAATAATAATAATTGAAGTACAATCATGAAGAGACCTTTCTTGGATACCCAAACTATATCACCTAATGGTAGATTACAAACAATAATGAAAGAGATGAATTTTTTATCAAGTAAGGATCTTAGAAAATTCCCAACACAATCTATAGAAAATACAACTGAAGAAACTGGTGTTGTAGATGGAAATTCATAAACCAAGATGCATAAATTTCGATAGTAGAAGACACTTGTTCTTCTTCTCTTATAATACCCCTTTTTCTTTTTCTTTCTCATTTTGAGAAAAGAAAAAAAGAAAAAAAGCCAATATTTCTACAAAACTCTATTCAAAAGACTTATTTTCTCTTATATTTTAGTTGCTATGGTAAAGGACCAAAAATACCCTCACATAGTACTAAAAGGCTACTTAAGCCCACACACGTGGGTCCCACTTAACATGAGAAGGGACCCGAACAAGATTGTCATACGGCCGTGTCATTTCAAAGGTAGAATAGTCACCGCTATTTTAAAATGGCCATCAACAACAGAAGTCGTCTCGCCTATGACACCCCTAGAATGTTGACTCTTGACCTGTGAGTCTACTCGTTTTATCTTTGCCATTAGGTAGGGCTGTGAATGTGCCCTCTTCGGAGCAGGCAAAATTGAGAATTTGAATAGCCCGGCCTGTCAGGGCCGGCCCGAACAGTTCACAATCCGGGCCAAAGCCAACCTTAGACCCGCCCGTTGACAGCCCTACCATTTGGTCTTTTGATGGATGGCCGTTGCTTAAAGAGATTGATTCAGTAGTTCGCTGAAAATCCGGAATCTGTTTAACTTAAGCCCATCAGCCATTGATTGAGAATATTTGTCTTTGTCCTGCAAATCATAGTATTATAAATTCCAAAACTCAGGTGGGCCACACCACTTGAATTTAGTGGTTCTTAGCTATAATATGATAGGGTGAGGGACGTGAGTCTTGAGTCAGCCTGATTTGGGATAAAGGCTAATCAAGGCGTGATGCGCCTGATAGACGGGCTAGATTTCACACACGGTTAATCCTTCCCCTCACATTCTTAGAGGAACTGATCATTTTAGGGTGCAAGCCCAAAAATAATCAGATCCATGGCTCAAGTAGACCACAGTGGGGATTGAATGCTTATCATTAAAATCTTCTTGGGACCCTTCATCCAGATCTATGTGACCTTATGGACAGGTTGGATGGCAAATAAACATCATGGTAAACTCAAGGAAGGTTTCAACCGTAGGCATCTTGTTAGGACTGCTTCAGTGTTGTCCGCTTGAGCTTTCGCTCTGCGTCATTTTTTAACTCATGTCGTAAAATGATTTGGAAAAATGCATAGTCAGCTTTGATAAAAATTAGTACATCATGGGTCCTCACAGAGCCCCTGCCAGGACCGAGTCCCACCTGGCAGGGTTTGGGTGCATTCCGCGTCCCCCTTCTGAATATTCAACACCTGATGAATAAATAAATCCCATGTTTAGAACCCTATGATGGTTATATTCCACCCTTTTCTCACAAATCTGTTGAATTTTTCATTTTTTGTGTGTTTATAAATTTCATGGTGCTATGTAGGTTCTTCATGTATTTGAGCAAGGACAGAGAAGCAAAATGGTAATTTCCAGGTCAATGGCTGTGGGAAGCAGAGCCACTGTCTTCCTCCTTCATACCTTTCTCTGGTTGGTGCTGATTAGTGATACTTGCAACGGCGTCGAAAGTGATATTCAGTGCTTGATAGACCTAAAAGCATCGCTGATGGACCCTAATGGTTACCTAGCTTCGTGGGATTTCAACACCAAGACGGAAGGGTTCATCTGTAAATTCAACGGCATCGAATGCTGGCAATCCGATGAAAGCAAGGTCCTAAACATACGCCTCTCGAACATGGGCCTCAAAGGCCAGTTCCCTTTGGCTCTCAAGAACTGCACGAGCTTGACAAGATTGTATCTATCGAAAAATGAGCTCTCTGGAACCCTTCCTCCTGACATTGATGAAATAATGCCATACATGACAAGCCTCGACCTCTCCTATAACAATTTCAGGGGTGAAATTCCAGCAAGCCTTGGGAACTGTATCTACATGAGTTCACATACTCTCCAACACAATCAGTTGACGGGTCAGATCCCCTGGCAGCTCGGCCAGCTTTCTCGGCTCTCCATGTTCAATTTCTCAGACAATTCCTTGTCAGGGGAAATTCCTCCGTTTACTAGGTTAAAGCAACCCTCAAGCTTTTTGAATAATGCAGGACTTTGTGGGTGGCCTTTGGATGCTTGCGCAGAATCTCAACTGAAAACGTCACATATCAAGGTCATCGTCAGCATCACCGTTGGTGGGATATTGCTTGTAAGTATAGTTTTCAGTGTTATTTTCTTATGCATTTTCCATAGAGCGTCTAAGAAGAAAAATAAGGAAGAAGAAGACTTCGAAACAAACAGGTGGATGAAGAGTAATGAAGGAATCAAAGACATCAAGGTTAGTTTATTTTCTTTCTCCCATTACCCATGAAACATGACTAGTGCACAAATCACTAAATTCCTTATCTGTTGCACTTAATTCAGATTGGACCATCCATCTTGTGTGTCTAGCTTTAGATTAGCCATACTGATTGGAATGTTTTAACCATCTAGTCAATGACCCACAAATAGGACACTAGGAAACAACTTTGGCAACCATCAGCACTCAAACCTATTGATGTTGGGAGCATCTAATTCGTGTGGTTGTTGACAGTGTCTGTCGGAGATTCACATGATGAATGGTCTGGATTTGAGTGCAGACCCATTTGAGTGCATGGCATTGGCACATCATATAAGAATCGTTGGCCCACCCAAGCCTTTTCAAGATTCGACTCCAAGTAGCTGTACTTGCACCTACTGGTCCATGTTGCATAATTTTGAACAATGGACCATCCAATGACAGGATCCACAAGATGGGTGATCTGGATCCACTGTCCCACCTTCCACATCTTAGGCAGTGGTTGACAAACACCCTTACCTGGTTCAATGTGCTGAAGGCATAAAAACTCCTCTGTAATACTAACATTTTTGTATTTTTCAGTCAGAACCTAATCCTCGAAGGTATTGCAATGTCCACTTCTCCACGTTTGAGAAGATGGTTTCGAAAATGAGGTTGAACAATCTACTCAAAGCCACTCAAAATTTCAGCGAAAATAACATTATCAGATCCGGGAGAGCAGGTACCACGTACAAGGCAATGCTTCTTGATGGGTCTTCCCTTGCAATTAAGAGGCTTAATGATTCTCAATATTCCGACAAGGAATTCACGTCCGAGATGACGATGCAAGGTTGCCTAAAACACCGTAATGTGGTTCCTCTTCTGGGTTTTTGCATTGCCAGAAATGAGAGGCTTCTAGTATAGAAATACATGCCCAAAGGAACTCTGTTTCAGCAGCTACATGAGGGACTCATGGAATGGCCTCTGAGGCTGAGAATCGCAATTGGGGTGGCAAGAGGCCTTGCATGGCTTCATCACAGCTGCAATCCTTGCATAATTCACCGCAATATAAGCTCCAAATGCATACTCTTGGATGAAGATTACGAGCCAAAAATATCCAAATTCAGATCCGCTGCGCTTATTGATCCACTCGACACCAATCTGAGCGTTCATGTAAACATCAAATCTGATGATGTGGGTTTTGTTGCTCCTGAATTCACAAGCGAGGTTGTCGCCAGTCGAGCTGGGGATGTATACAGCTTTGGTGTGGTGCTGCTCGAGCTGATTACCGGCCAAAAGCTTACTAAGGTGGCGAATGCTCCAAAAGGCTTCAAGGGGAATCTGGTGGAGTGGGTTACTTACCTTAAAAACAAGTCTCTTCTTAGCTATGCCTTTGACAGGTCTTTGATAGGAAAGGGTTGTGATAATGAGCTTCTCCGATTTCTAAGAGTTGCGGTTGCTTGCATTGTGTTTGATCTGGAGGAGAGGCCTATGATGCATGCAGTTTACCAGCATCTGCAATCTATTGGGAAAAGATACCACTTCGCAGACAAAGATGAGATTGAACGGCCACAGGTGTGTATCAATATGGATCACCCAGATGAACTTAATTTGGGGCAACAAATACAGGAAGTTCAGCAGAACGGCTTGAACATGCAAAGAATTGTAGTTGACACAAAAGTGAGAAGAGCGGCATCATTTTAGTCCTTGAAATCTGCAGATTGGGGAAATATTTTTCTGTATATTGAGAATGTTTGTTTGATTGATGAATGCTTTTTTTTTTTTTTTCTTTTTTCCCTTATTGCATACTCCATTGATCCAAAATATTTAGAGATGAAATGGAATTACTTGCCACTGCTCCTTTTTTTTCTCTCAAAATTGTTTGCATCATCCATTTCCAACTAATAATGCAATTGCTAAGGTAGTTGAATTGCGGTGATTTTCAGCTATGACCCATCTACATGGTGGCCCACTAGATTAATGATTCTGATCACTGTTGGAAAATGTACCAGAGAGGACTTTTGCCTTCAGCTCTGCACTTGGATGGGGCATCTGTAATCGTTTGGATCCAGACCATCCATACCCACGGTTGAAAAACAGAGTGAACACACTATTTTAGTCCTAGGAAGTGTGGCCTTCAAATGGATGATGAAAATGAAAATAATATTCCATATTGACAGGAAATACTGATAGCTAGAGATCATCCATTAGGTGTGCCTTTTCAAGTCTGTGCCATTATGTACATGACCCAATAGATGGACGGTTTGGATAAATGGCCAGACCTGCCATGTGCCAGTGCCTGGTATTGAGTGATGAATGCTTCTTCTTCATCCAGCCCTTGCATACAAGTGTGTCAATCAACACAGCCCAAATTGTGGGCTTCAACCATAAAAGAGTAGGATAGCATGGAGAACTGAAGACTTAACTTTGTATGGAAAATAATCAGAAGAATATTGACAGCCAGAGAACTTTGATCCTCACCATGTGATTTTTAGAATGAGTGGGACCCACCCGAATAGCGATTACTGCCTCCATGTTTCTCGTGGCCCCTTATTTCAACAGTCAAAGGGCAGCCAGAAATATTTAGAAGACTAGTAACTGATCCTCTTATCGGGAAACTGTTTGAACTTTGAACAAAGCTCATTGAAATTATTAGGAAGACATTATACTACCTATATATTTATATAACTTTACATAGACTGGAAAATCACACACCATGTTTGACCTGAAACATCATCCCAAAAGAAAAAGAAAAAAATGTAAAAAATAAAAATGAAATAATATAATATCAGACCGAGTCAGCCAAGAGCCCTCGTGGGACCTTAGATAAGGACCCTTGATGTTTCTTATGGACCATCCATCCGAAAGTCTCCATCATGGAATTTCTAATGTCTGAAATTCATGATCCTACAATTCAGAGCATGGTGCTGCAAATGGACATTTAAGCGGTATAACAGAGCAATTTCCTGTATTCAACCAGCAAAAGTCATATAATTGGATGGATATGATTGCCCGAGCAAAGCAGTGTTGCTCTATGGCCAGTCACCAGTCCAGAGTGGAGCCCACTACTTGAATGATCAGGATCATTAATTAGGCAAAATCATTATATTCCGATGAATTCCTGGGAAGGTTTTGTCTTCTGTGCTTCTTACCGTGATGAATTCATGAAATTGGGAGGGGAGTGGTTGAATTCCTTGTTGCTTCTACTAAACTTTTTAATTTTATTCGATTTGATTCTATTATTTCGTGTGGGTATTTTTAGATTTTCATGGATTTCAATGCGTGGTAGGAGTATTGCTGAAATGGGTACTCAGTAATTTTGCTTTTTTACTTGGTAATTTTGCTTTTTTAAGGAAGGTAGGAGACTTGTTTGGCATTTTAGCTTTTGAAGTTTGAAGAGAAGTAAAATAGTAATTTTCATGTCTATGGGCAAGGGAAGCAGAGCTATATTCTTCCTTCTTTATACCCTTTTCTGGTTCTAAGTAGTAGTACTTTCAACAGTTTCGAAAATGATTTTAAATGCTTGAAAGACCTGAAAGAATCACTGACCAACCCTTATAATCACCTATATATCTTCATGGGATTTCAATGGCACGACCTCCATCTGTAGATTCAACGGCATGAAATGCTGGCATCCAGATGAAGGCAGAGTCCTAAACATCCATTCGAAAAAAGAGTAGAAAAAAAAAAAGTCCTAAACATCCACCCCTTGAACATAGGCCTCAAAGGCCGGCTCCCGTTGGCTCTCAAGAACTGTATGAGAATGACAGGATTGGTTCTATCGGCAAATGAGCTTTCCAGGACCATCCCTCATGGCATCAAAACAATAATACCATACATGACAGTCCTGGACCTCTCCTTGAACAATTTTAGCTGGAGACATTCCATCACGCATTGTGAATTTGGCCTTCCTGAATTGACTTAGTTTCCAAAACAACTGGTTGATGGGGTCAGATCCCTTGGCAACTCAGCCGGCTTAGTCGGCTGAAAACATTCAGTGTTGCCAACAATTCTTTGTCAGGGCCAATTCTTCCGTTTATTAAAGCAAAGCTACCCTCAAGCTTTGTGAATAATTCAGGATTATGTGGGGATCCTGGGATGCTTGCAAAGGACCTCTAAAAATATCACATATGTACCAAGATTATTATCAGTGT
The DNA here is from genome assembly GCA_003013855.2 of Liriodendron chinense. Lineage (NCBI taxonomy): Eukaryota > Viridiplantae > Streptophyta > Magnoliopsida > Magnoliales > Magnoliaceae > Liriodendron > Liriodendron chinense. The sequence goes on along the minus strand of ML058332.1, from coordinate 330,158 downwards.
GGCTGTTGGCGGTATAGTGCTTGCAGTTATAGTTGTCGGTGTTCTTTTCTTATTCAGTTTCTGTAGTGTCTAAGAAGAAGAATAAGAAGAAAGAAGACTTTCAACGAAACAAGTGGGCAAAGAGTGTTAAAGCAACTAAAGACACCAAGATAAGCTCATTTCATTTCTCTTCTTTGTTATGAGATACAGATTTCTTTGTTGGAGAAACATGAACAGAGCTCAGATCACTAAATTCCTTATCTGGTGAACTTAATTCAAATTGTACCATCCATCTTGTGCGTCTGGTGTTGCATCGGCCATGGTAGATAAATCTGACTGACCGGAAGATCTTAACCATCTAGTCAGTGACCTACAAATGGAACACTAGGAAAGAATGTGTTGGCAGCCATTAGCACTCAACACAAGAAAGCCACCAATTTGATGCTGGGAACATCTAATTCGTGTGGTTGTTGACATTAGTTGTCAGAGATCCACTGATGAATGGTTTGGTTTTGCTTATTGACATTTAAATTCCATTTCTTTCGATTTGTCTTAATGCAGATTCTGGATTTCCTGCTCATGATTAATGGTGTGATCTAGACCATTGATCTGTTGAGTTGCAACTGAGATGGAACACGGCCCGAAAAGCACTCCAGGTTAAAGATCATAGCAATCCAATCAATGCTCCTTTGTTCATTGGATGAGGATCATGATATATATTTTTCTCACTCTCCTAATTGTAGGCCAGTAATTGAAGGATCATGATCCTTCATCTGGGGTACCTTAAGGGGCATGTTCTATCAGATCAATGGTCTGGATCATCATATGGTCCCAACTTATATCAAATCGGCTTTAGATAGGGAACTTTCCTAATGGCCATGAATAAGAATTTTTCTCATAATCCAGTACTAACGAAGTGATTGCAAGGTCCAGGTCTCGATGTTTGAGAACTTGGCTCCAAAGATGATTGATTTCATGCAGGCCACTGATAATTTCAGCAAAGACAACATGATCAGTTCTGGGAGAGCAGGTGCAATGTATAAGACGGAACTTGCAGATGGTTATTTCCTTGCAGTAAATAGAATTCAAGATTCTCATTGTTCCAGTAAACGTTTCATATCTGAGACAATGGTATTGGGGAGCATACAACACTGCAATGTGGCTCCTCTCTTGAGTTTTTGCATTTCAAGGAAGGAGAGGCTTTCAGTGTGTAAATACATGAGCAGAGGAACTCTGTATCAGCAGCTACCACTACACCAAAATCGTTTTCTAAGAACGGGTGTATCTTTTCCAATCTGAGAAGAAAAGTGAAAAGAAAGCGTCAAAAGCGTTTGATCTTGTTATCAGGTACTTTCCGATACGATTTTTCCTCTATTCGATCCGTTTTTCTAGGTTTTGATCAGCACTTCTGTTGTTTTTTCAGTGAAATGAAGTAGATCTGGTTCGATTCTCGTGTTCTTTTGCTTCCGTCGCTCTGTTCTGGTTGGAACGGTAGGGTTTGCATTGCTGATTGTAGATTTGATTGTGTTTTGTTGTAATTTTGTGAAAGCGGCTTTGAGTTCGCATTATAACGATGACATCTTGATAATAAAATCACCACTAAAGTTGAAAACAATTCTACAAATTATACTAAAATATAGCTATTGAAATGTCCAAAACCATGACAGTAGCAGCACACGTGCTCTATTGTGGATGACAACAATCTGATCCGCAATTTGATCAAGATCACGCTAACTGCTAGTAGTAATTCTGCTCCCGCTGTAGAACAGAATATTAAAACTAATCAAAGCCAGTAATTGCACAAGGTAATCCTGGGAATAAACTAAATAGCCCCACCTCTGCAACAAATTTGGTAATTTTGTTCTTCAATTTCCCATTCTACTTATATTTTTCTTAGAGAACATTATATGTATCAGGTGCGTAGTGGATTTCTGCAACTATGTTTGGTTTAGAAATGTATGAAAAAACATGAAATCAGTAGCTTCTTTTGTATTCTTTAGTGATGGAAAGTGGCATTTAATGGTATTTTTAGAGGATGACAGAAGTTGTTCCTCAACTGCAATGCTGATTCTTGCAAAATGTAGTTATGTTTTTGGATGCATGAAAAAACCCGTAACTATTGGCTTCTTTTCTTTTACAAGTGATGGAAAGTGATAGTTGAGGTTTCTCAGGAATCTTATAATCATTTCCTGTAATCTGTTGATGACTTCTGGAAATGAGTTTTGTTTATTATACGTGAAAATAAGCTTTTAAAAGTGGTGTTTGAGGTTTTTTTGAAAAAAACAAAAAAAACTATAACAGCATTTCTTGGACTATATTGCTGAGTTTTGCAAATGGGTTTGTCGCATGTGGATGCACATGAAAAGATAATCAAATATGGTATTTGGGCCTGTTTCCATTTCCTGCTGCCTGTTCTCAAATTATCAGTAAGTTGCAAAAACTAATTTTTGAGGTTTGAGGTTTTTAACATTGCTTGAGCCCGAGGACTATATAGTATCTTTTGTGTTTCATGCATCTTGTTTCTAGATTGGCAATTATATTGTCTTATATCACCATAATCATCCTTTTTACTTAATGCATTTTCCTAAGACAAGACAACTTCTGCCTCATTCACGTGAGCCTGATACCAGTACTGGGTGTAGTCAGTGAACAAGTAATTTTTCTTGCCTTGATTTTTGCTTTAAATGTGTATTGGTCCTATTGGAGGGTTGAAGGAATCATTGTTTATTTGTCTGCTAATTTGATTTCCTTGCCTTGATGTTTATTTTTCTTGATTTCAGATATGAAAATTTCCAACTAATGGTTAATCTCTACATGGAGAGTTCTATTCAGATGCTTAAGACTGCTCAGCAAGAGGGCAAATACGCTATCAAATATAGAAATTCGAAAGGTATTTTTTTTCTAGTAGACATCGAAATCTTGATATCATGGGATATTTTAAGGTCCTAACCACGAAGGGAAAGAAATAATAATTCAATAGGTATACAATCTGGATGATTTAGCAATCTTTCTCATGATAAGAAAGTTTATGCTACATCAGATTGGTGTTCTTTGTAGTACTTTAGTTGCATCAATGACTCGACAAAATGAACACCTGCAGCGTGTTGAGAATATTTGCCATTCTTGTCTGGATTATAATGAGAAGGTATATCAGCTTTTTTGGCGTGCCAGAACTTTTTCACCTTTAAGTTTTAATATTCAAGTGATGATACAATATTCGGTTGATTTATTTTACCTTCTCCATTCATTTGTTACCTTGATGTTTTCTTATTGAGTTATTTACTTTGTTGACATTGGCTTGTACAGAGATTCCATGTGAGTATAGCGCATACCTCGGAGATGTCCAAGTTCATTATTGGACTTCTTGAAAAGCTTGGTGAAGAATCTTGCAAGCTTCAAGCTCATGTGTGTCGGTTGGGCGCATGAATTTAACACAAGAAGCATTTGGTGACAAATTCAAGTGTGGATAGCTTGGTCTGGGTATAGGAGTGATTGAGGTTATGTTGCCTTTCAGGGTTGAGGCACTTACAGGGGATGAGATGGTTAAGGCAATCTTCCTTACAATGCTTACCTTATGCTATAAAGTCCAAACTAAAATTCAAAACCAGTCCGAACTAAAATTCAAAACCCAACTGATTAATTCAGAATTCATTTTGTCAGCGGATTGATCAAGCTGGAATTCCTTTTTTTTTTTTTTTTTTTTCATTTTTTTATAAACTAAGGAGATTTTGGGACTTGATCTGTCCACACTGGGACCCATCAAGTCAATTGTCTAGATCACTGAAATGTGTGCCTTGTACACAATCGACTATGCATAGCATTGGTTTGATGATTGAAGGGTCCCACTATCCAATGCAACTAGTTGTATTGTAAGCCTATGTTACAGCTAAACTGTATAAATACATTATCCACTATACATTATAGCTCAACTATATAAATACATGATCCACTATATGTTACAGCTAAATTGCATAGCATTGGTTTGATGATTGTTGAAATGGTTATGAACTGTATTTATTATTGTTAATATAAATTATTGTTAATTTTAGGAATGGTTTAATTTTGTTTCTATTTTTTTAAGAGTGCTGGAAATTAGGAAGGGTTCAAACCCGTTCCTAACCAAGGAAAAACGATTCTCTCTAAAATACTGTTCCCATAATTAGGAACAAGTATACCCTTTTTGTCCACGATTCACTTATGTCGAGCTCTTAAATGTATATATTCTAACCCTATTTCAGCACTAACTATGCACGATCTGTACGATTAAAGATCTATCTAATGCATGATTTTGTGATTGTAGAAATAGGAAAGAAGCCTCACCAATTGGACGTTAAAGGGCACTTCAAAGGGGCATTGAAGAGTCAAGGAAAAGAAAAAGGAGAGGAAGAAATCAAGTAAAGAAAGTCCGAAGAGAAAGCAAAAGAAAAAGAAAAAACAGCATTTTCGATGGATTGCCAATAGGTGTCCGATCAATCGAAGGATGTTCCGATGGATCTTCGATCGATCGGACCATCCATTGGACATACCAGAAAAATCAAATTTTGAATAAACTCTCTGAATATATTTTCGATCAATCGGCATGTCTCCGATCAATCGAAATGAGGTTTCCAATCAATCGGAATCATTTCTGATCAATCAGAATAAGCAGTGAAAAATAGCAACTTTTTGGACTCTTTTACGATCAATCGGCTGATTTACGATCAATCGGAGATGACATTCCGATCAAGTGGAGGGAGTTCTGATCAATCGGACTTGTCTGCATAAGCTGCGTAAGGAGTTACGCAATTTTAGAAGTTTCCAAGCGAAAGGCAGATTTGTGCTATAAAATGGGACCTCTACATCCTTCCTAACCTTTCCTAAAAGAGATCCACTACAGCAGGAGGCATAGAAGGACGAAATTGGAGTTCTACAACTCCCTCTTTCTAGTTTTCTTTCTAGTTTTCATGATTTTTTTATAACTTTCATATTTTCTTTTAGCATGATAGGCTAAACCTCTTAGCTAGGGCTAAGAGGTGAAGCTTGTAGTTCATCTAAGATGCTTTGATTCGTTTTAGGGTTTCATGTATTGAATTTTAATGTTGAACAATGGTTTGCCTAAGTTTGAATAAAGTTTAAGTTAGTTTTTCCTAATCTTATGATGGCTCATGGATGTTTAGAAGAACTATGCTTAATTCTTAATTGTTTTGCTAAGATCTAGACCTGTACACTCCGAGGAATCAGATTTAAGACGCTCTAGAATTGGATCTTCATGTAGGAACTTCAAACCAAGAGTTCTATCTTTTTTAGAAATTTTGAATTATGCGTTACTTGTTTATATGATTTGAATCAAATTCAAATTATGATATTAGTTAAGCTTAGTGACAGGGTTTGATGTTTATCATAGTTGTGATCTTAATTTATTGGAATTAGGATTGACCTATGCAATTGAGTGTGCTCAAATCCTAACCTGAATTGAGGGAGTCATGTTGATGAACAACACATGTGACATATTGTTTTGTTGATATAACCGCTCTATAATCCGACTAGATAGGATTTTATTTCGATTTTAGTTGTGTTATTGAGAAACCCTAGCGAATTATGCATTAAATATTACTACAAGTGGATCCTTGGCACCCTAGTACTTTTTTTATATTGTTAAAATCTATCTTCAAAATTACAGATTACCTATTCACTTCTTATTCTCAGATTTAGTTTAATTTAGTTTGTTTTCAATTAGAGATTATTGGAAGAAATTTTGTGGATTCCTGAGTTAGTCCATGTGGATCGACCTCGGTCTTATCGAGATTGTTACTACATCGCAACCCTAAACTTGGGGAAGCGAACAATGTATCGTTCCTAAATCCATCAAGAATGGTTTTCACTAATCCACAATTTTGGTGTACACAAGGCAAATGACAAAGCACACAAGACTACTTGTTTGGATTCTTCTATTTATCAATCAATCAGCGGGGATTCTATGTGAAACACTTATTATGTTTAGGGAGTTTAAGATTTCAATTCTTGTCACTAATTTTCTCTGAATTTTGCACTTGTATGTCTTGAAGTTTATAGAAGCATAGTTTTCGAGAGAGAGTTGAGTTTTAGAATTTGAATTTGTTTCACGCATGTTGCTCAGAACTAGGAAAATACTGGTTGGGGGGTGTGTTGAGCTCTGAATTGTACATATTCTAAACTCAATTCATCACTCGTATTATGCATGATTTATATGATTAAAGACCCATCTAATGCATACTTTTGTGATTGTAGGAATGAGAGCGAGATTTTGTCATTTTTTATGATAAAAAACCTCTTTTAACATCATTTACGATCAAAGAAAGATAAGCCAAGAGATGGAAAGAAGAAGCAAAGAGAGAAGAGAAGTAAGAAGAAAGAAAACAAGAATTGGAGAGGTTTGACCAGTCATGACCAGTCGGCTAGACAAATTTAAGGAGAAAAAAGCTTGCTGGACCAAAACAGACGGATAAGACTTGCCTTTACCGGTCAGCTAAACTAGTAAGACTGGTCACGACTGGTCGGTCACACATAAAAAGTTTGAATTTCAGTTTCTATTTCAGCAATCGATCGACTTTCCTAGTGCGAAAACTCTACGCGGTTTCTCGAAGATTCTTACTCGGTAGCGGATTTCTACTATAAAAGGCCACCTCTACTTTCTTCCTAAGCCATCTAAGAACGTGGGGAGAAAAAAAATCAAGACCTAGGAGGCTTCCTATAACTAGTTTTCTTTCTTTTCTAGTTCTAGTTCTAGTTTGCTTATGTTTTCTAGTTAACTCTTAACTAGAGTTGAGAGATGAATCTTCTTAGTTCTTAATTATGCTTTGATTCTTTGATTCCAAATTATGTTTTAATTGTTGAACGATTCATTAAGATTTGAATAAAGTTGATAGTTTTAGATAATTCAGAAAGTTTGTGTGCCAAGTACATGAGTTCTTGTTGGATTTCTAAGATTAATTAGATTGATATATGAGATTTTGGTTTGTGGATGCCTTTGATTTGTCGTGATCTCTGGATACGGTGAATGCTTCAAGTTTTCCATGAATCAAAATAGTTGGATTTCTATTAAAACTTATTGATGGAAAGTTCATGTATCTTTTGTATAAAATCTGCGATAGGTGTTGCTTATTGATATTGGTTTAATTAGAGTTCAAATCATTGGTTCTGGTCAAGTCTAGTGACAGGATTTGATGAAGGCTATAGTTGTGATCTCAACTAGATTAGAAAGAGGATTTGCCTATAAAATTGAGTGTGCCAAAGGCCTGAGCTTTATTAAGGGAATCAAATCAATGAACACCCATCTGTTTTAGATTGTTTGTATGCTTTGGTTGCTAGATCTTTCGGCTAGATAGAGATAGAACTTCGATTCCAGTTATGCTTTGAATCAAATCATTGGATTGAGCATGATTAAGACTAGAAGTGGATCCTTGATGCTCTAGTTTCTCTTTAATTTCTCATATTTTCTCTATTTAGTTTTTTGTTTTAGTCCTAGTTCTTAAACTCTGAAATTCCAAATCTTTCTAGATTCAAGTTATTAGAATAGTTTGAAGTGTTTACCTTTTCCCTGTGGATCGACCTTAGTCTCACTGAGTTATTACTACATTGCAACCTTGCACTTGAGGCGAGCGAATACACAGCGCGGCGCAGATTCTGTGTTTGTGGTGGTAGACCGGTTCTAAACAAATGACTCATTTTATCCCCTGTAAGAAGACATACGACATGACGAGTGTAGCCAATCTATTCTTCAAGGAGGTAGTAAAACTACACGGCATTCCCAAGACAATCAAATTTAACTGTGATATGAAGTTCATTAGTCATTTTTTTACAGACTTTGTGGAGTCGATTCGACACCCAACTTTAGTTTAACAGTGCGTCTCATCCACAAATTGATGGTCATACTGAAGCGGTGAATAGAACGTTGGGAAACCTCATCTGATGCATCTTCGGGGATAGCCAAAACTATGGTACTTAGCCCTATCTTAAGCTGAGTTTGCCTTCAATAATATGTTGAACTGATCTATGGAAAAGTTACCAGTTCAAATCCTCTATGGACGTGTTCCCCGTCACATCCACAACTTGGATCCATTGCCCAAGCTTCCAAGGATGAGCATCGCCACTCAACATATGCTTGAGCATATCACAGAAATTCATAGCGAAGTACGGAACAAGTTGTTGTAATGAAATGTGAAATGCAAGGTAGATGCAGACACGCGTCGAAGGTCCAAAGTGTTCGAGGTTGGGGATCAAGTGATGGTCCATTTGCATAAGGAACGCTTTCCATCCGGTACATACAACAAGCTAAAGCAGAAGAAGGTTGAGCCAGTGCCGATTCTTCGAAAGATCAATGACAACGCTTATGTTGTGGACCTTCCCGATGAGTACGAACTCTCTCGCACTTTCAACGTAGCCGAGATTTACTCAAATACTATGAACCGGAAGTGAACAAGAACTCGAGGGCGAGTTCTTTTAAAGGTGGAGGGACTGATGTAAAGAGAGTCGTCGGAGAATACATGATGCGGGTGGATCAAAGCAAGGCTGGAAAGGAGTTGAAGACCCAGAAAAACTACACCAGAAAAGGTGATGGTCCTGCCATTAGTGACGGTTCAGGATCTATTTTGTTTTGTCCTTCTTAAAATAGTGAATTTTCAAGAAAAAATCACCCCTAAATGTTTTTTGTTTTCAAACTTCGGGTATGAAATTCCTGAGTTCTCGATCCAGTCACCTAAACAAAATAGGCATAGGGACATTCCGTATTTCCCGGATTGAAATCGATTGAGCATTATGTTGTGGGAAAGGTACTAGCAATAACGACACCGCATTTCCCATGGAGTTGATCTCAATATTTGGCTGAGGTGCCGCTTGTACTCTTTCAGCGATAGGGCCATCAATCGATTTACGCTCTCGGTCATGCTGGCCATCCATCTATTTAAAAATTCACATTCAAGCCGGGTTTGCTCAACATAGGTGAGTGAAAGCTCGACTTGAGCCGACTCATTAGACGCAGATGCTCGAGTGATACTGCGACTCATGCTCGGTTATTTATCAAAATCTCACAGTGAACGGAAAACCAAATTAGATTTGATGTTCCATTGGGCGTGCCAAAAATTGTTGGTCCTCAATTGGATCAATGCTTCTGGCACGTGTGTTTGTGCAAGCGTGCCATAATTGACTGTGCAACTTGATTCCAACCGGTTTAACTTCGACCCCAAGCACCAAAATAGGCAGATACGTCTTGCTTAACCGTATATGACCAAAGCATGAAGAGGTTGGCCCCCTATTTAGCCTCTCGCTAATAAGTTCAAGGCAATCAGGCGATTGATGGAGGGTAGAGTTCATCCTCCGGAATGGGTTGCATGCACCTTGCCTTTCATCATAAATGACTTATTTCTTATGCAAAACCAATGATAGTGATAGATGGTCAACAATTCTGTAGGAAGTGAACAGATCGTATTGAGATAAGTTCATCCAACGGAGGTGGACTAGCAATTACAACTAAGTTCGTCCCGCGGGTGTGGACTAGCGATTACAAATACTAGATTTTAGACTATTCTAATATAGGCTAAGGAAAAGATAAATAGAATTTGCTTGTTGATTTGGTGTGAGACCCTTTGTTATGTCGATCTTCTTCATTATTTATAGGTTGAGTAGAATCATCTAGATACTTTTTTATTTAGTTGTTATGACTAGCGAACTTCCTTGAGACCGTTCCTCTTCTTGTAAAATTTCGATCTCTCCAACACATACCTCGACCATTCGACTCCTAGAGGACGTGCTCTAATCAACCAACGCCAATTGTCCGCCCAAAAAATCCACTCCATGTATTTCCCTGGATTGCATGAGTGATGTATAACTTCTGTGCAAATCATGGCCGAGTCTGTTCTCTGGCCGAGATCTGTCTTGGCCAACTTGGTCGAAATAGTTTGGCCGAGTCTCTCTCAGTTGAAATAGTTTGGCCGAGTCTGTCCTAGGTCGATCAAGCTTTGTCTTTGCCTTGAATTGTTTGGGTCGTTAAGAGACAGGTACCAATACTAATATGTATTTTTATTTTTTAATTTTAAAGTTCTTCTCAGCTGACAACAGCTTATGCCAGCACCTGTGACGTGGACCAATGATAACGTATGGCACCGGAATTGTCTGTGCCTTCCACACAGACGATCAGCACTCAGAGAAGAAACGCGTGGGACAAAATTTCAATCTGATTCTGTACATGCACATGCATTGAAAATTTTATATACCAGACATGCATATAACTCAATCTAACCGTTCAAATAGTAACAAACAAATTAGATGGCTTATCAAACGATTTGAAATAATTTCCAAATGGTCGATTGATGGGCATTTAAAATTAAAATGTTCAAGGGTCCAAGTTTAATATCCATCAATCAAATGATAGGATCTAAGTAAATCCTCTTTTCAGATTGTAATCTACGTACCGTTTCCTCGATTACGACTTCTATAGACAAGCAAAGGGATGAAAAGTATCAATTAAATCTCGCTCGTGTTGGTTTTTTGGAATATTTTCTTGCAGGAATTCAATCATCTCTGCAAGCGTCTGGTCAAAATGATGCACATATTGGCCACATGAGTTCGATAATTGCGTCGCAATCCAGCTCTCGGATTTATGGGCCGGTCCCACTATTTTGTAGGATATCCCGTTGAATTTGAAACTCTCCAATCAGAAATGGTGGTTGAATGAACTTTCATGTGGGTATTCATTGGATTTGACGAGTCCTTTTTACTTTTGGGTTTTAAAGAGATGAGTGTTTCAATTCCTTGAATGGTTTTTGTGGGTTATGTATTTCTTGTTCTTATGTCGCGTGAACTTGCAGGTTAGTGGTAGAATTCTGTTGCTTCTACTCATCTTTTGATTTCTAATTCTTTTTTCTTTTTTCTTTTTTTCATTTGGGTGTTATTGGATTTTCATGGATTTTGATGCATGATGTGAGTAGAGCTGGAGTGGGTATTTACTAACACTAATATTGGGTTTTAATGAGTAGAGAGGAATGTATAAAGTCATGGACGCCAGAGCTTCTGTCTTTCTTCTTCTTCATTTCCTTTTCTTGTTGTGGTTGAGTTTTACTCCTTGCGATGGTGCTGAAAGCGATGTTCAATGCTTGAAAGCCCTTAAAGAATCACTGACCGATCCCTATAACTCCCTATCTTCATGGGATTTTAGCAATATAGCCGAAGGTTCCGTCTGTAATTTCCTCGGTGTCAAATGCTGGGGCGACGGGGAAGACAAGGTCCTAATGATAGGCCTCTCGCATATGGGCCTCAAAGGACAGTTCCCGTCAGGTCTAGAGTGTTGCAAATCCCTCACCGGATTGGATCTATCATTAAACGAGCTCTCAGGAACCATCCCTTCCAACATCTCGAAAAGTCTTCCATATGTTACAACCCTTGATCTTTCTTTTAACAGATTCTCAGGAGAAATTCCAACAGACATTGCGAATTGTAGATTTCTCAATTTCCTGAATCTCCAGCACAATCAGTTGAAGGGTCAGATACCTCAGCAACTACAGTACCTTAACAGGCTAAAATGGGTTAACGTTGACAATAATTCGGGACTCTGCGGAGTGCCTCTGGACGCCTGTGAGGGACCCCAGAATTCAATAATCAGCGTTCGGTTGGCTGTTGCTGTGGGAGTGTCTGTGATTTTAGCCGTGGTGGTTGCTTGGTTCCTCTTCTTCCTCTTCCGTAGTGTCAGCAAAGAAGGAAGATGAAAATGAAGAGGAGAATACAAACGGCATCAAGGCAAGCTGATTTCATTTCCTTCCTGCATAATGAGATTTAGATTCCATTTTTTCCCTTCCATGGATGTAGTACTCCATTATAATGTGATAGACTGATTTGTCTTGGATCAGAATAGGGAGTTCATTGCTGTATCCTGGCCATCCAACTAGTGGGTAATGTCTGTAGATGGCCCACAGTTGAAAATATAGAGAATAGTGATTATCCTAACTGACAGTGTAGGTAGGTGTAATTTTCAGTTGTACTACCATCCAAGGACAGGATCCACTAGATGGGCGGTCTGGATACACAATCCCACCTTCCATGTCTCAGGCAGTGGTTGACAAACACCTGTACCTGATCCAATGTGCCCAAGGCAGAAATCTGCTCTCTCTGTAACACTAACATCATTTTAATTATATTTCAGTTGGAACATACCGCTCGAAGGTATTGCAATATCCACATCTCCACATTCGAGAAGACGGTTCCAAAAATGAGGTTGAACAATCTACGGAAAGCCACTAACAATTTCAGCAAAGACAACATTATCAGAGCCGGGAGAGCAGGCACCATGTACAAGGCGATGCTTCTTGATGGTTCTTCCCTCGCGATTAAGAGGCTTCATGATTCTCAACATTCCGAGAAAGAATTCATATCTGAGATGATGATGCCGGGCTGCCTAAAACACCGTAATGTGTTTCCTCTTCTGGGTTTTTGCATTGCCAGAAACGAGAGGCTTTTAGCATACAAGTACATGCCCAAAAGAACTCTGCATCAGCAGCTACATGAGGGACACATGGAATGGCCTCTGCGGCTGAGAATCGCAATTGGGGTGGCGAGAGGCCTGGCATGGCTTCACCACAACTGCAATCCTTGCATAATTCACCGCAACATAAGCTCCAAACGCATCCTCTTGGATGAAGATTATGAACTGAAAATATCCAAATTCAGATCTGCTGAGCTTATAGATCCGCTTGAAACCAATCTGAGTGTTCATGTCAACATCAGATCTAATAATATCGGTTTGGTTGCTCCTGAATACACAAGGAAGATTGTAGCCAGTCGAGCTGGGGATGTATACAGCTTTGGTGTGGTGCTGCTCGAGCTGATTACCGGCCAAAAACCTACTAAAGTCGTGGATGCCCCGAAAGGCTTGAAAGGGATTCTGGTGGAGTGGATTGCTTATCTTGAGAAAAATTCTCATCTTAGGCAGGCCATCGACAGGTCTTTGATAGGAAAGGGCTGGGATGACGAGCTCCTCCGGTTTCTAAGAGTTGCGATTGCTTGCGTTGTGTTTGATCCGGAGGAAAGGCCCACAATGCTTGTAGTGTACCGGCTTCTGCAATCTATTGGTCCACAGGTGTGTATCGACATGGATGGCCCAGATGAACTTAATGTGGGGCGACAGATACAAGAAATTCAGGAGAATGGTTTGAACATGCGAAGAGTTGTAGCCGAAGGCAAAGTCAGAAAGGCAGCATCGTTTTAGTCCTTGTGTTCTGAAGATCAGAGAAATCTTCTTCTGCATATCGATCGAGAACGTTTGTTTGATTGATGAATGCATTTCTTTTTTCTTTATTTTTTCTTCCTCTTGCATACTCATGTAAAATATTTTGAGATGAAGGCAGATAAATAGATCTGTGCACTTGATAGATGGATACAATATCAATGTTCTTTGAGCTCGGATCCTTTGGAAAGCTTTGTAAAAAATAAACCGTTTATCAAGTGAGGCACCTCATGCTCGGGCTTCACACCTCATGCTCGGGCTTCACCTGCTGACTGGGTTAGATGTCAAATAAACAACATGGTGGGACCACATGTTTCATTTGGAAGTTTGCACCGTAAGTGTCCCCTTCCAATTTAAACATTTGGGTGTTTATTGGTAATTTTGGGTGGCTTTCGTGTTTCTTAGTATTTTTGTATGTTTGTTAGTATTTCTTGGTATTCATGGGTGGCTTTCATTTGGGACTTTCATTCTTGAGAGATCCTAACTCTTGGGCACCTACAATAGTTTAGCACCATTTTGGAGATGGTGATGACTCATTTTCCTCATACACTGATGCACCAAAATGTATGGTTAAAAGCAAGGTAGTGGGTATTCTAAGCTAGATGGTTATAAGTAAATGGTTTCTCTTATTTTCTCAATTTAAATTTTCTCTTACGCTCCATCCAAAATTGGAACGTCTCTCCCCGATATTTTCATTGGTGTTGCCCACATGAATCACAACTCAACCTTGTTGGCACCAAAATATGATCGGGTCAAATTCCATGGCCAAGATGACATCCACATACGTGGCTGAAAAAGGTCTTTTCTGAAGAAGCTAGGAGAAGCCCCGGTGGAGAGCTAGAAAGAAGGGAAGTGGAGAGATTCAAGGAGAAAAGCAAGGAATCCACCCTCACAGTCTCGCAAGGAGTCTTCCCGAAGCAACTTTGGACATGTGCACAAATTGTGTTACGGTTACTTCAGGACATGGGGAGCAGTTATGAGAAATGCAAGGAATCCACACCCTCACATACTCGCAAGGAGTCTTCCCGAAGCAGCTTTGGACGTGCGCACAAATTGTATTACGATTACTTTAGGACATGAGAGCGATTAGGAGATATTTTCTCCTGTGACCGCTCATGAATTCTATAAAAAGAGGAAGATCGATCAAGCAAAAGACATCTCTCACAGATCAACACAAAACACAACAAATACTTGTATCTTATCCGTCCTCTGGACATTTATATTAGTATACGGTAGCATAGCGTCCTCCATGGACATTTATCCTTTTTAGCATAGCCATTAGCTGTAATTCCCTTCTATCCATGCCCAACTCTAGATTTGAAGAATGATTTGACCTGACCATTCATCTCCATCCACCAAATTCAGTTACGCCTACTGCCACACTAAGTCATCTACATTTATAGCTACACCGACGACGATCTCCATCCTCCATTGTGTGATCTCCACCATCCGCCATAGGTCGCATCCTACCATCTATCTTCATCCGCCAACTTCAGTTATGCCTATGGCCACGCCAAGTTATCTATGGCTACGGCTACACCGACGACAATCACCATCCTCCGTCGGGCGATCTCCACCATCCATCAAAGGTCGCCTGTTTATCATTTTATTTTCTTCTATTTTGATGTAATAATTGGGCTGTTGAATGAATTATGCATTGTTTACCGTTGATCGCAATTACGCGAATTAGAAAGTCCTTTCGTTTGGAAGGCAAAGGTATAACCCATTTTTAGAGGACGAACCCCACCCTCCAAATATTGCATAATCTTTTCAAATAACTATGGGAATGACTGAATAGGTGATCGATTTTCACATATTTCGGTTATATAGATCGATTACGGCGTATATGCCTATCTCAGCGCTTGGGGTCATTGTTATTCGGTTTAAATCGAGCCATATATTCGATTCTGGCACGCCTACAATCATTTCACATGCGTGGTCGAAAAATCGAGGATAAGGTGGGACCGCATTTGCGATTTTTATAACAATGCAACAAATGACTGATCCAACGATCGAGCTAATCAAGAGGCCCACTATTATGAGGCTTTGAGGGGGCAACTTGCCTATAGGTTAATTCAACGGTTTAAAATGGCTAAAATTTACTATTTCATTCGGTATAAAGACAAGCGGCTAAGATACAAAATTACATCTCAGCACCTTCATACTGAAGCCATAGAGATGATGGGGGCAATTATTTGCGCCAAAATCTGACCTAGTCAGATTCCACGGCAAGATGACATCCACGTGGCGGAAAAAGGTCTTTCATAAAGAAGCTAGGAGAAGCTCCGGTAGAAAGCTAAAAAGAAGGGAAGTGGAGAAATTTAAGGAGAAAAGTAAGGAATCCACCCTTACACTCTCGCAAGGAGTCTTCTTGAAGCAGCTTTGGATGTGAACACAAACTGTGTTACGGTTACTTCAAGACATGGGGAGCGATTAAGAGAAAAGAAAGGAATCCATCCTCATACTCTCGCAAGGAGTCTTCCCAAAGCAGCTTTGGACGTGCGCACAAACTGTGTTACGATTACTTCATCGGACGATCGGACAATCTCCACCATCCACGCAATATTTTCACAACCACCACCATAAACGATCACATCACAGACTTTTCCGCTCAATGTGCACCTTGTGCTGAAGAGATTGTGGTGCTGGGGGCTAGCCTGCACATCCAGCGTAATGATTGTCTATATATGAATAAGGACACACCTTGATCTCTAGGGAGCCATTCAATTCCTTCTTCATGTTCAACATTCTCAACAACAACGAGTCCTATGTCATTCTCTACATCTCCAGCATCTCCTTCAGTGATGGCCAAATTAGTCGCTGGTTGCTGAGGACATGTGTTTGATAAATGGCCTAGTTGGCCACACTGAAAACAATGGTTCGGCCTTGGCTGTACATATGGATTCAAGATTTGGCTCAGGCCTAAAGTGGTCGTTAGGACACGCTGGGACCTTGATGGGTCGTTTCCCAAACAAAAAGACACGAGGGTAGGAGGGGAAGGATAGGCCTCCACCGGTGCTTTCCCCTCGGCCTGGGATGTGCCGTATGAAAAATATGATGCGGGAGTCGGCGTTGAAGGATGAGAATGATTAGGATTCCTGGCAAACTGTGTCTCTACACAGGTAGCTAGTTGGGTTGCTTCCTCCATAGTCCAAACCAGGTATACCTGAACTCGGTCATAGATCATGGGTCGTAAGCCGCTAATGAATCTTGCGGCTTTTTAAGAATCCATCTCTGATAACTTGTTGCGTGTCGTCAGATGATCAAATTCAGCCAAATATTTTGCGACAGATCGACCGCCTTGCTTGTAGTTTTGGTATTGCTGGAAAAATACCTATTCATAATCATTGGGTAAAAATCTATATCGCAGCAAGCATTTCATCTGTGGCCATGAACTGATGGGAAGTTTGTTTTAGAGGGTGCGCATGATCTATAATTGTTCCCACCACGTAGAGGCACCTGAGTTCAATTTATATGCGACAAGTTTCATCTGCTTGTCCTCAGGAACATCCATATAGTCGAAGGATCTCTCGACTTCAACCAAACCAATCAAGAAAATCCTCGATATTGAGTAATCCATTAAAACTAGATAAATCACCCTTACATCAAAACTCTTTTTCGGCGCGATTAACATGCGCATCTTTGATTGTGAGCTGTTAGAACACCATGTCGTCATCGCTGGATCAAACTTCTTCTATATTAGCCTGACGATTGCCAACGATAATACTTTGCGAACAACGGGGTTGTGCAATAAAGTGACCACAGGAGGCCGGATGACATCATGAGCTTAGGGTGCAGCAAGCAATGCTGCGAGATGGTCGAACAAAGCTTGCAGTCCTTGCATAGCTTATAGGTTTTCCCGTTGAAACTCTCTGAATTCCTCTGAAGTCAGAGGTTGATCCCCTAGATCACCATTTATGGAGCTGTCACGGCCGTCGCTAGAAGCCATCGTCCCGAGGGTTTTCCTCACTCTGATACCAACTTGGCATAGACGTAGACGTGGTGAGATCAATCATCGTCCCTCTCAAAGATAAATACTCTAAATCTACAGAGCTTCTAGGACTCCTCAACCAGACTCTTTCGAATCCATGAAGGAAAACTCAAATCCAGGAGCAAAACAGAGTAAAAACTCAAGTTTCATTGATAATAAGCAAGATTGATCCTAACAACGAGTTTAAACCACTATAATAAAAGAAACTAACCCTGGTAAATCCTAAAAACGTAATTAAAGAGTTTAGTTAAAACAGGAAAAAAAATCTTAAAATCGAAAACAAATTAGAAAATTGCTCGAAACTGCATATCCTGTTGACCGGTCTCTAGTTGAGTGTCGACCGGTCGCAAATGGGGATCGACCGGTCGCAATAGGCAAAAACAATCCAGCAGCTTTAGCGTAAAATTCGACCGATCGCAAGTGGAAATCGACCAGTAGCAATTCCCAATGGCCCAAAAATCGTTGGAATTCGCGATGGCCTGAAAATCGTTGGTAATCCATCGGAGAGCCATCGGGAATCCTGCGAAATTTTCGATAGTTTTTCCTGAACTTTTTTCCCGTAGTTTTCTAGCAAAAATGTGCTTGATCCCCTTCCCTTGGTCAAGGGCTTGATTCCCTTCTCATGATCAAGAGTCCTCTCCCTATATCAAAAAGGCCCTACTATGGATGGAAAAAGGGGGTGTCAATTGCTTGGGCTTAACACTCTCCACCTAGTGGACATGCTGGCTGGAGTCTGGATCCTCTGTTGGCCTCCAAGCAGAGAAACCCAGCTTGGAGCCTTTTCATGATGTAAGTGTCACTAGGTTACATTGATGTGTCACCCGGTAGCACTTACAACGTAACATGGTTGCCAACCTATATGATGACATGGAACAATGAAAAGTCTCCCACCAAGGTTTTCCTACTTGGAGCCAACTGACGATCCGGATGCTGTTGGCTAATACTCTCGGCGTTCCCTTTAGAAGACATCCGTACAATGATAAGTTGCATCGTAAGTTCTCATGTTGCACCCCCGGGGTTTAAGAGTTCTGCGGGTTGCTATACACATGCCTCAGCGCACCTTTGAGTTGTTCTTCCTCTTTCTATATAAATCCGTTCTGACATTTGGAAAAAAAAATTAAAAAAATTAAAAAAAGACTTGGCCAAGAGCATAGTTTTATGTGATGTCGGTGCAGTTAGAAGAATGGTTTCATGAATTTGTAAACTGAAGGCATGAATTTTTTTGGCAGAAGTCTCACTAACTAAATGCATACAAATCACCGGATTCAAAGGCCCGATGAGCAGCTCAGATCTTGAACACGTGTTTTTTGCTTCCACATGTGAGACGAGTGCACATTCAAAGCGCGACGCCGCATCCTACCAAGTTCATGTCTG
Source organism: Liriodendron chinense (assembly GCA_003013855.2). Lineage (NCBI taxonomy): Eukaryota > Viridiplantae > Streptophyta > Magnoliopsida > Magnoliales > Magnoliaceae > Liriodendron > Liriodendron chinense. Next base: position 311,586 of record ML058332.1, on the reverse strand, counting down.
CCACACGTCATTTCAAGTGCCGGACTCCCATGAAAGTCCACCCCCATTTTTAAACTTACGCGACTCTTCAACATTGGTGCAGAAACAAGGGGAGCTATTTGTTACTCTGGCAGAGCATGACAGTGGATATGCAGGAACTCAAGAATTGTTAGAGCGACTTACATAATTAGCCCAAAACTAAACCAGCTTAATTGTGGAAACACTGTTGCTAAGTCACATTCCCAAAGTATAATTGGTTGAACAGTCTTAACCTTTGATTCGTGGACATTTGTTTGGTGAAACAGAACCTTAGATATTTTTCATTTCTAACCATCAAATAAATGCCCACCACTTAGATGCTGAGATAATTAAAAAAGCTGGTGCCCATAATTTGAACAGTTTGATTTGAATTTTGTATTCCACATATGAAATTTCAAAGTAAATTCTAAGTGCTGGCATATGATCGATTACCCTCTGCCAGAGCATCAAAAAGTCATTCTAAAAAGTCAAACAAACCACGATTTCTCGGAAACTAGCCCAGAGAAAGAACGCGTTTGACGAAATCCTCAGGCCAATTGGGTCATGGTTTTATTTATTTATTTATTTATTTATATTTGAGATTGAGCTTTAAATACTCCACCTCAGAGTGATGGTACATACACATGCATTGAAAATTCTATATACGAAAACGCATTTAACTCAATCAAACCGTTCAAATAGTACCACACAAATTAGATGGCTTATCAAAAGATGAGAAATAATTTCCAAAATGGTCAATTGGTGAACGTTTAAAATGAGACAGTTCAACGTCCATCAATCAAATGATAGCATGATACAATAAATCTGATTTTGAGACTGTAATCTATCTACTGTTTCCCCAATGATTTGGACAGCTTAATTTATGTTACATGCACTCCTTGTGTGTAACTTCTATATGCATGTATAGGGATGAAAAGTATCAGTTAGCTTCTGCTTGTTTTATATAGTTTCTTTGCAACTTACATGATTTCAGTTAGATCTGCCGGAGTCTGGTCAAAGTGATGAACATGTCGGCCGCATGTGTAGATTACTTGCGTTTCAATCCAGCCCTCTGATTTATGGGTCACACTATTTTGTAGGATTTCCCATTAAATTTAAAAATCTCCCATCAGAAATAGTGGTTGATTGAATTTCCATGTGGGCCACTGAAGTCCTGGCATCGATTCCCAACATGGGGGTGGCTAACATTGAGGCATGACTAACAATGTACGTGCGGGGTGGCTAACATTGAAGTATGACTAACAATGTGGGTGTATGTACTAACAATGGAATGTTTGTACTAACCCAAAAAAAAAAAAAAAAAAAAAAAAAAAAAAAAAAAAAAAAAAAAAAAATCCATATGGGCATTCATTGGATTTTGATGGGTCCTTTTATTTTTACTTTTTAAAGAGCTGAGGATTTGAATACCTTGGTTAGTTTCTGTGTCAAACCACCATCTCTACTTAAAAGTTTGAGCCATTAGAAGATGCTGTATGTTTAAGGATTTTAACACTTCCCACTAGGGCTGTCAACGGGCCGGGCCTTGGATAGGTCTTGGCGTATCAATATATATCAAGGGACTTTAACATTTGGTGGGTTATGTATTTCTTCCTCTAATGTGGCATGATTGCTTTTATTCATCTTTTGATTTCCTTTTTCCTTTCTTCATTTGGGTTTGTTTCTTCAGTATTTATTTATTTATTTATTTATTTGGATTTTCATGGATTTTGCTACATGATGTGAGTAGATATTGGGTTTTAGTGAGTAGAGAGGAATGTTGTATAAATTCCTGGACACTTGTCTTCTCTAGCACAGGGAAGACCGTGAAATAATAGTGAAGAAGATCATCATCTTCCTCAAGTAATAAGGGACTACAATCCACAAGGTAGGTTCTTGAGTCACACAAAATAATAAGAGAGAAAACTCGAATATTTTATTACATAATAATTTAAGATTACTCAATTACTTCTCTTATATAGAAGACCTAAAATCTTAATTAGTTCGAAATTACACAAAATAGTAAAAAAGACTCGCAAAAAACTTAAATTTCTAAAAATAAAAACGTCACATAAATCTTACTAACATATCCAACATTATTACAAGCAATTTCTAAAAAAAGAAAAAAAGAAAAATCCTAAAAGTACAAGAGTTAGGAATATGATGAAAATGAATTTTTTTTTTAAATAGTAATTTTTTAAATCTCAATTTTAACTCTTAAGATGAGCATTTTTTGCGAGACGGACATCTGCAACTTGCTATGCAGGTCGGTTGTGTAAGAATTCTCTAAGGTGGGCCTAATTGATTAATGGTCTAGATCTAGCTAAATGTTGAATTTTGTGATTAGGTGTGCTGGTGGCTCCACTGAAGTTGTGATTTTTCTAAATTCATGTAAAGGGTGGTAAACTTCAACTGTGTTACATGCACAATATCCTAATTGGACTACGAATGCTAAATTTTGAATGGAGCCTTAAGGGAGAGGAGTTTTGATGGGTTTCAAACTCCTCCCTCCTATGAATATTTAAACTTGGCTAAATCCCCAATCCTACACATGTTTGAAGCTTATTCGTCCTATCACAACACTTCTCTAAGGGTGTAAGGTGCAGAAGATTCAAGAAACTAACCTCGAGTAATGGTCCTTCAACCAAGTATAAATTTTCGTTTAGATTATAGGATCCTCATCACTAATGCCTTGTTCAATTCTTTTAATTCAGCAATTTAAGTTTACAATTGGTATCAGAGCCGACTATGTATCGGCTATGATAGATCAATTCACATCGTTAAATTTGTTTTGGAACTCTTGGGGCAGGATCTGTGTAACTTAGATATGGGCCTTGGGACGTGGTTTCGCATCTGTGTAACTTAGACATGAGCCGACTATATATATATATATATATATATATATATATATATATATATATATATATATATATATATATATATATATATATATATATATATTGACAACAATGACATAAACCGCCATTGTCAGCGGGCCTGTGAATCTAGCATTGAGGTATTACCGGAATCCAGTATCTTAAACTATTGGAGTTTAAAATCGAGGGCTGACAATATTTGGTAGTATTGCCATCAAATAGATCTCACATAAGAATTTAAAAAAATTGATGCTGTTGGCAGCCATGATTGACAACGTCGACCATTAGATCTCATTGTCTGAAGTTAGATTCTGGCTTATATCATGGGTAGCAGATTGCGTGGTGTACCACACACTACGAAAATTGGCTGGTGTATTGACGTTAGCAAGTTCTGTGGGCCCCACCAAGAAGTATGTGTTATATCCAAACCATCTGTTCATTTTACGAGATCATTGTAAGGCTTTATACTAAAAAAAAGATGGATCCAAAGTTCAAGTGGCCCACAATCCAGAAAGCAGCAGTGGAGAGTGAATGTATACCATTGAAACCTTCTTGGGGGTCATAGAAGTTTTGTATCAATTTAATATTTGTTTCTACCCTTCATCCAGGTCAGTGTGACTTTATGAACAGTTTGGATGGAAAATAAACATCATGGTGAGCCCTAAGGATGTTTTAACGATGAGAATCATTGTCCCAACTTCCTTTTGTGGTGTGGTCCACTTGAGCTTTGGATATGACTCATTTTGGGTAATGATGACCTAAAATGATCTCGCCAAATGGATGGATGGTGTGGATATACTAAATACATCATTGTGGGGTCCACCCATCCTTAATCGTTTCTAGACCGTTTGTACGTTCATGGTGCTCGAGGACTGACATGCTCATCTATGCTCACCACGTACCCACACTAGCAACATCGTTGGTGTAGGGTACACCAGCCAATCCGCTTCGAATATCATGGGCTTGAATCCAGATCGTCTACTTGGATTCAACAGGATTTTCCTGTTTGCCTGCCCCTGATTAGTCTAGCTCAGACTGACTGCATTAAATGCAGCAGTGCTGACAGCGTCAGTGATGAGCTGGACTAATCAAGTGATAGGCAAATAGGAAAATCCTGTTGAGTGTGAGCAGACGATCCAGATTCCATGGGCTTTGATCCCATTAATGTTTATCACCACCGTAGTGGGTTTTCTTTGTTGCCAGTCGGCGGTAGCAGCCATCGATGGCATCCGCTAAGCTTTGTAAAACTAGATTCTAGAGAAACGAAGGGATGAAATCCTATTAGATCAATTACAACTCAGAATGCTTTTGTTGCAGGAAGTTCAGATTTAATTAAAAAAAAAAGGGATGCACCTCTGCCCTTGCTGGCAGCCATGGCCACAGCGGCAAACCCATCTTCCTCTCTAGAGGGCAACAATTAAAGCTCTCCAACCATTAAGATTCCTCTCTTTTTGGCACCTATTGCTCGTGCCCCCCCCCCCCCCCCCCCAGTTCTCCTTCCACTGTCTTCTCCCTTCTAAGATATGACAACAGTCGGGCTTCTCTACCAGTGAAGTCAACGATTAGAAAGAGATAAACGAAGATGAGATGCACCAGCCATGGATGTGGATTACTGACACTGCCACTAGCTAGGTGGCTACTAGACAATGCCTTGTGGGCCCCACCATGATGTGCGTGTGGCGCGATGATGTAGAACGGGTCTCTGATTATTTCATGGCCCAGATGGAGCAAAAGAAGACCGTTCGGGGTCGAAAGTGATCCGGACCGTCAGGACCGTAAATCGGTTGTATCTCACAATCCGGAATGAGTTACGGGACGTATAATATATCAATTTGGGGTAGCTCGAGCTACTTTAGCCAACCAAGCTGCTACATCGGGTTTCCCAAGCCGGAATCGCGAGAATCGACCGTATCGACGGTCATTAGGCTAGTTTATTTTCAGTTTTAATATTTATAGTCAGTTTTAATTCGATCATAACTTTGCATCCGTATGGTTTTAGAGTTTGTGCCCAACATGAAAAGGGCTTGGAATATTTAGTAGAACAACGTGGTTGAGGCCGTTTGAAAACTTTCTATTTTTGGCCGAAAACCAAGAGTTCTAGTAGGATTGAACGACTTTTATAAATAGTAAGTTTACTATTTATAGTAAGTTGCGTTTTCTAGGAGTTTAAGTTGGAGTTGGATTCTGATACTTTACCTAGGGTTTAGTTTCCTATTTATATGTATTGTAATTTCGTTATTATTCATTCAATTATCAATAAATCAATTATTTGGAATTTATTTCCTCTTTTTATCTTTTATTTCTTCTCGTGGATTCGAGAACTATCGGTTAGGGAGACGGTGATCGACCTACCATGTCCTCCCTGCGTCATTGTATCAGAGAGAGGTTTCTTCCTCAGGACGATGGCCTCTAATGAAGGGTTGGATCCTCATCCTAAGGACGGTGCTCCAAGGGACTATCTAACGGCGACAGCCTTCGAGGCAGCATTCGAAGCAGCACGACGGGAGAACCGGTTGATCCTGCAAGGTATACAGGCGACCCTCGACCAGATTGCAGCATCGCTAGCTCCTCTTCGAGCCCAAGGCGTCCAACAACCACCAACAGTTGTTATACGGGACAATCCTATTGTCCGTAGAACACCCCAGGTGGATAACCGTAGGGTTACACCAGAAGATTCAAAACCAAGCGATAACGAGGTCGAAGACATATTCGTACGACGACCTGCGCTAGGGAATGAGCGTGTGGAACGAGCAGAACGAGATTATCGGGGCAAAGCTGATCTTCCCAGCTTTAATGGCCTACTTCGAATAGAGGAGTTCCTCGACTGGCTGGCAGAGGTCGAACGATACTTCGACTATATGGAAGTGCCGGACGACAAGAAGGTAAAGTTAATTGCATATAAATTTAAATCCGGTGCTTCAGCATGGTGGGAAAACTTATAGGTTTCCCGCACCCGTCAGAATAAGACACCCATCTGAACATGGCCTCGGATGAGACAGCTTCTGAGAGCTCGATTCCTCCCTAGCGACTATGAACAAATTTTGTTCCAACAATATCAAAATTTTCGTCAGGGAAATCGAACCGTTTCCGAATATCTTGAAGAATTCCAATGATTGGCTACACGGAATAATTTATCAGAATCCGAGGCACAACAAGTATCACGATTCATTGGTGGGTTGCGATTTGCAATCCAGGATCGAGTCCAGATGCATCCAGTCTGGACGTTGAGTGAGGCCAACCAATTGGCCACTCGAGCAGAAACACAGTTATCACGGCCTCCTGCTCGACCCTATCCGGCAACACGAAACCCCAACACCGGACCCACTCAAGATACAACGTTGGCCAAAGGCAAGGAGCCTATAGGAGGGCGTCCTCAACCTCCTACGGTTATGAACCGAGACTGGGGAAGCTGTTCCTCAAGACCTCAACGTACAGCTCCCACTACAGCGGGTTCCAGCAGAATCCCCAACCCATATGGTCGGCCAAGACCAGACCATTGTCTCCGTTGTGGCCAACCAGGTCACTGGTCGAACGCTTGCCCTCAACGCTCTGCAGCGCACTTAACTACGAATGAAGGTGGCGTGGAAGGTGAGTCAACAGAAGACAACCCTGAATCGGAACAGGCCGAAGAGGGGGACACAGAAGATGTCGATTGGTTGATTGAAGATCATGGGGAATCGCTAGTAGTAAGATGACTACTTTACGCTCCCAGGAAGGAAGTGCACCCACAACGACATAATATTTTTTGCACAAAGTGCACCGTGCAGGGCAAAATCTGTGACGTGATCATAGACAGTGGGAGTAGCGAAAATATTGTCTAGAGAATTATGGTGGATAAGTTACATCTGCCTATGACGAAGCACCCTACCCCTTACTCTATCGGTTGGATCAAGAAGGTGAACGAAACCAAGGTAACTCATCAATGCATTATCTCGTTTTCCATTAGTAAAAGCTATAAGGACGAGGTCCTCTGTAATGTGGTTGACATGGAAGCCTGCCACATGTTACTTGGGCGACCATGGCAATCGGATCGAGATGTGACTCACAGTGGACGGGAAAACATATACATGTTCACCAAGGATGGTCAGAAAATTGTTTTGGCCCCTATGACACCAAACAAACACCCTGAAGCTTCTAAAGTGGAGGGAAACTCTCTCCTTACCATTCGCGAGTTTGTTAAGGAATCAAAGGAAACGGGCGAGATTTATGCCGTTATGGTAAAAGGCGAGGAGTCAGGATCCTCTAATATTCCTCAACGCCTTAAACCACTGCTAGAAGAATTTCGAAGTACTTGGCCAGCAGAGTTACCTGATGAGTTGCCTCCCATACGAGACATACAACATCACATCGACCTTATCCCAGGGTCCAGTCTACCCAACCGACCGCACTATCGGATGAGTCCGAAAGAGTGTGAAATTCTAAAGGGACAGGTGGAGGAACTGATCCGTAAGGGTCTTATTAAAGAGAGCATGAGCCCGTGTGCCGTTCCGGCACTCCTTACCCCAAAGAAGGACGGAACATGGTGTATGTGCATCGATAGCCGCGCGATCAATAAAATAACAGTTAAATATCGATTTCCAATACCGCGGTTGGATGACATGCTGGACATGCTCGAGGGCTCCAAGGTGTTCTTGAAACTGGACTTACGGAGTGAATACCATCAAATCCGTATTAGGCCAGGTGACGACTGGAAAACGGCCTTCAAGACTAAGGAAGGGCTATATGAGTGGCTGGTTATGCCTTTCGGTTTGACCAACGCACCAAGCACCTTCATGCGTTTAATGAACCAAGTGTTCAAGCCGTTCATTGGCCGTTTCGTTGTCGTTTACTTTGACGACATTTTAATATACAGTCAGGATGAAACGGAGCACATGACCCACATCAAAAAAGTACTACAAGTGTTGGCCGACAACAAGCTATACTTAAATCTGAAAAAGTGTAGCTTCTTAACTGATCAATTATTGTTTCTGGAGTTCATTGTGTCGTCCACGGGTATCCGAGTGGATGAAGAAAAAGTTTGAGCTATTCGGGATTGGCCGACTCCGACAAACATTCATGAGGTACGAAGTTTTCATGGGTTGGCGACCTTCTATCGTTGATTTGTGCGGAACTTCAGCAGTATCGTCGCGCCGATTACCGACTGTATGAAGAAGGGTCCGTTTAAATGGACCGAAGGAGCTGAGAAGAGCTTTGCAGAAATTAAACATCGGTTGTCCACTACCCCGGTCCTGGTACTCCCTAATTTCGATAAGCTATTTGAGGTAGAATGCGACGCATCTATTGTCGGCATTGGGGGAGTCCTTTCTCAGGAGGGCAGGCCGGTTGCCTTTTACAGTGAGAAACTCAGCGACGCACTGACAGAAGTGGTCGACCTATGAACTTGAATTATATGCAGTGGTTCAGGCACTGCGCCATTGGCGCCATTATCTTATTCAAAGGGAATTTATACTGTACACTGATCATCAAGCCTTAAAATTTATCAATACTCAGACTAATGTGAATCGTATGCATGCTAGATGGATTTCATTTTTACAGGAATTCACGTTCGTTCTGAAACACAAATCAGGGCAGCAAAACAAGGTGGCAGATGCACTAAGCCGACGTGCATCCCTTCTTATTATAGTGAGCAATGAGGTGATCGGATTCGACTTTCTCAAGGAACTTTATGCCGAAGACGAGGATTTTGCAGATGCGTGGAAAAAGTGCCAAGAGGGGTACCCGAGTGACCTTCTAATTTAAGATGGTTTCCTCTTCAAAGGAAATTGACTTTGCATCCCGCAGAGTTCGTTACGGGATAAAATTATTATCGAGCTGCACGGCGGTGGCCTCGGCGGTCATCTAGGGTGAGATAAGACTCGAGCGATGGTGGAAGAGCGGTATTACTGGCCGCAACTTGCTCGTGATGTTGGTAGGGCGGTACAACGATGTCATATTTGTCAAACCGCTAAGGGACAATCTCAAAATACAGGTCTTTACACGCCATTACCCGTGCCAGATGCCCCTTGGGAGGATTTATCTATGGATTTTATATTAGGGCTCCCATGAACACAACACGGCATAGACTCAGTGTTCGTGGTGGTAGACCGATTCTCCAAGATGGCACACTTCATTCCGTGCAAGAAGACCTTTGATGCGATACACGTTGCGAACATTTTCTTCAGAGAGGTTGTGCGACTACATGGGATTCCTAAGACGATCACTTCAGACCGGGCCACAAAGTTCGTTAGCCACTTTTGGTGAGCCTTGTGGAATCGGTTCGGTACACGACTTCACTTCAGCAGTGCTTATCATCCACAAACAGATGGACAGACTGAGGTCGTCAACCGCACATTGGGGAATCTCATCCGTTGCCTTTCAGATGACAAAGCGAAGCAGTGGGACATGGCCCTGGCTCAAGCAGAGTTTGCGTTCAACAACATGGTAAACCGATCGACAGGAAAGTCTCCGTTCCAGATTGTTTATGGGTGCGTGCCTCATCACACACTCGATTTGGTTCCCCTGCCCAAGCTTCCGGGCATGAGCGTTACCGCTGAACATATGGCAGACCGAATCATGGACATACATGCAGACGTGCGCAACAAATTATAGGCTTCGAATGAAAAGTACAAAGAAGCGGCCGACAAGCATCGGCACGCCAAAGTGTTCGAAATAGGTGATCAGGTGATGGTCCACCTACGTAAAGAGCGGTTTCCTACCGGGACCTACAACAAGTTGAAGCAAAAGAAGATTGGACCGGTACCGATCATTCGCAAGATCAATGACAATGCCTACGTTGTTGATCTTCCGGATGACATGGAGATTTCAAGGACTTTCAACGTGGCAGATCTGTACGAATATCATGAACCAAAGCTGGGCGAGAACTCGGGGTCGAGTTCTTTCGAAGTGGAGGAGACTGATGTAGAACGGGTCGCTGATTATTTCATGGCCCAGATGGAGCAAAAGAAGACCGTTCGGGGTCGAAAGTGATCCGGACCGTCAGGACCGTAAATCGGTCGTATCTCACAATCCAGAATGAGTTACGGGACGTATAATATATCAATTTGGGGTAGCTCAAGCTACTTTAGCCAACCAATCCGCTACGTCGGGTTGCCCAAGCTGGAATTGCGAGAATCGACCGTATCGACGGTCATTAGGCTAGTTTATTTTCAGTTTTAATATTTATAGTAAGTTTTAATTCGATCATAACTTTGCATCCGTATGGTTTTAGAGTTAGTGCCCAATAGTGCCCAACATGAAAAGGGCTTGGAATATTTAGTAGAACAACGTGGTTGAGGCCGTTTGAAAACTTTCTATTTTTGGCTGAAAACCAAGAGTTCTAGTAGGATTGAACGACTTCTATAAATAGTAAGTTTACTATTTATAGTAAGTTGCGTTTTCTAGGAGTTTAAGTTGGAGTTGGATTCTGATACTTTACCTAGGGTTTAGTTTCCTATTTATATGCATTGTAATTTCGTTATTATTCATTCAATTATCAATAAATCAATTATTTGGAATTTATTTCCTCTTTTTATCTTTTATTTCTTCTCGTGGATTCGAGAACTATCGGTTAGGGAGACGGTGATCGACCTACCACGTCCTCCCTGCGTCACGCGACCGGGGTGTGGTGAGATTAAGCACCATCTTTCTCATGGGGATAACTATTTCGAATCCACAGATCTAAAGGGACTCCTCAACCTATCTTCGTCGAATCCACGACGGAATATCTCGAATCCACAAGACTTCTTCTTCGAATCCATGAAGAACACAAAAAAAACCCGTGGTTTTTATTAGTACAAGAGTTGTATTATTCAATGATCCCTTAAAAATGAAAATAAACAAGTATTTATATCAAAATAAACCCTAGAAACACAACATAGGTGTCCTAATTGCAATAGGAAAGCAAATCAAATAAGAAAGGAAACAAAAAAAAAACTCATAATAAGAAAATTCGCGCGCGCATCCTTGCTAGTATTGACCAGTTTGATGACCGGTTGCCAGTGTGGCCGATCGGTTAGGCAACTGATCGCAATCGACCTAAAATAGTACAAAGAGTTGGGCCTGTTCTGGGTGATAATTCCACCAGTCGGGTGACCGGTCTTGGACTGGTGGATGACTGGTCATCAGGCCTTTTTGGTCTACGAATTTACTGAATCTTGGCCCTTCCTTTGAGGCCTTTCTTGGGTTCTCTTGGGTCCTTTTCCTGGCTCTTGTCCTACCTCGACTAGGGGAACACCCTGCTACATCAGTCGCCCCCTCTTGAAAGAAACTCGACCTCGAGTTTTGCTTTCTCCCATAAGGCTCCGCCGTCTTGCCTCGTAGGACAAGGAAAGACTGTCCCTCTCCCTTGATTACTCGACAACCTTCACTCGGGCTTGCTAGAGTAAGGATGATTTTTCTCCTCGTCTTTGGTAAATGTGACAACGTTGTCGTGGCCATGTGTGGACCCTTGTCGTTCCGCGCTCCCGGAATTTCTCCTTTCCCTTTTAGAAAAAGAAGAAGAGGTGCGTGCGTGTGAATCGTCGTTTGTGCCACTGGCTTGCCTCGTTCTCGAGGGCTTTGTTTGTCTGTCGTGTTAAGTTGGATGCGTTGGGATGAGTTTATATAAGACCAGAGTCGCCACTAGCCAGTTACTTCGAATCTACAGTTGGCTAGGCCCCGTAGAAATGTTAGAGAAGGAAATTCGAAGATTCCTCCCTCTAAAATGACTCCTTTTGATCTGCGGCCAGAGATTCGAGGTAAGGGATTACGGTTACAGGGTGGGAAGAGGTTAAGCACCCCACACACTGCCCGTACTGAAGTACGGTCTCTACTTCACATAATCAAACTAATACTTGAAAGTCTGTTTTAATCCTCGTACATTCTCATGGATGACATGATGCATGGATGCAGGTCTGAACAGTAAGAGTTTCTGATGGGCAGGTTTTCATTAACAAGCAAGCCCAGAGCATACGCTCGAACTGACAGGTGCTTTATGCGAGATGCATGCTGTGTGTTTGAATAATCAAAGTGCTTGTAGTGATATGTACATGAATGCAGGTATGAACAGTAAGAGTTTCTGATGGGCAGGTTTCCATTAACAGGCAAGCCCAGAGCATACGCTCGAACTGACAGGTGCTTTATGCAGGATGCATGCTGTGTGCTTGAATGATCAAAGTGCGTGCAGTGAAGCAGGGGGGTTGGAAGAAAAGTAAATGTTGCACTTATGCTAGATGCGAATGAGATGATGCTGGTAAAGAATAGCTAGATGGACGGAGGTGTCGCAAGGGTTGGCTTCGAGTGGCTGGATCAAGACTTGGATGGCTTGGGAGACTTGGACCAGGGTCAGGCTGGGCTGGACCAGGGCTAGTCTCTCCTCACTCGGGTTCTCCTTGGTGGAAAAGTGGGCTAAAGGGGGAGATGGACTCGGAACGAACGGATTGCTCTGGACTGAAAGGCTTGTGAGGGATGAGAAGGGGAGGGCGGTATTTATAGCAGCGGACAGTGGCAGTTCCCGTAAATAAGTTTGGGCGGTACCCAGGGAGCCGCCCGTACAGACGCTTCTCGGGATCCAGCGGGTAGTACAGACATGCTTCGGGGTTGCTACTTGGAACTTAGCAAGTTGACTCGGTGGGTTGACTCAGCGGATTGACTCGGTGATTTGACTCGGTGGGTTGACTCGGTGATTTGACTCGGCGGTTTGACTCGGCGGGTTGACTCGGTGATTTGACTCAGCGGGTTGACTTAGTGAGTTTGACTTTTTTAGGATTTTTTTATTGGTTTTTCTTATGGGGGGTTTTTCAGGCTGATGTTTAGGGGTGAGTTGGGCTATGGATTGGGGCTTACAAGGGTGAGTTTGGTTGAGTTTGGACATGGGATTTGGGGGTATGGTCCTCCATTCATTCAACTATCTCTACCAACAGTGTGGCCGAAGGTGGGGTGTCTACAGATGCCCCTCTTTGGCAGAGGTTGCGTGCAACCGAATGCCAAAGCGAGTGGACACCCCACTTCTGACCTGGTCATTCATAGATCATGGTCTGAAATCTTTGCTTGCCTTTGTATCTGTCCCAGTTGATTGTCTGGAAATTGATCACTCGCACATACCGCTGGAGTTTGGAGAAAACGTTGTGATTGTCCTTGCAGTTTACTGCAACCTGGGTACCCAATCGCAACCCTTCCATTCCGGATCGGTATTAACATCGGAAAGGTACAGCAGAGCCTCTGCGTCGTAGTCTTACGAGGATACTGACCCCGTGATTGACTGTTTGATGTTTTCCCAGATCACTCAAGGAGTACTTGTTTCGCTTGACTGTCAAAGTGGTTAGCTGCCCTGCGTCGTAGTCTTACTGGAATTCTACTACGCCGACTTGGAATCAATCAAGGTACTTCAGGCATCCACGCCTAGGTATATGCGGGTGGACTTTTTCCACCCGATCTGCTGGTTTTGATGTTTGGCTTGCAATTCATTCTTTCCTAGATTGTGGTCTGGAATCTTTGTTTTCCTTTGTATCTGAGTCAGTTGATTGCTTGGAGATTGATAACTCGCACATACCGCGGGAGTTTGGAGAAAACGTTACGATTGTCCCTGCAGTTTGCTGCAACCTGGGTACCCAATCGCAACCTTTCCATTCCTGATCGGTACTAACATCGAAAAGGTACAGCAAAGCCTCTGCGTCGTAGTCTTGTGAGGATACTAACCCTGAGATTGATTGTAATGTTTGATGTTTTCCCACATCACTCTAGGAGTACTTGTTTCACTTGACTGTCAAAGTGGTTAGATGCCCTGCGTCGTAGTCTTACGGGATTCTACTACGCCGACTTGGAATCGGTCAAGGTACTTCAGGCATCCATGCTTAGGTATGTGCGGGTGAACTCTTTCCACCCGATCTGCTGATTTTGATACTTGGGTGACAATTCATCATTTCCACCTGTTCAAATGGTTTCTTTGACCGAGCCTTTTGGCTTTCATCTTTTCGTATCTTGGCATGTGGTACGATCGTACTGACACTGGAGTTTAGTTTGACCATACTTTGAGTGCATCGGATCTGATAGTCTCCGAGGAAACCGCGAGACATTGGATCTTATTTGATTTTTTGCGTCGGCTCCTACCCAGAGATATGGAAGATCTCTCGGTGTTTTGGAGACCGAACGCTCTACTGGGAAAATATTTTTAGATTTTGAAAAGTTACCCACTCTGGGGAGTGATACTCCGTGGGGTTTTTATTTGTAAATAGGAATATTTTTTTATCTTTTTGAAATGGAAAATCTGGTTTGCACGTGCCTCCACTAAGGATGCCTGTGGGGTCTTTAGCTAATCGACTTTTATTTTAAAAGCAGGTAAGCATGATGATTGATGCGATGGATGCTGATGGGGATGCATATTTGATGATGGATGCATGGTTTGGCTCATTCTTTTTCAGTTCGATGATTTTGCTTTTGCTGTGGGTGCAGAGAATTTTGAGCTTATTGCTTGTAGGGTTGTGCTCCCCTGGGGATTTTCTTTTCAATGCGGATGTTTGGTCAGCAGGTTGGTCAAGATCCCAACCCGTGGTCGATCAGGTCCATCGTCCCAAGATGCTGTTTCTTTGCTAATGAGAATGTACGAGGATGTTATCCGACTTCAAGATGTTCTTCTGGGCATAGATGTGATTGGGACGGTGCTTGGTCGCCAATTTTGGTCAAGATTCCAATTTGCGGGCGATTGGATCCGTCATCCCAAACTGCGAAATGAGTGAGCGGAGTTCGAGATTCCTGAAATGTAGTGCTGAGGATAGTGACAATTTTTGTGAATTTTTTGCAAATATGTGGTCTGAATCTTTACCTGAGTAGTCAGGGTGGAGATTGGTTATTGAAAACAAGGAAAATATTTTTGTGATTTTTGAAATATTTTCTTTGAAAGCAAGAGAAATATTTTTGTGATTTTTGACAATATTTTGTTTGAAAGTAAGGGAAATATTTTGTGATTTTGAAAGGTGATTTTGTAATATTTTGGTGTTTTTTTCTAATTTTTCTGAAATGCAGGGAAAAGTGTGGAATTTTCATCCACCTCCAGCTTTTTCTGCCGGCACTCGATCCATTTTACGTCAGCGAGTAAGACGAATCTCACACAGTTAAGTGCCGTAGTTTTACATCTTCGGATGAGGGGATTCTGAGGGTTTTCAGTCAACACACCCACAAAGTTACCTGTTCCTCATGTGCAATGCACATAGACCATGTATCGCCCGACGGACTCCTTCGTCCACAGAATGAGCCACATCCACACATTTCCCTTTGTCAATCCAGTTTGGGGCCTTACGTTACTCACAATTCTGTAAGGGTGCGCTTCACCTCCCAACTGCCTTAATCCCCTTCATGAGTTTTAGGAACAGGGAACATTAGTCAGATTCAACAGCGACTTCCAAATCATGGTTGTCTATCACGGTGCGTTCAACACGAACAGGGTTGCGGGGTTCTGCCCTCCTCAGCCTTTACCTGTTTAGAAAATTTCGGACACCCGTACGATCAACTGTCAGCCATGTCCAGAACAGGTTGGGAAAGAAAGCCCCCGAGAAGTTAATCCCAGTGTAGTTTTAGGTCTTCGGACCGCTGGGGGTAAATTTCTGCAGTTGAAATTGATGGTGAAATTTTTTTTTTTTTTTGGTTTCTATTTTAGAAAAGTTCCAGGCTTCAACTCGAGTAGTCGAGATTGATGCTGGTTTTTATGGAAAGTTTAAAATCTTTTGGTATTTTTGAAAATGATCCGGGTTATCGAACCTTGATCCCAGCAGTTGTGAACAATGCCGATTTTTGGTTGAAAGTAGGAAAAGGTCCCCCGAGAAATTAATCCCAGTGTAGTTTAAGGTCTTTGGACCAAAAAATATGTACATGCTGAAAATACATTCTTTTTGTGATTTTTTGAAAATGTTCTAAGCTTTTAAATTATAATCCGAGCGATCAAGATTGACACTGGTTTTTATTAGAAATCACTCGGGATTTGGGTCCCGACGTAGTTTAAGGTCTTCAGACCAAAACTTTGTACAGAATAGGGCAACACATTTTTTGAAATGATCCAGGTCATCAGATCCTAGCTTCAACGGCTGGGATCGATGCTAGTTTTTATTTAAAATCTCTCGGGATGTTGATCCCGATGTAGTTTAAGGTCTTCGGACCCAGAATTTAGGAGCGAGACTGGAAATACATTTTTTGTGATTTTTTTTTTTGAAAAATGTCCTGAGTCATCGATTCTAATTTTGATGGTCGAGATCGATGCCCATTTTTTATTGAAAATCCCTCGAGATCTTGATCCCGACGTAGTTTAAGGTCTTTGGACCACAGCTTTGTACAAGCGAGCAACAATCAAGGTTGGAGATTCCGGGGATTCTTCTTAGAATGGTTCAGATCATCAGGCCATGATTTTGGATGGTTGAGATCACTGTTTGACCAAGTCAATTCTCTTTCTTTTTCTTGAAAATTCCATGGAACTTTTTCCACATTATCAAGCCAACTTCTCCCCAATTTCTCACAAGATGAGATTTTGGTGAGATTCCTTACTTTTTCTCACCCTCCTCTTCCATCACTTCATTCTTACATGGAGGTACAAGATTCACTTGCAACCACCCTTCCCAAGGAGGAGTTCTTCCCAAGGAGAGAGGGTGAGGGGTCGTTTCAACTAGGTGGGAGGGAGGACGGCCCCCTGGGTGCCGCCCGGACCGTCTCTGCCCACTGGTCTTTTCAGTGGGTCGGGTAAAGGGGTGCCCTCCCCTTTTCTATATAACATGGAGCACCCTTGGCCCTTCCAACGTGCAATCTCTCTCTTCTCTCTCTCATCCTCTTTCTTTCTTCAAGCTTTTCTCTCTCTTTTGGTGGTTTTTTTGCCCTTTTCAAGTGGTGGGCTTTAGTGAAGCTTTGGGACAGCAAGGTGGCCCCTCTTTGGTGAGTGGTAAAGGTATGGACCGCTCCCTTTCTCTCTTGTCTTTTTCCTTCTTCATTGTCTCTTCTTATGTCTCCTTTCTTTTCTCCATGTAGCTATTCCAAAGGGAGTGAAGGTGGGCCCAAGTATTTTTGGCTTTTTTCTTGATCTCCAATCTCTTCTAAAGGTGGTGCATGGAGAAGGACATTGCAAGCTTTCATTTCATTCTTTCTTTTCTTCTTTCACACTCCCTTCATGTGTATGTAAAGGGTAATTTTTCCATGTCTATCAAGTGTGCACGGGAAAATATCCTATCTTTCTTCATAAGAGTTGGGCCTCTTTTTATGTGTATCAAATGGGCTCAAAGTGAAGTCATGGCCCTTGGTGTATTTGATGGGCCCAACAATTCATTTTGGGCTCCCTCTTGCTTTCTTTTCTTTGTCATTTTTCTTGGAGCTTTCTTTTTTTTCTATATTCTTTTCAAGGTTTTGGGCCCATGGGAATGGTGGGGCCCACCTCAAGTTTTAGGCTCATAGGGCTCACTTAGGGTGGCCCCATCTTTCTTCGCATGTGTATGGACCAAGATGACTAGCCCATTCTTCACTTGGATCTCAAGTGGGCTAGATTTCTTAGTTGGGCCCTTATGGTTAAGAAGCCCAAATCTTCCACCATTTCTTGGTTATGATGTACATCCTTATGTACAAAGTGTGGTGGGCTCCTTGGAGGTTTTTTTTTTTTTTTTTTTTTTTCATATAGATGGGCTTTTGGGCCCTCTTTGAAACTTATGAATTTCTTTGGGTCATGTATGCACCACTACACTTTGTTCATGTGGGACTCTTTTACTCCATGCTTTTTTTTTTTTTTTTTTTTTGGATGAATAGAGGACTTGAGTTACTTGATCATCCACAAGTCCGATGAGTGAGTTGTTTCAACAATCTCACTAAGTTCAAATGGTTTTCTCATGTGGTAGGATAGTGGTTCTTAAGAGCTTAATGTTCCCAAACTCAAATGGATGACTCTTCTTCAAGTGAGCTATCATGTAACCATAGCTCCTTGAACTTCTCTTGGGGTGCTTGATGGGTCATTCACCATCATTCTCAAAGATGAGTGATTTTTCTTTCAATTTGTGAGAAAGAATAATGTCCATAAGTTGCCCAATTTTGTCCCATGCTTTGGGGCCTTTTGGATTTTGATCTTCAAGTGGGCTATTTGTATCATTCTTAACCATTTTCATGATGGTTGGGTGACTCATCAAGCCACACCCTCTTGTGCTCAAATGGTCCCCTTTCGTAAAGCAATTGGCGCACATAAGTTGCCCAAACTTGCCCTTGCATGGGCATTTCCAACTTTGGTTCTTCATGTGGGCTATATGCATCAATTTTTTTACCGTTGGCTTCTTTGATTCATATATTTGTGGGTAGACCACCATGTTGTACTTTCCTGGTTAAAACATTCATCAAGATGATGCACATAGGGTTGCCCATGGTTAACCCATGAATGGGTCCTCATGTTCTTTAAATGGGCTATGTGCTCCCTTCATTCCATTGAGATGAGGCACTTGGGTTGCTCTTGGGGGCCCATTTCCTTCCTATTCCCCGTTTGTCTATGTACATGTGTAAAAAGATGAGAACATCGTAGATGAGGATCATAACCTTGATAGGGAAAGTGAACCAAACCTTGGTCACACATGGACCTTAAAGAGAGTTTTCTCATGTGAAGTTGGATTCTTATACCTTTGATCTCATGGCACTTGCGTGCATTTGTTGGCTGAAATGTGTCCTTGGATGATGGACTTTCCTTACCTAGGTCATGGCATGCAACCCTCTTTGAGGTGGGCCTTGCTTTCTTCAATGGGCCCAACACATATCCTAGGTAACACGTGGAGTTGGACTTTGGATCTTTGCATTTGAATGTGGGTCCAAACCCATGGGTTTCCTGAATCTTGATTTGGATCTTAACGGGTAAAGAATAGAGACTTACCTTGCCAAGCTTGTAGGATTCAATGGTGGATGGTATAAGAGGACAACGGGTGATCGATGAGGACGATCCAGCCTTCATTATCCGCCGAGGGGCCCATATGTGTTCCTTGGCTAAGGAGCACCAACCTCTTCCCTCTATCAAGGGTCGAGGTACCAGAGATCATTGGGATGACTGGGTGAAACACCCACAGCCTTTGCTTGAATGAGTTTTGACTGACACTCCTGTTGCTGGCCCCCTTACCTTACGTTTTCATAACAACAATGCCAACCGCATGTTGCTTGCGGCTCTTTACGAGATGTGGCGGGATGAGACTCACACCTTTCAACTCCCTTGTGGCGAGTGGGGAATAACTCCCTTGGATATATATATGCAAATCGGCTTTCCATTCCATGGGACAGTTGTTCCCCATGTCGGCTCTCTTGCTCCCATCACTTCCACTGACTGGCTACGACTTGTCAGTGACGTCCCACTTGAAGATGAATTCTAGGGCCATCAAGTAAAAATACGATGGTTCTACAACACCTTTGCTATCGTGACCCCTACTACCGAGTTAGAGGCCCTCCATAAAGCACGAGCCATGATTGCTTACGCCTTCGGGTCCTTCCTTTTCTGTCACGCGAACGAGAGGATCGATACTAAATTTCTTCGTTTGGTTGAGGATCTTTACCATCCATACAATTGGAACGGGGGTATCTTGACTCATGTTTTTCAGGGTTTGGATAAGACCTCTCGGAATAGCTGGTCCTTCACAGGTTTCTGGCCTATCGTAGATGTACTCTTTTTAACCTTCCTTGGAGACACTTGCTTTCTTTCTTTCTCTGATCGTTATGTGTGTCCTTGCCCAGACTTGCTTTTATGATCATTTTGCCCATCTTGGGCCGAGGATACGAGATGACATTGAGCCGTCTTTGTATCGCCACATGTACTGGCATCAACAAAATTGTCAGCGAAACTCTCGAGTCTCTGGGGACAACTTGTGTGCTGACATAGATGGATTGACCATTGAGGACTTAAGTATCTTACTTTCCTTATCCCTCGTGCTGCACTGTAACTGATTGTGATGACCTCATTTGCTGTAGCTTGCTCGGATGCCATACGCCAACTTCCCTCTCTACTACACCCCTCAGCGTGTGGAGGCATATGATTCTTCATGCCTCCGGATCATGTTTTCTGATGCTGAATCATTTCAGTGGTATTTGGGTGAGAGGTTGCTTCGACAGATCACTGGAGTGGCTCGAGTCCCTTGTTCCGCACCTCCTCCGGCTGCTCAGATCCCAACTGATGAGATAGTTGATGCTCTTGTGGGCCAGGTCGGGTTTCATTTCACGATCCCGGATCGCAACTATGACGAGTGGTACTTGTTGTACGGACAGGGGCCTCTGCTTCCTCCGCTCTATGTTCCTGGGGGCCGTCGCAGGTACGCTGGAGGTTCAGTGACAGTTCCTTTGATGGATCTTCATCATCGAGAGCGGGATGAGAGGAGGGATGACGACAACTATGTTGGTGACCTATAGCCTGCATCTGTATTTAGCTTTGTTTGGCCTTCTTCTTTTTGCTTTTATCCTCTTCTGTATCAAAATCTTCTGAATGAATATACAACCTTTGACTTGTCTCAAATTCCTTGATGATGTCTGGATGCTTTGACGTCTAACTCATTTCTTAATGACTTGTGGAAGATGATGACTTGAACGGTTCAGATGACTTGATTTGGCCCTAGTGGGCCCACTTGAGACTTCGGCTTTGCTTTGGAGCACCTTTTCTTGATGTTTTTATGGGGCTAAGAAGGCTTCTGATGGTGTGGATGATAACTTGAACGGCTCAGATTGCTTGATTTGGCCCTGTGGGCCCACTTGATGATCAGATCTTGGATTCTAGCCCTCTTTTTTGACAATCAACCCTTGATGTTGCTATTTGATGACTCATGCAAGCTTTTCCATGGTTTAGATCATGATGATCTAGTCTTTCAATGGCTCAGATTACTTGTGGGCCCCTCTTGGTCAATTTCCCTTTTCCTTGACTTGATCAGACCCGTGTAGACTGTAATACTTCGTGATTGGACAGGTGGGGTACCTTCCAGATGATTCTGATCAACCTTAAATGAAATCTGGAGAGGATTAGAGCCTTGGGCGGCCCTCAAGGTGCTATCTGCTGATGTGGACTGTCAGCCTCACCTACCAATGACCGTGGAGCCAATCCCGCGAAGAGAGAGGGAGCGCGTCCGTACGGGCGGCCCACAGCAGACCGCCCAAGGCTCGCCTCTTGTGCGGTTTGGGCTGGCTCTGGTTCGGACATTCTTCACAGTCCATTGTCCTTGTCCCCACATTCTCTGTACTCTCAAGTTCGATTGCAGCCATGAATCTCCCTTTTGTCTCCTCTTTCCTCCTCTTTTTGTCTTTTCTTGCTTGGTCCTTTCTTGGGTAGCCATTGATGATGGCTTGGGGGCCCTTGTGGGAGAGATTGATGGGTCCCCTACTTCAGCAATTGATGCAGGCTTTAAAGATGGTGAGATGCCCTTAATTGATGGTGTAGATGAAGCATTACATGAGGGCATTGATGGGGATTTAGGGGTCGTTGTTGGTGGAGCTTTGAATGGCCCCATTAATGGCAGCCATGCTGGAATTTCAGTTTTGAACGGGCCATTGATTATGGGAGAAATGGATGGTATGGATGGGATGAGGAGATGGGACATAGGTGAGGCTATGCATCCCTTAAGTGGGGGCCATATGGATGATGTGATTGATGGTGGTGATGGGGCTATGATGGACATAGATGGGCTGATCTCATGTTTGAATGGTATGGATGGTTCAGATGATACCTTTAACTGTTTGGATGCTCTTAATGATGGCCGAGATGTGCGGCACACCCGCTTGGGTGGACTTGATGTGATCATTGATGATGTCCCCCTGATGATAGATGGTGTGGATGCCTCAATGATCCCTTTGATTGGACAGGATGATGATTGGATTCACGACTTTATGTTGGAGAGGGTCGCAGGTCTAGATCTAACCATTGATTCTTCGACCAGGGTTGCCGGGACCCTTCTTGATGGTTCAGATGCATTTTTTGACGATCTGATTGGTTAGGATGCCACGATGTGCGGTATGATTTTTGCTAATAGTCCTCTTGATGGAGAGTACCGTCCTTCTCCTGATCGTCGGTCCTTTGTGCATTCCGTTCACGAGGTGGGTGAGTCTTCCCATGCGGCTGAGGTAGTGATAGTTTCAGACAGTGACGCGACTATATCAGACATAGTCGTTACTGGGGACAGGTCAGGGGCTGTTGAGTCTGCAGAGGTTCCAGCTTTTGCTTCTCCTTCGCTCGTTGATCTTTCGATCCTTGATGAGTTGTCATTGATTTCTGGGCCTTTTGTTCTGGAGGGGGTACCCGTGAGGACTTGTCAGCTGCTTCCTTGTCCTTCTTGCTCGCCACGACTGCTTGCTTGGCTTGACAGCTTGTCAACTTATGAGATTCGAGATTTGGAGTCCTATGGCTTTGGCAGTCTGATCCATATGGCTAGAGTTGACATTGACTGGAGGATGCTCGAGGCCGTACTGATTGACTGGGTCCCTTCGTTGAACTTGTTTGCGTTTAATGACATGGAGATGGGACCCTCTTTGGAGGAGCTTGCGCGCTTGACTGGTCTTCCTTGGGATTATTCTCAGTATTTTTCGCCGAAGACTTTGCCGAAGACTGCCACACCGTAGAACTGGTTCTGGATCCCTTATCTGGTTCAGCCTGTAGCTGCCGGCCAGAATGCTGTAGTGTTCTCCTTGGATTTGCTGTATGATCTTTTTTCGGGTCCTCGGAGTGTGGCAGGGTCTATTCTTGCTCAGAATGCACTGATGTTCTGCTTGATAGTTGAGATGCTATTCTCGGGATGGCGCAGGTCCTAGACTCCTTTGCTTTTTGAGGTGATGAGCCGAGTTGTCCGACGTCAGGGGATCCTTTCTCTCGTCCTGGCTGAGCTGTTTAATGGGCTGACTAACTGTGCCCTGGGCCGCACTCGTGTCCTTCGCGGCTGCTGTGCCTTTCTTCAGGTATCTTTTTTGCACTTTCCTCTGCTTTTCTTATCTTTTGAGAATTGCTTTGCCCTAGCCAAACTTCTTTTCCTTCTTGTGATCAGGTCTGGCTATGGGAGTGTCTTTCGCTGACTGTTCCTGTACCATTTCCTGACACCCGTCACCCAGACCTTATGCGACACATCATGAAGTTTCTTCCTCATACGGCTAGGATGAGTGAGCCCTTGTATCGTAGGATGTTTGCTGAGCTGCATGACTGGAATGTTCGTTGGGAGTCGTCTTGGCTTTCACTTCCTCCAGTGCTTTGCTCTGATGTTGGTAGGCTTTCGATCTTATTTTTCTTACCACCCTATCCGGTTCCTGCGGCAGTTTAGGTATGAGCAGGATGTTCCTCTTTTTGCTTTCACGGGTATCGGGCATCGAGCACCCCCATCTAGATTATCTGACTTTAGGACTCGGGTTGACGGATCCTGGGTGAGTTACTTGACTGCTGATTTGCTTGGTTTTGAGCTGCGGACTTTTCTGATGGCGACCACCCCAGTATCAGCACTGGGTTGCTGAGCAATCTCTGTATCGACGTATCCCTTACTGGCATCAGACTGCCGATGAGAATGAGCAAGATATCCTTGGAGATGCCGGCTCTTCATCTGGTTCATATGAACCTTTTGAGGAGCGCCCCTTCATCGATCTTGGTTTCCTTTTGGCCACTCATGGCCATTTGCTATCTGAGATTTCTGCACTTCGGTATCATTATGAGATGATGTCGAGGAGATTGGCTGCTGATCAGAGGTTGTCTGATGAGGAGACAGCGATCTGTATCCTTGAGCGCGATGAGGTGCATTACCTGCGTATGGAGGTGAGCAGGTTGAGAGCGAGGCTACTTCATTATGAGTCAGAGGACTTACCTGATATGGCCGAGGAGGAGGGTAGAGATTGATTGTGTTGGCCATCTATACATTCCTTTTTTCCATAGTATATGATTGATGATGATGCATTTTTTATTTTTGTTTTTGTTTTTGTTTTTGCTTTTGTTTTTGTTTTTTTTTTTTTTGAAAAAGATGAACGATATATGTAAAAGAAATATGATGCATTTAATGAAAAAAGGAGAAAACTTTTTTGAGTGCCATGAGTTGTCTTGTGAATGTGTCTGGATTTTGTGTCGGGATATAAGAATCAGAATTGGGGCTCGGCCAATGCTTTGACCGATGTCTCGAGATTGACTTGCGTGAGAACCCTTTGGTTCCCTAGAGATGTAGGCAATGGAAAATGCTACTTCCTGAGATTGTCAGAGTTTGTAGACTTCTTTGTTCCTGACTGTACTTCTTCATGTTCTTGAACTGTAACTGCTTGAACTGATTCGGACTGTCTGATTTCTTGGTACCTGCACTTTTAGTTTTTCTTTTTCTTATTCGAGCCTTTTTTGCCTGCAGCGCTCTTTCGAGTTTTCACTACAGCCGGCCCTTTCCCCTCATTTTTGCCCGTGGCACCCTTTCGGGTTTTCACCACGTCATGGGTGTTTGATCTTGCCTGCCCCTTGGCAGCTATGCTGTTTTTACCCTCGGCGCCCTTTCGGGTTTTCACCAAGTCCGCTGTATGCCCACTGTTTTACTCGGAGCACCCTTTCGGGTTTTCACTCCGCCCTCTTTGTTTAGGCACACATTTTCTTTTTCTTCTTTTTCTGGATCTTTGGATAACTGCGGCGGCTAGAGGTCGAGAATCCGTCGTTGCCGGCCGATGGCAGTCTTTCAGCCCTTACCCTGAGTTACTGTTGGGACTAGAGAATGGATCAGAACGACTACATCCTCTGAGATGTAGTGTTTTGCTGCCCTGGGGTTCTGAGTAATGAAACATTCGTAAACAATCACAAGCATTCACAGAAAGGTACACAAGAAGAGGTATCGTAAGGCGAATTTTATTCCAGAGATCCTGAGATCTTGTACATTCCAGGCCGTGATCTGGCATGAGCCCTTAATTACATCGAATGATCGATGACCCTTGATTAGAAGGCAAAGACTAGTCAGTAGAGACCATGGTCTTAGAGTTTGTGGTCGTAGAGACCTGTATTTGTTTTGCTGTGAACTGAACCACCATTGTGTTAGTCAGATGTCTATGTCCCATATTTTGGCAGGAGATCCGGGCAGGGACTGTCAGGGTTTATGACTGAGATGGACGACTCCGGGCCCGCGCCTGTCAATGTAGGGACAGGTGACCTTGGGAAGTCCATTCTACAGTTGTGTGTACCTGCGTAGCCCAACCGGCGGATACTGTTTGGATAGGTAGGGCATCGACTGTTGTGATGTGGCAGTTGAGAGCAATTGGTTTGTAGAGAATCGAAACTCTTTGGCATGGTTTATCGTGGTAACCATGGCCCTGCTTGTCTAACTTTTGACACAAATCGGATCATGCCTTTACAGTAAGCATAAATGATGGCATATTTGCATAGCTCTGGATGCTGGCGGCTCCTTTTCGGGAAGTCACTTCGTTCACCGCGTCGAATCGGGTCAAGCCTCGAAGACGCTCGATTCTACTCATTTAGAGTTCCCAAAACGTTCGTTCAACCGTTCCATTGCGTCCGAAATGCTCAAAATACCTAAGATAGGCTCAAGCGGATCTTGAAAATACTTAAAATTGAGCTCGGTGCACCTGCAAACATGTTTTGCAATTGGCTGAATTTTTAGGTGCGTGGGACTTAATAAATGGGTGCGTGGGACCCCACGCACCTAAAAATTAAGTGCCGATTTTCTGATGAATTTAGGGGTGCGTGGGTCCATATTCAGGATGCGTGGGACCGATTTTACAAATCTGATTTTAATGAATTTACGGACGCGTGGGACCCAAATTAATTGATACGTGAGCCACTTTTCGGGTGCGTGAGAGTCCGATGTACTTGTTTAATTTGTCGATTTTATAGATGCGTGTGGCCGAATTTACAGATGCGTGGGTCACTTTTCGGGTGCGTGGCCAAACTTATGATTGTGGGATTCAGACCTGTAGTGATGTATCTGCGATCGGAAAGGGGATTCCGATGGTCGGAAAGGTATTCCGGCGAGAATTTTGGGTTTCCGGCAGCGGCAGCTCTCTCGCTCTCTTTGAATCGTCTCGAATGAATGGGATGAGGGGGTATTTATAGGTGAAGTCGGCCAATAGGAGAGCGCCACGTGCCACGCACCCGTTAAAGGTCCCCCACGCACCTGTTTATTGATGTGCGGATGTCCGAAAAGATGCTCTGAAAATATTCAATTTTTTGGGTGCGTGGGACTTAATTTATGGGTGCGTGGGGCTCCACGCACCTGTAATCTGATTTCTGACAATTTGTGGAATTTACGGGTGCGTGAGACTCAAAACACCGTAATGAGATTCACAATGTGCCGTTTTTTAAGGGTGTGTGGAACCATTTTCAGGGTGCGTGGGACTCGAAACACCCTTGGATGGATTCCTGTTTTTTGCTGATTTTTCGGGCACGTGGGGTGTCCGAATTTGAGGATGCGTGGACACGTAAATGTGGGCTCCATTAATTGGGTTTTAACTTTTTGAGGGTTTGTGGGGCCCGTTTCGTCGCGCAATCACTTGCACTATTCATCATAAATAGTAATGAGGTTGCGGGTCCACTTCCGGACGGTTCTGAACACGGTGATCGGCGGGGCTCACTAGAGAATTTGGCTAAGGAAATCCTGTGTATTTCCGTTTTGCGTGCACCGAAAGGCGTTCTGCGTGATTTCTTCAGAGGTATGTGGTTATTTTGTTCATTTTGAGAGTCCCCACTATTTAGGACCCCAAGAGATGCCCCTCCGGTGGGTCGCGATGGATGCACGATCGGCTGGTGCGACGCACCGGACTCCCTGGGTCCCACTATAAATAGAGGAGACGGCCTATTCTCGTCATTTCACTTTTCCTTGCTAGACATCTCGGATCAAGCCCACGCACCCTTTTATTTTCCAACGCACCCAGCAATTGTCTCCAACGCACCTTTTAATCCGACGCACCCGTTTATTCGAGGTAGAAATGACTTCATGGGTGCATGGGATGCGCACGCACCCAGTAATTTGAACTTCGGATTTTTGAATGTCTTTTTAGGGTGCGTGGGGTCTTACGCACCTATAAATTTTGAACTTTGTGGAATTCTTGAATTTTTGGGCGCGTGGGGTCTTACGCACCCCTCGTCAAACTTGGGCGGGTTTTAGTCCCTCACGCACCTTGAAATTGGATTTTGAGTCGGTCTTTAAGGGTGCGTGGGGTCTTACGCACCCAGCTAATGAATTCAGCCAAGAAACGTATTTTATGGGGTGCGTGGGATCTCACGCACCATTCGTCGAATTTGTTGATTTTGCCCTTCACGCACCCGAAAATTGGAATTTGAATCGGTCTTAAGGGTGCGTGGGGTCGCACGCACCCTGAAATACAATCTTGGCATACTTCAAATTTTGGGGTGTGTGGAGCCCCACGCACCCAGTTTATTAGACTTGTGTACATGTAAAATTTTGCTTTAATAATATTTTGCGAGACTAGACGTTTAAAGTATATGAGCCCCTAGACCTCTGCCTCGCATTCGTGCACATATGATAGTTATCTTGAGGAGGTGTAGGGTCTCACAGACTTTAGAGATTTCTAGATCACATTAGTTTAAAGGTAATCCCAATGGTTAATTTAAGTGATGTTTCGAGCATACCTTTGCACGTCTCTTCTAGCTTTTCTGACTTCACGCGACTAGCTTCTCTTGCTTTTTTTTCTCTTTCTCTTTTGTCGGACTGCCATATCAGTTCATCAGTCTTGTTTCTTAGCAGACAATGGTTGCAACTCGTGCTTCTCTTTATGCGGCCCGAGATTGTCTGAGACGGCTGCTGGGCTCTCTAGATCATCTCGAGACTTGGTCATCTCTCGCTGCTCAGCGCGACGAGGTGGCCGAGGCCTTGGCCCAACTGGGCGCGGAATCTCGCCCTATTCTTCAAGCTATCCAGAACGTCTCACTGATGGCCTCCATCTCTGACGAACACAAGGAGACCATTTTTTACTTCATCGGCGATTCTTCCCTCTTGGAAGAGTTGGCGATCCTCGAGGCGGCGGAGCCTTCCCTGGTGTGGACCCTCGCCGATTTTCCCGCGCTCCCACACGACGTCGTTCTCCCTTTCCTTTCAGAAGAAGAAGGAGATGAGGATGCGTGAGTACGAAATCGCCGTTTGTGCCACTGGCTTGCCTCGTTCTCGAGGGCTTCGTTTGGTTGTCGTGTTAAACTGGATATGTTTAAATGAGTTTATATAAGACCAGAGTCGCCACTAGCCAGTTACTTCGAATCTACAGTCGGCTAGACCCCGTAGAAACGTTAGAGAAGGGAATCCGAAGATTCCTTCCTCTAAAATGACTCCTATTGATATGCGGTCAGAGATTCAAGGTAAGGGATCACGGTTACAGGGTGGGAAGAGGTTAAGCACCCCACGCACTGCCCGTACCGAAGTACGGTCTCTACTTCACAGAATCAATCGAATACTTGAAAGTCTAGTTTAATCCTCGTATATTCTCATGGATGACATGATGCATGAATGCGGGGCTGAACAGTAAGAGTTTCTGATGGGCAGGTTCCAACAACGGGCAAGCCCAGAGCGTACGCTCGAACTGACAGGTGCTTAATGTAAGACGTATGCAGTGTGCTTGAATGATCAAGGTGTTTTGTGGTGAAGCATGAATGCAGGTCTGAACAGTAAGAGTTTCTGATGGACAGGTTCCAACAACGGGCAAGCCCAGAGCATACGCTCGAACTGACAGGTGCTTAATTTAAGACATATGCAGTGTGCTTGAAGAATCAAGGTGCTTGCAGTGAAGCAGGGGGTTGGAAGAAAAGTAAATGTTGCACTTATGCTAGATGCAAATGAGATGATGCTGGAAAAGAGTAGCTGGGTGGACGGAGGTGTCGCAAGGGTTGGCTTCGAGTGGCTGGATCAAGACTTGGGTGGCTTGGGAAGCTTGGACCAGTGGTCAGGCTGGGCTGGACCAGGGCTGGGCTCTCCTCACTCGGGCTCTCCTTGGTGAAGGAATGGGCTAAAGGATGAAGGAGGGTGACTCAGACGGACGGGCTCTCTCTAGCTGAGTGGTGTCTTGAAATGAGAAGGGGAGGGGGTATTTATAGCAGCGAGCAGTGGCAGAAGTCGTAATTTTGTCCGGGCGGCCTGCCATGGGCCGCCCGTACGGCCGCTCCTCGGTTTCCAGTGAGTACGGCCGTTCCCTCG
This sequence comes from Liriodendron chinense, assembly GCA_003013855.2. Taxonomy (NCBI): domain Eukaryota; kingdom Viridiplantae; phylum Streptophyta; class Magnoliopsida; order Magnoliales; family Magnoliaceae; genus Liriodendron; species Liriodendron chinense. Next base: position 282,656 of record ML058332.1, on the reverse strand, counting down.
GGGCTGCTGTTGGACTCGCTGGTCGACTCAGTGAGTTGACTCAGCGGGTCGACTCGGTGGTTTGACTCGACGGGTTGACTCGACGGGTTGACTCGGTGTTTTGACTCAACGAGTTGACTCGACGGGTTGACTCAGCGGGTTAACTTAGCGAGTTGACTCAGTGAGTTTGACTTTTTTTGGGATTTTTGACTGGCCGTTTTTATGGGGGGTTTTTCAGGGTGGTGTTTAGGACTGGGTTGACTGGGTTCAGGCTTGAACTGGGCTATGGAATGGGGCTTACAAGGGTGAGTTTGGCTGAGTTTGGACTTGGGATTTGGGGGTATGGTCCTCCGTTCAACCAGCTATCTCTACCAACAGTGTAGCCGAAGGTGGGGTGTCTACAGATGCCCCTCTTTGGCAGAGGTTGCGTGCAACCGAATGCCAAAGCGAGTGGACACCCCACTTCTAACCCGGTCATTCATGGATCATGTTCTGAAATCTTTGCTTGCCTTTGCATCTGTGTCAGTTGATCGTTTGGAAACAGATCACTCGCACATACCGCGAGAGTTTGGAGAAAACGTTGCGATTGTCCCTGCAGTTTGCTGCAACCTGGGTACCCAATCGCAACCCTTCCATTCCCGATCGGTACTAACATCGAAAAGGTACAGCAGAGCCTCTGCGTCGACAGTCTTACGAGGTTACTGACCCTGTGATTGATTGTATGTTCGATGTTCTCCCAGATCACTCCAGGAGTACTTGTTTCGCTTGACTGTCAAAGTGGTTAGACGCCCTGCGTCAGATAGTCTTACGGGATTCTACTACGCCGACTTGGACTCAGTCAAGGTACTTCAGGCATCCACGCCTAGGTATGTGCGGGTGGGTTTTTTTCACCCGATCTGCTGGTTTCGATGCTTGGTTTGCAATTCATTCTTTCCTTGATTGTGGTCTGGAGTCTTTGTTGTCCTTTGTATCTAAGTCAGTTGATTGTCTGGAAATTGATAACTCGCACATACCGCGAGAGTTTGGAGAAAACGTTGCGATTGTCCCTGCAGTTTGCTGCAACCTGGGTACCCAATCGCAACCCTTCCATTCCCGACCGGTACTAACATCGGGAAGGTACAGCAGAGCCTCTGCGTCGACAGTCTTACGAGGATACTGACCCTGAGACTGATTGTGTGATGTTTGATGTTTTCCCAGATCACTCTAGGAGTACTTGTTTCGCTTGACTGTCAAAGTGGTTAGACGCCCTGCGTTAGATAGTCTTACGGGATTCTACTACGCCGACTTGGACTCAGTCAAGGTACTTCAGGCATCCACGCCTAGGTATGTGCGGGTGGGCTTTTTCCACCCGATCTGCTGGTTTTGATACTTGGGTTACAATTCATCGTTTCCACCTGTTCAAATGGTTTCTGTGACCGAGCCTTTTGGCTTTCATCTTTTTGTATCTTGGCATGTGGTACGACCGCACTGACACTGGAGTTCAGTTCGACCGCACTTTGAGTGCATTGGATCCGATGGTCTCCGGGGAAACCGCGAGACATCGGATCTTATTTGATTTTTGCGTCGGCTCCTACCCAGAGATATGGAAGATCTCCTGATACGTTGGAGGCAGAACGCTCTACTGAGAAAATATTTTTGGATTTTGAAAAGATACCCACTCTGGGGAGTGATACTCCGTGGGGTTTTTATTTACAAATAGAAAGATTTTTTATCTTTTTGAAATGGAAATCTGGTTTGCACGTGCCTCCACTAGGGATGCCTGTGGGGTCTTTGGCTAACCGGCTTTTATTTTGAAAGCAGGTAAACATGATGATTGGTGCGATGGATGCTGATGCATGGAGATGCATGATGAATGCATGGCTTGGTTCATTCTCTTTTCGTTTGATGATTTTGCTTTTGCTGGAGATGCAGAGAATTTTGAGCTTATTGCTTGCAGGGTTGTACTCCCTTGGGGATTTTTCTTTTTGATACGGAGATTTGGACAGCGGACTGGTCAAGATCCCGACCCGTGGTCGATCAGGTCCATCGTCCCAAGATGCTGTTTCTTTGCTAATGAGAATGTACAAGGATATCATTTGACTTCAAGATGTTCTTCTGGGCATACATGTGATTAAGATGGTGTTTGGTTACCCGTTTTGGTCAAGATCCCAATTTGCGGGCGATTGGATCCGTCATCCCATACTGTGAAGTGAGTGGAGTTCAAGACTCCTGAAGTGTAGTGCTGGGGATGCTAATTTTTGTGATTTTTGCAGATATTTGGATCCGAATATTTACCTGAGCGGTCAGAGTAGAGATCAGTTTATTGAAAACACGAGGAATATTTTTTGTGATTTTTGAAATATTTTTGATGAAAGCAAGAGAAGTATTTTTGTGATTTTTGAAGAGGTGATTTTGCAATGTTTTTGTATTTTGTGATTTTTCTGAAATGCAGGGAAAAGATGTGGAATTTTCATCCATTTCCAGCTTCTACTGCTGGTAAGGCACCCGATCCATTTTACGTCAGCGAGCAAGACGGGTCTCACACAGTTAAGTGCCGTAGTTTTACATCTTCGGATGAGGAGATTTTGAGGGTTTTCAGTCAACACACCCACAAAGTTTCCTGTTCCTCATGTGCAATGCACATAGACCACGTATCGTCCGACGGACTCCTTCGGCCACAAAATGAGCCACATCCTCACATTTCCCTTAGTCAATCCAGTTTGGGGTCTTACGTTGCTCACAATTCCGTGAGGGTGAGCTCCACCTCCCAACAGCCTTAATCCCCTTCATGAGTTCTAGGAACAGGGAACATCCGTCAAATTCAACAGCGACTTCCAAATCAAGGTTGTCTATCATGGTGCGTTCAACACGAACAGGATTGCGGAGTTCTGCCCGCCACAGCCCTTACCTGTTTAAGAGATTCTAGACACCCGTACGATCAAGTGTCAGCCATGCCTGGAACAGGTTAAGAAAGAAAGCCCCCGAGAAGTTAATCCCAGTGTAGTTTAAGGTCTTCGGACCGCTGGGGATAAATTGGTGCGTTTGAAACTAGTGGTGAAATTTTTTTTTTGTTTTATATTGTATCTATATATATTTTTTTTGTTTTGAAAAGGTTCCAGATTTCAACTCGGGTGATCAAGATTGATACTGGTTTTTATGGAAAGCTTTAAAATATTTTTGGTATTTTTGAAATGATCCGGGTTATCGAACCATGATCCCAACGGTCGAGGCCGATGCCGGTTTTTAGTTGAAAGCGAGAAAGGTCCCCCGAGAAATTAATCCCAGTGTAGTTTAAGGTCTTCGGACCATGAAACTGTACAAAAGAGGGGCAAACATGTTTTTTTATTTTTGGAAAAATGTCCGGTGTCAGCGGATGGACAATCCAGACTGATGCCGGTTTTTATTGAAAATCACTCGGGATGTCGATCCCGACGTAGTTTAAGGTCTTCGGACCAAAACTTTAAAAGCGGGGCTGGTAATATATTTTTATGATTTTTTGAAAATGTCCGGAGTCATTGATCTTGATGTGAGCAAACAAGACCGACGCCGGCTTTTATTGAAAATCTCTCGGGATGTTGATCCCGACGTAGTTTAAGGTCTTCGGACCCAAAACATGTACAAGAGGGGGCAAACATATTTTTTTATTTTTCGAAATGATCCAGATCATCAGATCTTGGCCCGAAAGGCTGGGATCGATGCTGGTTTTTATTAAAAATCTCTCGGGACGTTGATCCCGACGTAGTTTAAGGTCTTCGGACCCAAAACATGTACAAGAGGGGGCAAACATATTTTTTTATTTTTCGAAATGATCCAGATCATCAGATCTTGGCCTGAAAGGCTGGGATCAATGCTGGTTTTTATTAAAAATCTCTCGGGACGTTGATCCCGACGTAGTTTAAGGTCTTCGGACCCAAAACATGTACAAGAGGGGGCAAACATATTTTTTTGTTTTTCGAAATGATCCAGATCATCAGATCTTGGCCTGAAAGGCTGGGATCGATGCTGGTTTTTATTAAAAATCTCTCGGGACGTTGATCCCGACGTAGTTTAAGGTCTTCGGACCCAAAACATGTACAAGTAAGTGTTGGAAATGCATAAATATATTTTTTGTGGTTTTCGAAAGTACCCGGTGTCATCGGATCTTGATTCGAGCAATCAAGACCAATACCGGCTTTTATTGAAAATCTCTCGGGATGTGAATCCCGACGTAGTTTAAGGTCTTCGGACCCAAAATCTGTACATAAAAGCAACAATCCAGGTTGGAGACTGCGGGAATTCTCTTTGGAATGGTTCGGATCATCAGGTCATACCTTTGGATGGTTGAGATCATTGTTTGACCAAGTCAAATTTTCCTTTCTTTTTCTTGGAAATTCCATGGAACTTTTCCACATCATCAACCCAATTTCTCACCCATTTCTCATGAGATGAGATTTTGGTGAGATTTCTTCCTTTTTCTCACCCTTCTCTTCCATCACTTCATTCTTACATGAAGGTACAAGATTCACTTACAACCACCCTTCCCAAGGGGGAGTTCTTCCCAAGGAGAGGGAGAGGGAGGTCGTTTCACCTAGGTAGAGGCTAGGACGGCCTCCCATGGGCCGCCCGACCGGTCTGTGCCTCCTGGTCTCTTCAGGGGGTTGGGTAAAAGGGTGCCCTCCCCTTTTCTATATAACATGGGACACCCCCCCTTCAAACGTGCAATCTCTCTCTTCTTTCTCTCATACTCTTTCTTTTTTCAAGTTTCCTCTCTCTTTCTTTGGTGGTCCTTTGCTCTTCTCAAGTGGTGGGCCTTAGAGAGGTCTTGGGACAGCAAGGTGGTCCTTCTTTGGTGGGTGGTAAAGGTATGGACCACTTCCTTTCTCTTTCTTGTCCTTTTCCATCTTCATTGTCTCTTCTCATGGTCCTTTTTCTTTTTCATGTAGCTATTCAAAGAAGGTGTGAAGGTGGGCCCAAGTATTCTTGACCTTTTCCTAGATCTCAAGTCTCTTTCAAAGGTGGTGCATGGAGAAGGACATTGCAAGCTTTCCACTTCATTTTTCTTTCTTCTTTTCACACTCCCTTCATGTGTGTGTAAAGGGTGATTTTGCCATGTCATCAAGTGTGCATGGAAAAATACTCTATCTTTTTCATGGGAGTTGGGCCTCTTTTCATGTGTATCAAATGGGCTCAAAGTGAAGTCATGGCCCTTGGTGTATTTGATGGGCCCAATGCTTCATTTTGGGCTCCCTCTTACTTTCTTTCTCTTGTCATTTCCCTTGGAACTCTCCTTTCTTTTCCATCTTCCTTTCAAGGTTTGGGCCCATGGGCATGGTAGGGCCCATCTCAAGTTTTGGGCTCATGGGGCTCACTTTGGGTGACCCCATCTTTCTTTACATGTGTATGGACCAAGGTGACTAGCCTCTTCTTCATTTGGATCTCAAGTGGGCTAGATTTCCTAGTTGGGCCTATATGGACAAGTAGCCCAACTCTTCCATCATTTCTTGATTATGATGTACATCCTTGTACAAAGTGTAGTGGGCTCCTTGAAGTTTTTCATGTGGATGGGCTTTTGGGCCTTCATTGAAACTTGGGTACTTCTTTGAACCATGTGTGCCCCACTACACTTTGTTCATGTGGGGTTTTTCTTTTCATGCTTTTTCTTTTGATGGATGGAGGACTTGAGTTACTTGACCATCTACAAGTCTCATGAGTGAGTTGTTCCCACAATCTTACTAAGTTCAAATGGTTTTCCTTGTGGTAGGAATGTGGTTCTCAAGAGTTTCCCTTAGATGTTATCAACCTCAAATGGATGATTCTCAAGTGAGCTATCCATACAACCATGGTTCCTTGATCTTTTCTTTGGGGACTTGGTGGGTCATCCACCATCATTCTCAAGTATGAGTGGTTTTTCTTTCCATTTGTGGGAAAGAATGATACCCATAGGTTGCCCATTTTTGTCCCATGCCTTGGGACATTTTGGATTTTGATATTCAAGTGGGCTATGTGTAACATTCTTATCCATTTTCATGATGGTTGGGTGACTCATCAAGCCATGCTCTTTTGTGCTCAAATGGTCTCCCCTTTGGTGAAAAAGTTGGTGCACATAAGTTGCCCAAACTTGCCTTTTCATGGGCATTTTCAACTTTGATTCTTCATGTGGGCTATGTGCATCAACTTTCTACCCTTAGCTTCTTTGATTCATATGTTTGTGGGTAGACCTCCTTGTTGTATTTTCATGGTCCAAACTTTCATCAAGATGAGGCATATAAGGTTGCCCATGGTTAACCCATGAATGGGTCCTCATGTTCTTCAAGTGGGCTATGTGCTCTCTCCAATCCATTGAGATGAGGCATTTGGGTTGCTCTTGGGGGCCCGTTTCCTTTCTATTCCCCACTTGTCCATGCATATGTGTAAAAAGATGAAGACATCCTAAGTGAGAATCATGACCTTGGCATAAAAGTGAGTCAATCCTTGGCCACATGTGGACTTTGAAGAGGAACTTCTCATGTGAAGTAGGACTCTCATCCTTAGTTGATCTCATGGCACTTGAGTGCATTTGTTGTCCAAAATGTGTCCTTGGATGATGGACTTTTCTTACCTGAGGCATACCATGCCACCTTCTTTAAGGTGGGCCTTACTTTTTCCAATGGGTCCAACACATATCCTAAGTGACACATGGAGTTGGACTTTAGATTTTGCATTGGAATGTGAGTCCAATCCCATGGGTTTCTTGGATGAGAATTTGGATTTTAATGGGTAAAGGATAGGGACTTACCTTGCCAAGCTTGTAGGATTCCATGGCGGATGGTACTAGGGGCCACCAAGTGGTTGACGAGGATGATCCTGCTTTCATTGTCTGCCGAGGGCACCACATGTGTTCCCTAGCTATGGAGCATCAACCTCTTCCTGCTATCAAGGGTCGAGGTACCAGGGATCGCTGGGACAATTGGATGAAAGAGCCACAGCCCTTGCTTGAGCGAGTACTAGATGGTACTCCTTTTGCTGGCCTCCTCACCCTACGCTTTCATAATAACGACGCCAACCGCATGATGCTTGCGGCCCTTTGTGAGAGGTGGCGGGATGAGACCCACACCTTCCAGCTCCCTTGTGGAGAATGGGGAATAACCCCTTTGGACATTTACATGCAGATAGGCTTCCCGTTTCATGGGGCAATTGTCCCTCAAGTGAGCTCTCTAGCTCCCCTCTCTTCCACTGATTGGCTGCGGCTTGTCGGTGACGTCCCTCCTGAGGGTGAATTCCAAGGCCATCAAGTGAAGATGCGATGGTTTTACAACAATTTTGCTTCCGTCGTCCCTACCACCGAGCGAGAGGCCCTCCACAAGGCGCGGGCCATGATCACTTATGCTTTCGGATCCTTTCTTTTTTGCCATGCGAATGAGAGAGTTGATCCTAAATTTCTTCGTTTAGTCGAGGATCTTCATCACCCCTATAACTGGAATGGGGCCATCCTGACCCGTCTCTTTCAAGGTCTGGACAAGACCTGTCGGCATAGCCGGTCCTTCACAGGCTTCTGGCCTGTCGTTGAGGTACCTCTTCTTTCATCCTCCTTGGAGCCATTTGCCTCCTTTCTCTCTCTGATCATTAAATGTACTTTCATCTAGACTTGCTTTTATGACCATTTTCCGCATCTTGCGCCAAGGATGCGAGATGACATTGAACCCGCTCAGTATCGCCACATGTACTGGCATCAGCAGAATCGTCAGCAGAACTCCCGAGTTCCCGGGGACAATTGGCGTGCTGATATAGACGGGCTGACCGTTGAGGACGTAAGTATCTTGCTTGTCTTTGTCCTTGTGCTGTACTTGTAACTGATCGTGGTAACCTCTTCTGCTGCAGTTTGCCCGGATGCCGTTCGCTAGTTTCCCTCTCTACTACACACCCCAGCGCGTGGAGGCATATGATGCTTCATGTCTCCGTATTATGCTTTCTGACGCTGAGTCCTTCCAATGGTACTTGGGAGAGAGATTGCTTCGGCAAGTCACTGGGGTGGCTCGGGTCCCCTGTTCTGCACCTCCTCCAGCTGCTCGGATGCCAGCTGATGAGAGAGTTGAGGCTCTGGTGGGCCAGCCTGGCTTCCGTTTCACGATCCCGGATCGTGATTATGACGAGTGGTATCTGCTATTTGGCCAGGGGCCTTTGCTTCCTTCGCTTTATGTTCCAGGTGGCCGTCGCAGGTATGCTGGAGGTTCAGTGACTGCTCCTTTGATGGATCTTTATCGTCGGGAGCGGGACGCGAGGAGGGGCGATGATGATTATGTTGGTGACTTGTAGCTGTCTCTGCTTTACATGGCCTTGTACTTTTATTTTTGTCCCCTTTTGTATCAAGCTCTTTTGGATGAATATACAGGCTTTAATTTCTCCCAAATTCCTAGGTGATGTCTGGATGCTTTGACTCTTGACTCATTCCTTCATGATTTATGATTCCTCAACTGCATGGACAATGACTTGAACGGTTTAGATTGCTTGTTTAGGCCCTGCGGGGCCCACTTGATGATTGGATCTTGGATTTTAGCCCTTCTTTTGATGATTGGACTTTTGATCTTGCCACTCCATGACTTGTGTAAGCTTTCCAATGGTTTGGATCTTGATGATTTGGCCCTTGAATGGTTCAGATTGATGGATTTGGCCCTGCGGGCCCACCTGAGACCTTAGCTTTACTTTGGGGCACCTCTTTTGATGATTTGTGAGGCTATGAAGGCTTCTCATGGTGTGGATGATGGCTTGAACGCCTCAGATCGCTTGATTTGGCTCTGTGGGCCCACTTGATGATTGGATCTTGGATTCTGGCCCTTCTTTTGATGATCAGCCCATTGATCTTGTTGTTTCATGGCTCATGTAGGTTCTTCAATGGTTTGGATCATGAGGATCTAGTCTTTGAATGGCTTGGATTGCTTGTGGCCCCCACTTGATCACTTTCCCCCTTCTTTGGCTTGATCAGCCATATTCCGGCCACATTGCTTCGTGATTGGACCAGTGGGGCACCTTTTGTATGATCTTGATCATCTTCAGTTGAAATTTGGAGTGGACCGGAGCCTTAGGCGGCCCACGGAGCGCCATCTGCTGACGTGGACTGTCAGCCTCACCTACCAAGAACCTTGGAGCCAATCCCGCGGAGAGAGGAAGTTTGCGTCCGTACGGGCGGCCCAGGGCAGGCCGCCCAAGGCTCGCCTCTTGAGCGGCCTGGGCTGGCCCTGGTTCGGACATCCTCTGTTGTCCTTTTCTCTTGTCCCCACATCCTCTGCACTGGATCATTCGATTCCAGCCATGAATCTACACTTTGTCCCCTCTTTCCTTCTCTTTTTGTCTTTTCCTTTCTTGATCTTTTGTTGGGCAGCCATTGATGATGGCTTGGGGGCCCTTGTGGGAGAGATTGGTGGGTCCTGTATTTCAGCAATCGATGAGGGCTTTAAAGATGATGAGGTATCTTTGATTGATGGTGGAGATGGAGCATTAAATGGGGGCATTGATGAGGGGTTAGGGATGGTGGTTGATGAAGCTTTGAATAGCTCCATTAATGGTGGGATGGCTGGATTTTCAGATTTGAATGGGACCTTCATCATGGGAGGAATGGATGGTATAGATGGGATGATGGGATGGGACATAGGTGAGGCTATGCATCCCTTGAGTGTGGGCCCCATGGATGATGTGATGGACGGTGGTGATGGGACCATGATGGACATAGATGGGCTGATCTCATGTCTGGATGGTATGGATGGCTCAGATGGTACCTTTGACGGTCAGATTAGCCAGGGTGCCACGATGTGCGGTGTGATCTTCACTGATAGCCCTTTTGATGGAGAGCATTGTCCTTCCCTTGGTCATCGGTCCTTTGCGCACTCTGTTCATGAGGTGGGCGAGTCTTCCCATGCGGCTGAGGTTATGACAGTTTCAGATGGCGATGTGACTATATCAGACATAGCCATCACTGAGGGCCGATCAGGGGTTGTCGAGTCGGCAGAGGTTCCAGCTTTTCCTTCTCCTTCGCCCGTTGACCTTCCGATCCTTGATGAGTCATTATTGATTTCTGGGCCTTTTGTGTTGGAGGGGGTACCAGTGAGGACTTGTCAGCTGCTTCCTCGTTCTTCTTGCTCGCCTCGACTGCTTGCTTGGCTTGACAGTTTGTCAGCTTATGAGATTCGGGAGTTAGAGTCCTATGGCTTCGGCAGTCTGATCCATATGGCCAGAGTTGATATTGACTGGAGGATGCTCGGAGCTGCCTTGATTGACTGGGTCCCTTCGTTGAACTTGTTTGCGTTCAACGATATGGAGATGGGGCCTTCTTTGGAGGAGCTTGCACGCTTGACAAGCTTACCCTTGGATTATACTCAGTACTTCTCGCCGAAGACATCGCCGAAGACTGCTACACCGCAGAACTGGTTTGGGATCCCCTATCTTGTTCGGCCTGCAGCTGGTGGCCAGGATGCTGTTGTGTTCTCTTTGGACCTGCTGTATGATCTTTTTTCGGGTCCTTAGAGTACGGCCGGTTCTACCTTTGCTCGGAATGCACTGATGTTCTGTTTGATTGCTGAGGTGCTGTTCTCGGGATGGCGCAGGTCCCAGACTCCTTTGCTTTTTGAGGTGATGAGCCGAGCTGTCCGTCGGCAGGGGATCATTTCTCTCATTTTGGCCGAGCTATTCGATGGGCTGACTGACTGCGCCCTTGGTCGCACTCGTGTTCTTCGCGGCTGCTGTGCCTTCCTGCAGGTATTCTTTCTACACCTTTTTTTTTCTTCTTGCTTTGTTAGGGATTGCTTTGCTTTAGCTGAACTTCTTTTCCTTTTTGTGATCAGGTCTGGCTATGGGAGCGTCTTTCTCTGACCGTTCCTGTACCTCTTCCTGGCATTCCTAGCTCTGACATTATGCGTTATATCATCGAGTTCCTTCCTCATACAGCCAGGATGAGCGAGCCCCTGTATCGCAGGATGTTCGCTGAACTTCGTGACTGGAACGTTCGTTGGGAGTCATCTTGGCTTTCACTTCCTCCAGTGCTTTGCGATGCACACCGCCATCCTCTGATGTTGGTAGGCTTTCGATCCTACTTTTCTTACCATCCCATCCGGTTCCTGCGGCAGTTTGGGTATGAGCAGGATGTTCCTCATTTCGCTTTCACGGGTATCGGGCGTCGAGTACTCCCCTCTAGATCTTCTGACTTCAGGAACCGGATTGATTGTTCCTGGGCGAGTTATTTGACAGCTGATTTGTTGGGATTTGAGCTGCGGACTTTTCCGATGGCGACCGCCCCATATCAGTACTGGGTTGCTGAGCAGTCTTTGTATCGACGTATCCCTTGTTGGCACCAGACTGCTGATGAGGATGAGCAGGATATTCTTGGAGATGTTGGCTCTTCATCTGGTTCATATGAACCTTTTGAGGAGAGCCCATTTATCGATCCTGGCTTCCTCTTGGCCACTCATGGTCATCTGCTGTCTGAGATCTCTGCACTTCGGTATCATTGTGAGATGATGTCGAGGAGATTGGCTGCCGATCGGAGGTTGTCTGATGAGGAGACAGCGATCCGTACCCTTGAGCGCGATGAGGTGCATTACCTGCGTATGGAGGTGAGTAGGTTGAGAGCGAGACTATCTTTTTATGAGTCAGAGGACTCACCTGATGTGGCCGAGGAGGAGGGTAGAGATTGATTGTGTTGGCCACCTGCACATTCCTTTTTTGCATATATGATTGATGATGATGCATTTTTGTATTTTTTGAAAAAGGTGATATGTTATATGTAAAAGAAATATGATGCATTTAATTAAAAGAGAGAGAACTGTTTGAAAATCTACTGTGCCATGAGTTGTCTTGTGAGTGTGTCTGGATTTTGTGTCAGGATATAGGAATCAGAACTGGGGCTCGGTCAATGATTTGACCGATGTCTCGAGATTCGACTTGCTTGATCCTTTGGTTTCCTAGAGATGTAGGCAATGGAAACTCTTGCTTCCTGAGATTGTCAGAGTTTGTAGAGTTCTTTGCTCCTGACTGTACTTCCTCTTGTTCTTGCACTTTCACTGCTTGAACCGATCTGGACTGTCTGATTTCTTGGTACCTGCACTTTTATTTTTTTTTTCTTTTTTTTTTTTTTCATTTGAGCCATTTTTGCCTGCAGCGCTCTTTCGAGTTTTCACCACAGCCGGCTTTTTCCCATCATTTTTGCCCGTGGCGCCCTTTCGGGTTTTCACCACGTCCCAGGGTATTTGGTCTTGCCTGCCCCTTGGCAGCTGTGCTGTTTTTACCCTTGGCGCCCTTTCAGGTTTTCACCAAGTCCGCTGTATGCCCACTGTTTTTACTCGGAGCGCCCTTTCGGGTTTTCACTCCACCCTCTTTGTTTAGGCACACATTTTCTTTTTCTTTTTCTTTTTCTTTTTCTTTTTTTTTTCTTTTCTTTCTGGATCTCTGGATAACTGCGGCGGCTAGAGGTCGGGAATCCGTCGTTGCCGGCCGATGACAGTCTTTCAGCCCTTATCCTAAGTTACGATGATAGAGCTGTCGGTCTTTGCTAAAGACCCCTCTGAGATGAATGGATGGATGACTGTGTTTCTTTTTGGGTTGATTTTTTCTTGGGTGCTTTACTTTGGCTTCCCTTTTTCTTTCTCTTTTCTTCTTTTCTTTTCTTTTTCTTTTTCTTTTGCATTCTTTTTCTCTCTTTTTTTTTGTCTCTTTTTGAATCCCCTCCTTTTTTTTTGTATTTTTCTCTTTTGGAATCCCCTTATTTGAAACACTTGTTGGTGGACGGAATGATTTCTCAGAGATCTTAGCTTTGACCCCTTGACTTCAGCTCTATTAAAGTAACCTTTGATAAGGTCAAAATAACTTACCTGTGAAAGATCTTCACGTTGTCGGCGTTGGTTGGCTCAGGAAGATCCACCCCTCTCATGCTGGTGAGTCTGAGGGCGCCTCCGGGAAGTACTTCTCTGACGATCAGTGGCCCGTCCCACGAGGGTTTGAACTTTCCTCTGGGATCTGGAAGGTGCGACGGTAGAATCTTCTTCATGACCATGTCGCCTACCTTGAAGCTCCTTTTTCGGACTCTCTTGTTGTAAGCCCGAGCGATCCTTTTCTGATAGCACTGTGAATGACTTAGTGCACGCATGCGTTTTTCATCTGCCAGCTGCAACTGATCGAATCTGGCCCGTTGCCATTCTCCTTCTTCAATTCCGCTTTCTAATAACACCCGAAGTGATGGTATTTCCACTTCGACTGGTAGAACTGCTTCCATTCCATAAGTAAGCTCGAAAGGAGTAACGCCCGTAGCAGACCGTACAGATGTTCGATAGGCCCAAAGTGCATATGGGAGCATATCTGACCAATCTCGATAGGTCACGACCATCTTCTCGAGTATCCTGACGATTGTCTTGTTTGCGGCTTCTACCCCACCATTCATCTGGGGACGGTAGGGGCTTGATCGATGACGTTGGATCTTGAATTTGCTGAGGAAGTCATCCATCTTCTTGTTGACGAACGGGGTCCCATTATCTGTGATGATGGCATTAGGGATTCCATACCGGCATATGATGTTGTTCTTCATGAATTTGATCACTTGAGATGCTGCAATCGTGGTGTAGGAGGCTGCCTCTACCCACTTGGTGAAGTAGTCGACTGCCACAAGTATGTACTCATGACCATTTGATGCTTTGGGACTGATCTTGCCGATGATGTCAAGTCCCCACATGGAGAAGGGCCAGGGGGTGGTCAGGTTGTATAACTCTGATGATGGGGCATGGATTTGATTTGCATGCTCCTGACACTTGAAGCATTTTCTGACGTGCTGGCAACAGTCTGTCCCCATGGTGAGCCAATAGTAGCCGAGTCGTAGAATCTTTTTTGCCATCATGTGCCCATTCATGTGTGGGCCACAGATTCCTTCGTGTATTTCTTTCATGATCTTTGCAGCTTCTGTTTCATCGACGCATCGGAGGAGGATGTGATTATAGGATCGCTTGTAGAACTTCGCCACTGATGGTGAACTGGCCGGCCAAACGTTGGATGGTTCAGCGATCTGTTGCTGTTGCTGATTCTGGATACTCCTGGGTTTCGAGATATTGCTTGATGTCGGCATACCAGGGTTTGTCAGGGACAGCTTCGGCTTCTTCTATTTGCAGGCAAAAGGCAGGTTCTTCTTGAACTTCAACTGTGAGCTCCCATTCTGAAGCTCCTTTTGGGATCTCGAGCATTGATGCGAGCGTGGCGAGAGCATCTGCAAACTGGTTCTTGGCTCTGGGCATGTATGAGAAGGTGATTTCCTTGAATTCTTCGATTAGATTGTCAAGATACACATGATATGGTATCAACTTCTCGTCTTTGGTCTTCCATTCGCCATTGGTCTGATTGATGATAAGCTGTGAGTCTCCAAACACTCGTAGCTTCTTGACGCCCAAGATTATGGCTTCCCTTAAGCCAGCGATGCATGCTTCATACTCTGCCATGTTGTTGGTGCACTCAAATGCGATGCGCCTCGAGATAGGAATAGGGACATCATCTGGAGAGTAGAGGATTGCTCCAATACCACTCCCTTTAGAATTTGCTGCGCCGTCGAAGAATAACGTTCATTCATCTTTTTTCTTCTTTGCTTCCTCTTCAATGAGCAAGAGATCTTCATCAGGAAAGAACGTCTTGAGCGGCTGATAGTCCAGGAGAGAGTGAGCCGCAAGATGATCGGCGAGGGCCTGTCCCTTGATTGCCTTTTGAGTGACATAGGTGATGTCGAACTCAGACAGGAGTAGCTGCCATTTAGCTATCCTTCCAGTGAGTGCCGGCTTCTCGAACAGGTACTTGAGCGGATCCATGTGAGCGAGGAGGAGAATAGGGAATGCAATCATGTATTGACGGAGTCGCTGAGTTGCCCAGACTAAGGCGAGGCAAGTCTTCTCGATCGGGGAATACCTGGTCTCGTAGTCGGTGAACTTTCGGCTCAAATAATATATTGCTTGTTTCTTCTTCCCGGTTTCGTCGTGTTGGCCGAGGACACAGCCGATGGCTCCTGCTGCTACTGAGATGTATAACAATAGTGGTCGTCCGGGAGCGGGCGGCACTAAGACTGGAGGATTCATGAGATATTTCTTGATGCGGTCGAAGGCGACTTGGCAATCATCATTCCATTCTTTTGGGACGTTCTTCCGAAGGAGCTTGAATATTGGCTCACAGATAGGTGTGAGCTGTGCGATGAAGCGACTGATGTATTGAATTCTGCCGAGGAAGCCACTAATTTCTTTCTCTGTTCTAGGAGGGGGCATCTCGATGATTGCTCTGGTTTTAGTCTCGTCGACCCTGATGCCATCCTCGCTCACCATAAAGCCGAGGAGCTTACCTCCCATTGCACCGAAGACACATTTCTGAGGATTGAGACGGAGCTTGTACTTTTCTAATCTGTTAAATAATTTCTTCAGATCTTCAAAGTGTCCTTCCATTGTGCGAGATTTGACGATCATGTAGTCCACATATACTTCGAGCTCCTTGTTCATCATGTCGTGGAATAGTGCTGTCATTGCTCGCTGATATGTTGCTCCTGCGTTCTTCAGACCGAACGGCATTACCCTGTAACAGAAGGTTCCCCAGGGAGTGATGAACGATGTCTTCTCGCGATCTTCGACAGCCATCTTGATCTGATTGTAACCTGAGAACCTGTCCATGAATGAGAAGATCTTGTATCCAGCGGTGTTGTCGACCAGAGTGTCGATATGTGGCAACGGGAAGTCATCTTTTGGACTGGCCTTGTTGAGATCTCGGAAGTCGATGCACATTCGAACCTTGCCATCCTTCTTCGGTACTGGCACGATGTTGGCGAGCCATTCAGGGTAGTTGGAGACTACCAAGAATCCCGCGTTGTACTGCTTGATGACTTCATCTCGGACTTTCAGAGCCCATTCTGGCTTCATTCTTCGAAGTTTCTGCTTCACTGGCTTCATATCTGCCTTGGTTGGCAGATGGTGTACAACGAGCTCTTCATCGAGCCCCGGCATGTCTTCATATGAGAACGCGAAGTTGGACAATCTTGGAGCTAGGAACTCTATCATTTTCTGTTTCATCTCAGGTGGCAACGATTTTCCAATGCGTACTTCCCTAGGGATCTCAGGTGTCCCCAAGTTTACTATCTCGAAATCATCGGCTACAACATTGGCTTTAGATTCGAACTTTTTGAGGAGATCCTCTAGTTCGGGAGCTGGATCATCATCTTCCTCATCCCGAGCTTCGTCCAGACCCATGAGCTCGAAGTCTAATTCGATGTCGAAATCATATGATTCGACTTCAAACTCATGCGACTCTTTAGACGAACTTGGCACACTATTGAATGCAGGAAAAGAAATGTTTTTTGGTTTTTGAGATTTTTCTGAAATTGAAATGATAGATGTTTTTGGTTTTTGAAAGTTTTTTTTTTTTTTGGATTTTCGAAATTCACGGGACTTTGAACAAGCGGGCATTGTAGACCATGATTGATCCCAACTTGTTCCAAAGTTCCGATTGTTGCCTAGACGGGCAGTTTTTTTTTCGAAGCCAGAGCCCTCAGATGGCTCTTTGGCTGATTCAAAAGTTAGGGGAACAGATGACCATTCAGGGCCCCACACTTCCTCCCTTGAAGAGGCGGGGGTTGATGATTTGGGCGAAGAGTCACGGTCTGGCCCAATGACCATGACTTCTTGCTGGTCGGGTTCGAGATCTGAGTCGCACTCAGTCCCTCCCGGATCACTTACCTCACATTGCAGTTCGTCTGGTTCCACAGTGAGACACAAGTTTGGAACCTGGACATCAGACCAATCTAGGGCTGGCCACTTCCCTTTCTTGGTCCAATGGATGGGCTGCTTCTGCCCCTGGCTGATGATTGATGATGTTGACTTTGCAGAGATGGGCAAGTCGTGCCCCTTGCTAATTGGTGCTGAGATGGGCGAGTTGTGCCCCTTGCTGATTGAAGTGGGCAGGTTGTGCCCCTGGTTGAGAGAAGTGGGCAGGTTGTGCCCCTGGTTGATTGATACTGAGGTGGGCAGGTTGTGCCCCTAGTTGGGAGCAGGTGTCAGGGTAACCTGGTCCTGAAACTGCTGTATTTGACTTCCTTCTTCGTCTTCATCCTTTTCTTCTTCTTCTGGAGGCTTCGATGGTTCGAGAATCTGATCCCATCGAATGGGGGGCCACGTGGCCCAAACTAGACTCATCGGGAGGCCTTTGTGTAGTGCAGTCGGTTGATTCCCTCCTGGATCTTTGCAAGGTTCTCCTGGCTTGACGAACTGGATGGGTGAGCACCAAAATTTCTTCCTTCTTTTATCCATGAAGGTTGCCTTGTATCCGAGTCTCCATTTGCTCTGGTTATATATCAGTGGTACCTTTCTGGACTTGAAGTGGTTCTTCATTTGGTATTTGAGGCTCAGACGTTCTGCCGGTGAAAAGACACGGTCCACCCTTATCGGTTCTGGATTGGCGATAGAGTTCACGGTCTCGAATTCGAAACTGTGAAACGGGATGTCCTCTTCAGAGTGCTGGATATCGATGACCGGGATATCTGGTTCAGTGGCAGCAGCATTGGAAGGAATGATGAGCTCCTTCTCTGCATGGATAGAGATTACTTGATTTCCACAGATGTACTTCACTCGTTGATGCAGGGTTGATGGCACAGCTCCAACCTTGTGCAGCCACGGTCGTCCGAGGAACATGTTGAAAGAGGCTGATATATCCAGGACTTGGAATGTGATGGTGGAGACTTCCGGACCTATCTGTACCTCTATGTCGACTTCCCCTTCCACTGATCGGCGGGTGTTGTCGAATGCTCTGACGCATATGGTGCTGGGCCGGAATGAAGAAGGACTGATTCCCAGACGTTCTGCAGTCTTGAGTGGGCAGACGTTTAAGCTTGAGCCATTATCGATAAGGACCAGCGGAACATAGAGGTCTTTGTATCGTAAGGCTATGTTGAGGGATCGCCCATGATCGCGCCCTTCTGGTGGCAACTCATTATCTGTGAAGGTGATGGCGCGTGGAGCCAGGAGTTGTCCAATCATCAATGCTATCATCTCTGGTGCCGTATCGGAGGAGACATGAGCATCGTTCAAGGTTTTGGCAAACATTTCTCGGTGTATGCGGGATGTGCAGAGTAGCTCCCATACTGAGATTTGTGCAGGGATTGACTTGAGCTGAGTCGCCACATCGTATGCGGCTTCATTTTTGCTGCCGAGGCCTGAGAGGACGCCTTTGGGATCTCCTCTGTTTTGATTATCTCTTCGGATGCAACGCCCGTTGGGATTCATGTTCCCCACTTCTGCGCATTCTGGATAGTGCCATGGGACCTCTTTATAATTTTCCTCACCCTTGCCTTCTAGGACCACCGGCTCTTGCAACGATGCTGGTGTGGGTACCAGATCTTCCTCGTATGGAGCTTTTGCCTTGAGAACTACATTGTTGCCTGTGCTGAAGGGGTAGTATCGAGGCTTGTCTTCATAGACCACATAAGGTCGTGGTCCTGGCTTGACTGTTCCTGGGGCAGGAGGCTCCCATGGAATAAATACTGGTCCTCTTGATATGGCAGGAGGTTTCTTTGTTCGTCCGAGCTGCCGTAGCGTGATTGATACGCCTCCGGGATTTGCCCCTTGCAATATGACAGGCTTGACTGGAAAAGCTCCTTCCAAGACAACGGGCTCTTGTTGTTGATGAGTGTAATTCTTCCATTGCGGATTGGATTGTTCTGGAGTTGCCCCTTGCAAGATGACAGGTTCGTATGTGGGCTCAATGTATGATTGTGCTCCTTCTAGGACGACTGGTTCCCAACATGAGGGGTCGTAAGGTGCCCCTTGCACAACTGGCACATCGTATGGAAATGCTCCTTCGAGTACTACTGGCTCGAGGACTAGAGGAGGAAAGGGACTTGCCCCTTGCATGATTGGAGGAGGACTTGTCGGCCCATAAGTGTAAGCATGAATGGATTGGATGGGGGAGAAGAAGCGATCGAGATGATCCCCTTCTTCTATACTATTGACTGCAGGGCCACGAGACGAACTGGGGTCCATTGGATGTTGAGGCAAAGGATTCTGAAGAATGTTGGTGGAAGCTGTTGGAGAAGTTCCAGGGACCGAGATGACGATCTTGCGGTCATCAATCAGGTCTTGTATGGCATTCTTCAAAGTATAACATCTATCAGTGGCGTGGCCACGTCCTTGATGATAGGCGCAATACTCATTTTCTCGGTAGTTTGGTGGCAAAGGATGAGGAGGAGGCCTAGGTGTCATCAGAGTGAGTAACTGCTTTTGTACCAGCGTAGTCATGATTTGACTAAGTGGTTGACTGAGTGGAGTGAACTTCCTGGACTCCCTGTAATTCTGCCTGTTCTGGTATGAGTATTGGCCATTTCCTCTGAACTGCTGCTGTTGTCGAGGTGGCTGTGGCTGAGGATTCGGTTGTGGCTGATACCGCTGAGGCTGATGCTGAACTTGATTCTGCTGATACTATTGACGTCCCTGTGGGGGAGCATGTTGATTTCCTTGAGCAGTGGTGTTGATGTTGTTTACCTCTGTTGGGCGGGGAGGTGAACCACTGCGGTTTCCATTCCCGTGCCCGATAGGTCTTCCTTCCACTCTGTTCCTCTTGACTGGAGTGGCTTGATGAGGCCATGGGGAAATCGTCCCGGCACGAATTCCTGCTTCGACTTGCTCTCCAGCACGGATTAGCTGCAAGAAGTTCGCGTATGGATGCGAGATGAGATACCCGGATATGCCTGGATATGTTGAATGAACAATCATGGAGATTTGTTCTTCATCGTCGATGGGTGTCCGCATTCTGGCTGCCATAGCTCGCCAACGTCCCACATAAGCTGATAGTGTTTCATCACTCCTTTGCCTGAGTGCTGCGAGATCGGCTCTTCTGGGTGCCATGTTGAGATTGTATGCAAATCTGTCGACGAAAGCCTGGGAAAGCTGTTCCCATGTTCTGATGCGGTGGCAGTCCAATGAAGTGTACCAATCTAGGGCATCGCCCTTCAGAGATTTTTGGAACAAGCGAATAAGGGCCCCTTCATTTCCTACGATTGTACTCAGCTCCCCGCAGAAAGCCTTGAGATGTGCTGTGGGACAACCGCTGCCATCGTATCTCTTGAATTTTGGTACCTCAAAGTTTTGAGGTACTTGAGCATCTGGGAAAGGACACAAGTCTCTGAACTTGGTCGAAGGTAAGTCGATTCCTTGTTGTCGCTGAAGCTGATTTTGCAAGATCTGGAACTGCTCCCGCAACTCGTCCAGTCCTGAATGATCTGTTTGAGCGACTGGTGCCTCTTGGAGTAAGGCACGTTCTTCTTCGGCATAGTGGTCGATGTCTTCGACCCTATGAGCTTGCTGAAAAGCAACCGCGGGTTGCTGAAATTGATTTGATGACTGAACTGGATTCTGATGAACTTGTGCTTGAAATGATGGTAACTGAACTGGAGACTGTACTGAAGGTTGAACTGGAACTTGCTGGAAATTGACTGGATTTTGTTGAATTGAAGATTGCTGAAAATTAACTGGATTTTGCTGAATTGAAGATTGCTGAAAATTAACTGGAATCCCATCGGCGGGGATGTGCTGGAATTGAAAAGTGCTCCTGTTTGCAGGAGGCTGAGATGCTGGGAAGTGACCCCCTTGTTGGGTATTCGCCACTGTCCGCTGATTGATGTGGGCTTGACACTGACCCCCATTGTGGGCATTCGCCAGTGCTGTCCCTGTTGCTGGAAATTGAATTGAAATCCCCTCGGCGGGGATGTGCTGAAATTGAAAAGGTGTCCATCGGCGGGGACATGCTGAGATCTATTGAGATTGTTGTTTGCAAGATTGACTGGAAGTTGACTAGATGTTCCTGCAACGGAAGTGCTCTGAGATGGCCTTGTCGTCGCAGGAAGATATTGAGAAGGATGCCCCATAGCAAAGGGCTGAGGAGGCTGCTGTCGGTAGTCTTGGGCAGACTCCGATGGTTGTGCTTGATTTGAACTGGAGGCCGGAGGCATCCGGCATGGTTGTTGAGATTACTGAACTGGGCCAACCTGATTGTTGGCTGCTGCGGTGGTTTGTGCTTGCATGAATTGCAAGAGCATTTCTTGCATTGCTCTCATTCCTTGTGCCAATTCTTATATGATTGGTGTATTGTCAACGGGCTGTTGCGCTGGAGGTTGCGCTTCAGTCATTTCGAGAGCAGGGAAGTGATGAGTTTCTTCTTCGTGGTCGGACATGTCTTGCTGAGCCCGAGTGCGGATTATGCTGCGGAAGGGAAGTTGTCTCCGCGTACGTTGAGCCCGAGGAGGCGCAATGGTGAGGATTATACTCTTTTTGGGTTTTAAGATTTTCTATTTTTTTTTAATTTGGGTTTGGGTAGAATGCTATGCAGATGAGATTGTATGAGGACTAATGACTTTCAAGTACGGGAAGGATTCTGTTTTTCAAGTCGGATCACGACTAGTGGGACTAGCTTATCCCCAGCAGAGTCGCCATTCTGTGGACCCTCGTCGATTTTCCCGCGCTCCCACACGACGTCGTTCTCCCTTTCCTTTCGGAAGAAGAAGGAGATGAGGATGCGTGAGTGCGAAATCGCCATTTGTGCCACTGGCTTGCCTCGTTCTCGAGGGCTTCGTTTGGTTGTCGTGTTAAACTGGACATGTTTAAATGAGTTTATATAAGACCAGAGTCGCCACTAGCCAGTTACTTCGAATCTACAGTCGGCTAGACCCCGTAGAAACGTTAGAGAAGGGAATCCGAAGATTCCTTCCTCTAAAATGACTCCTATTGATCTGCGGTCAGAGATTCAAGGTAAGGGATCACGGTTACAGGGTGGGAAGAGGTTAAGCACCCCACGCACTGCCCGTACCGAAGTACGGTCTCTACTTCACAGAATCAATCGAATACTTGAAAGTCTAGTTTAATCCTCGTATATTCTCATGGATGACATGATGCATGAATGCGGGGCTGAACAGTAAGAGTTTCTGATGGGCAGGTTCCAACAACGGGCAAGCCCAGAGCGTACGCTCGAACTGACAGGTGCTTAATGTAAGACGTATGCAGTGTGCTTGAATGATCAAGGTGTTTTGTGGTGAAGCATGAATGCAGGTCTGAACAGTAAGAGTTTCTGATGGACAGGTTCCAACAACGGGCAAGCCCAGAGCATACGCTCGAACTGACAGGTGCTTAATTTAAGACATATGCAGTGTGCTTGAAGAATCAAGGTGCTTGCAGTGAAGCAGGGGGGTTGGAAGAAAAGTAAATGTTGCACTTATGCTAGATGCAAATGAGATGATGCTGGAAAAGAGTAGCTGGGTGGACGGAGGTGTCGCAAGGGTTGGCTTCGAGTGGCTGGATCAAGACTTGGGTGGCTTGGGAGGCTTGGACCAGTGGTCAGGCTGGGCTGGACCAGGGCTGGGCTCTCCTCACTCGGGCTCTCCTTGGTGAAGGAATGGGCTAAAGGATGAAGGAGGGTGACTCAGACGGACGGGCTCTCTCTAGCTGAGTGGTGTCTTGAAATGAGAAGGGGAGGGGGTATTTATAGCAACGAGCAGTGGCAGAAGTCGTAATTTTGTCCGGGCGGCCTGCCATGGGCCGCCCGTACGGCCGCTCCTCGGTTTCCAGCGAGTACGGCCGTTCTCTCGGGGCTGCTGTTGGACTCGCTGGTCGACTCAGTGAGTTGACTCAGCAGGTCGACTCGGTGGTTTGACTCGACGGGTTGACTCGGTGTTTTGACTCAACGGGTTGACTCGACGGGTTAACTCAGCGGGTTAACTCAGCAAGTTGACTCAGTGAGTTTGACTTTTTTGGGATTTTTGACTGGCCGTTTTTATGGGGGGTTTTTCAGGGTGGTGTTTAGGACTGGGTTGACTGGGTTCAGGCTTGAACTGGGCTATGGAATGGGGCTTACAAGGGTGAGTTTGGCTGAGTTTGGACTTGGGATTTGGGGGTATGGTCCTCCGTTCAACCAGCTATCTCTACCAACAGTGTAGCCGAAGGTGGGGTGTCTACACCTGGCCGCTTCTTTCTTTTCTTTGTCGAGCCGGCTTCACTCCCTGAAGGAGGAAAAGAGGGAGAGCAGAGGGTTTTTAGCTTGGCTTGTCCCGCTGGCGGAGGCCGAGTTCTCGGATCGCCGTGCTGGTATTTAGAGGATAGTCAGGGAAGCCCTACGGGAGCATGATAGGCTGGCGATCGACGTCTCCATCATGAGGAATTATACCAATGCCGAGCACCTGAATTTTGACTTTGTGCAGCAGTGCATTTCCTTCCTAATGGACCTGATTGTCAAGGAAGCCCAGGTCCAGGCGAAGGTCGACGAGTTGAAAGCTCGAGTTCTTCTGCTGGTGCAGGACTGAGATCCTCGCTTTCTGGCTACGGGGATGGGTCCCCGCAATTTTGCGTTATTTTACACCGATTATTAATTTCTAATTTAAACAGTTGATATAACAATCTAGACATTTGGGATTGTCTTTGGGGTTGATGAATGAATGATAATTGTATCTTTCTCCTTCCCTACTGCCCTTCCTCGTTTGCATGTTTGTGATGATGATGTTGTGGTTGTGGTTGTTGCTTTATTTCTTTCTCCGTTGCTTTGGGTGTGCTCTGCCGGGGCTTTGATTGGCGCTCGTATTTTGTTTACCTACCGTTTTGTATTCCTTTGGATCTTGTGACTGTTTGATTGTCTTTATGCAAACATCTTCCCTTTACCCTGTATCTGAGTCTTTTACATACCGTTGCAGGTTACAATAGCCAGCGATCCTTCACAGGCCGGTCCTTCGGGTCCACCCCAGACTCCGTCAAAGCGCAAGAGTGCCGCCGCTAAGCAGGTTTTCAGGCCATCAGCTGAGAATCCACAATGGTTCCTTCCCCCGGAGACGTTCAACTTTTATGAGCGCATTCTTACATTATCCAAGGACATACAGAAGAAAATCCTTTGTGATAGGATCCTGCCACCCCCTCCAGATAGGGGTACACAGGAGCAGTGGGATGCCTGGTACGCTCCTCTCCGGGGTTTTCGAAGTAACGAGACAACAGGTTCCGAAGAGGGTGAGGCGAGTCCGTCGATCCCTGCTCAGGCTACCAGGCGTGGTCACCCAAAAAGGGCTGGCAAGGGCGCCAAGCAAGTATATTTAGAGAATCAGGCTAAATCTAAGTCGGACAAAATATAGGTGGCCTGGTCTAGCGCTAAACTTGTCACTGCGCCGCTTGTCGTTAGAAATCCCTATACTCGGGAATACATTCGCTACTCGAAGAGTTACCAGCAGCAGCGATCCCT
This sequence comes from Liriodendron chinense, assembly GCA_003013855.2. Lineage (NCBI taxonomy): Eukaryota > Viridiplantae > Streptophyta > Magnoliopsida > Magnoliales > Magnoliaceae > Liriodendron > Liriodendron chinense. Next base: position 258,494 of record ML058332.1, on the reverse strand, counting down.
CCCGAGTATCGAGCCGTCCGATATCTACAGGAACAATTCTTTCTATAGCGTCGACGCTTGGACGTCCGGCTCGGCACCGTTCCTCAGTTGTTCTCTATCTAAGAACGGGAAGCATCAGTCGGTCCTAGGCGTAAATGACATGATCTTCTTGGAGCCGAATCATAGCCCCCATCAGCCCTTTCCCAAACATTATTTTGAGACCCTCTGCCAGCGGTTTCATCATCTAGGGGATACTGAAGTCTGGTTGACCGGGGCATTTCGAACCCGCGGCCATCTGGTCCTCCACCTGGGCTACGAAGCGTGGGCGAACCGGATCTTAGAACAGCACCGGGCTACCTTACGGGCGGTGGGCTTATATAAGGCGATCGAAGCGACGTCAAGTTATTTTTACCGAGAGCCCTGGGTATACAAGGGCTTCCTTAACCACTGGTGCTCCATTACCAACTCCTTCCATATGCCATGCGGCAAGATGAGCATCTCGTTCTGAGATCTTAATAGGATCGCAAGCCTCCCGATTCGTAGGAGAATCTACGATGAATGGGTCCCAAGCGACGATGAGCTGTCGCGAAAGAAGAAAGGCGTCAACGAAGGCTTCTTCTCCTGAGGCCTGTTATGAGTTGTTCGCAGAATTACCCCAAATTTGGGGCCTCAAAGATAAGCTCCCATTCGAGGACTGGCTGGTCTATTTCAGCCATGGCTTGAAGTAAGCGTTCTGTAATTAGTTGTACATTCCTGCTTAGTCACACTTCTTTCTTTCTGCTAACGCCTCGTCCCTTCCCTTTCAGCTTAGATTACGCGGCTTATGACGAAGGCCGTGGTGATAAGGTGCTTCTGGAGAAACGGATGAGAGAGAACTTTCATCGTCCTAACAAGCTCTCCCCCACCTGCGAGCTGGCTGGTTTCCTGGCGTACTGGCTCAGCTGTGTGGCGCTTCCAAGCTCCAAGCAGGCAGATAACATCAGGGTGTCTTGTTTTGCCGTTCCGGGGGCCCTAGCAAACGGTCATCGGTACGCGTTGGCTCCAGTGGTCCTATGCTCCATATATCGGGTATTCGGCTACGTTATCGGTAATAAGGAGTGCGCTGCCTACAGGATGAACTCCGCTTACTGTGGATGGCACTTTTTCTCTGGTTGGCTCGGGGTGTACTTCCCCTGGGTTTACGGCATGCGGCGCGGGAATTACATCAGAGAGGGGAAGCTCCCGCTAAACTTCTTTCAGAAGAAGAGGATGATCAGCCATAACCTGACCACCATCGAGGATAGGATCGCGCGGCTCGACGACGTATATTTTTATCACTTCTCCGGTACCCGGAGTGAAGAGTCGGTCCTGTGCACGGATGACGATAGCGTCGACTATTATGAGCGTTCTTTCTTGATCACGATTCGTCCTTCGTCACTGCCGCTTCGCGAAGGGTTGGAGTTCTGGAGGGAACCCTATTACCCTGAATCGCTTCGCCCGTCAATTCGGGTACAATCAAGGGGTGCCAGCGACCTTAGAACCAGTGACGCGCGAGCAGCGGGTGTATGGTGTTGGCCCATTCATTGGAAGTGGATGTGGCGGCAACTTCTGCTGACTAGTACCGGCTGCTCCATCATCCCGGGGATGCAGTGTTTTGCCGGGGCTACCTTTGGGTGGATGAGGTGGTGGGCCCACCAGTATGCGCTGGTTCGGAATAAAATGCTCGTCACGGAGCCCGTCTTCGTCACGCCTCCCATCGTTACGCCTACTCCTGCCAACGGACTTGGCTATGTATAAGAAAATCTTCATCAACCTGTGGTGCCGGGCACGGAGAGATTGCAGACCTCCTTGAATGTAGTGATCGACCATGAAAAGCCGGAACATACCCTGGAAGGTTGGATCGCCCATGGAGAGAGAAACGTGATAGCAGCGGGGCCAGAGTTCCCGTCCCTCAGGCCTATTGATGAGTTACTCGCAGAGGGCGATGTTCTGAGAGGGGGGAATGAAGGTGGAGATGGCGAAGAGGGTGATGATGGTGATGATGTCATGGCCGAGGCAGGGGGCGATGAAGATGATGCTGCCGCTGAGGGTGATGGTGGTAGGGATGGTGATGATGCTATGGGCGGAGCTGGTGGAGGTGATGAAGATGTGGGGGGCGGTGAAGGCGGAGGCTTTGATGGCGATGATGGTGATGATGGTGATGAGGGGGTATGGGCTGAACACACTGGTCCTCGGGTGAAAAATGCTCCTCGTCTTCCTGCCGTTTGCGGTGGCAAGAAGATAAAGGACTTGTGGAAACTACGCAAAGTCGAGCGTCTGCGGGAGCAGCTTTCAAAAGAGGCTGGCGACGCTCCGGCCGTCAACAAAGGAGAGGCCAGGGAAGAGGGTGAGTTAAGCTCTCAAGCCAACTTGAGTGAAGGCTGCCATACCCGGGGGAGCAACGAGAGTGAGCCTATATATGATAGATCTATCCCCGAGGAGAATGTGGGGGCGATCTTCATGGACCTGGATGATGAAGCACCTGCTGAGTCCGTCCTTCCCCCCAATCCTCCTGTGGCAGACGCTGAAGCTCAGAGCGCGGTTCCAGAAGTGACCGTTGCCGCAGTGTAAGAGATCACGGCTCCTACTATCGAGTTAAGTGCGCCTGAACCTGTTGTGGGGCTCCTTCCGCTGAGCCGTCGTCAACTGAACCCGCTGCTGAAGTTCCCCCCGTCATTATGTTGTTATCAGCCGAGCCTGTCACTGCAGTTCCTCCTACCATTGGGCCAGCATTTGATGCCAATATTCTTGAGGTCGTGGTGATATCTTCCCCATAATTGCCCGAACCGTTGACTGAGGGAACAACAGAGCCGGCCCTAGTGTCACCTGTGTCTACTGCTTCATCCAGCGCCCTTGCTGTTGGCATTTCTGAAGTTGCTGGTATATCACTTGCTTCTACTGTCTTGACTGCTTCCTTTCTGATGATGATTTTTCCTATACTGACATTTACCACTCTCTGTGCCAGCAGCTGCTTCTCTCGATGCCTCAGCGTCTACGGTGTTTCCAGAGGCGTTCGTTTCATCCCTTCGGGGCCTGTCGAGGACCAAGGCAAACCTCCTCAAGGGCCTTTTGTCTGACATAGCTGACTCTTTAAGAAATGAGGCTGAATGGCCTATCTTAGACAAGGCATTGCAGGCATTAGGACTTAACGCTGCCTAGCTTGGGATTGACCTGTCTTCCATAATTGGTCACGTGGCTCAGTTCAAGGAATGGGTAGCCCGAGAACGTGAGGCGAAAAGTCTCCAAGTTGACCCTTCCATCGGTCATTTTCGGTCCCTTCTCCCAAAATTAGAGTTACATGAGGCAGGGGTGGCCGTGGTGAAGAAGGACTGGCAGATTGTTGATGCAGGGTGCCGAGAGGTCGCTGCGTGTTTGGTAGAGATAGACAATGAGGTGGCTCGGCTGCAAGCTGAACGCTCAATCGTCCACCTCAAATTCTCGAAGCTTAGCTGCCAAAAGGCTCATTTACAGTCCTCCCTTGATCAACAGGAAGCAGAGTGCAACATTGTGAAGGCTCAAGTTTCGGAGTTGGAGCAGTCTCTCAGGGACATTCCTGACCCTGCCCAAGTTCTAGCTGAAGCTGAAACGGCGCGGAAGGCGGTCGAGGAATCTGCAGCAAACTTGTTAGACCAGTGTTTAAAAACTTTAAACAGTTGAGCTTATAATGGCCTTCATTCGTATGAGAATTATTTATTTATTTATATATATATATATATATATATATTTTAGAACACGTTGTAACAAATACTGTATCAATATGTATACTACTGCAGTTTTGGGTTCATGCTGTCTTTCTAGCTTATTTACAAATTTTGAGTTTTGAATGCAAACTGATTGAGTCATTTGGAAAGAGCGTCCCCCTGTCAGGACCCAAACCTGTGCTTGTGTGAGCAGGGATGCGACCGAGCCTTTGTTAAGGGCTTATCCCCTTTCTTGATGGTCTTGAAGGGCGGGGTGCCATACCTGACGTGTCTTGAGCCTTAACGACTTTCTGATACCTGTGGAAGCAAAAAGAAAAAGTAGATAATTAGTACTTCACTCCAAACCCTATGCGGTATCATTTCTCTCGGTATTTCCTTCATTACATCATCCCTCTAATGGGGTGTTTACAAAATATAATGATAGGCTTGCGTCAAGTATAATATCTTTTCAAGAATCGACCGTTCACCAGTGTACTGATGCCCTGTCCTTTGCAATCTGTCACCCGGTAGGCTCCATTGGAGTACACTTCATCGATAATACACACCGGATCCCATTTCGGATCGAATTTACTCTTTGGGCCTTGAGCCAGTGCCGGACGTTTCATCATTAGCATCAAGTCGCCTCTTTTGAATGACCTACCACGGACTCGTTTATCGTATGAAGCTGAGATTTGTTTTTGATACATTTTGAGCCTTTACTGAGCGGCGAGTCTCTTTTCACCCAGATCGTCCAGCTCGACCATTCTGATTTTAGCATTGTACTCGGTCGTTAAGGAGTGTCGAAGCGCGACCCGTAGTGACTCCACCTGTATCTCCATCGGGATCACAGCTTCCATACCGTATACCAACGAGTAGGGTGTAGCTCGAGTGGCTGTGCGGTACGTGGTCCTATATGCCCACAGTGCTTCGGGTAATCGACTGTCCCAATCTTTCTTATTATCTGCCACCGTCTTCTTCAGGATTTTTATGATAGTCTTGTTGAACGCCTCGGCCAACCCATTCGCGGGAGGGTAGTAAGGCGATGAATAGCAATGCTTAATCTTGAACTTCGCGCATAGCCTATCAATAGTGACATTTTTGAAGGGCGTTCCGTTGTTAGTGGTGATTCTTTTGGGGATACCATGCCGGTATAATATGGAGTGGCGGATGAAACTTTCAACGTGTCTGGCTTTCACATTTTTCAAGGCGATGGCTTCAGCCCATTTAGAGAAATAATCGGTCGCAACAAGAATGTACTGGTGCCCCTGAGAAGATGGCAGATTGATCGGCCCTATCACGTCCATGACCCAGGCGGCGAAAGGCCAAGATATTACTGATTGATGTAACTCTTCCGGCGGCGAGTGTATTATATCCGCATGTATCTGGCATTGATGACACTTCCTGACGTAGTCTATCGCATCTTTCGTCATTGTGGGCCAATAATACCCCATGTGTCGGACACAGTGATGTAAGTTCTTGCCCCCTGGTGAGCGTTGCACTCCCCTCCGTGAGCTTCTTTTAGTGTGGCATATGCTTCATCCTGGTCCAGGCAGCGCAGCAACACTCCCTCATACGAGCGCTTGTAAAGGACATCGTTCTGTATTATAAATGAACCGGCGCGTCTCCTGACTTGAGTGCGTATCTTGGGCTCTTTCGGTAAGAATTCGTATGTCAAGTAGTTGACAAAGGGCCTTCTCCAGTCGTTTTCTTCTGCGACTTCGAAGCAGCAGATGGGATTCACGCTCGATTCGTTGCTGCGCGACATGGTAGTCGGTAAGATCCTTCTTTCTTCGATTGTTACTTGAAGTGGGCTGCCTCCGGGATTAGCCAGAGCAGCAGCTAGGCTGGCCAATGCGTCAGCCTGTACATTCCCTTGCCTTGGTATATGTGAAATGCTACCATTACGAAACTGGTCGAACAACGATTGCGCTTGGCGGCAAAAGGGCGACAACTCGGGTTTGCGAACCTCATATTCTGTCGTCAGCTGTCTGATGACTAACCTGGAGTCACCGTAGATCTGTATTGCCTTGATACGCATCTCGAGGGTGAGCTGTAGTCCGATAATGAGGGCTTGATATTCTGCTTCGTTGTTGGTACAGGCTGGCACGATCGTAAATGAATAGGGCAGTAGATCTCCCTGCGGGCTAATAAATATAACTCCTGCTCCTGCCCCTATGGATCTAGAGGCTCCGTCGAAGTACATTTGCCAGAGTCACGGTTCTTCAATTATCATAATCTGGTCGTCTGGGAGGTCACATTCAATTTCTTCGTCGCTTGGGACGGGGTGCGCAGTGAGAAAATCCGCAATCACTTGTCCCTTAACAGCTCGGGCCGGGACGTAAGTGATATCGAATTCAGAGAGGAGAAGAGCCCATTTCGCTAAGCGTCCAGACAGCATAGGCCGATTCATGAGGAATTTGATCGGGTCAGCCTTGGATATCAACGTTATTTGGTGCGAGAGGCAGTAATGTCTGAGTTTCTTTACGGTGAAGATGAGAGCCAGACATATCTTCTCGAATGCTGAGTAGTTAAATTTGGCCCCTACTAACGTGCGGCTCAAATAATATAGTGCGTTTTCCTTACCTTCCTCAATTTTCTGTGCCAGGAGCGGCCCCTAGCGAGTTATCACCTGCTGCGATGTATAGAATCAGTGGCTTTCCCTTGATTGGGGCGGCAAGGACTGGCGAATTCCTGAGCATCCCTTTTAATGAATCGAAAGCTTTCTGACAAGCGGCGTCCCATTCAAACTTGACATCTTTCTTGTTGAGGTGGGATAACGGCTGACAACGACCAGCCAGGTTTGAAATGAACCTTCTCATATATGCTACGCGGCCTTAGAAACTCTTCAGTTGCTTCAGGTTCTTCGGAGGCAGCATTTCTATGATGGCTTTGATTTTTGCGGGATCGATTTCTATGCCCTTGTGTCTGACCACGAAGCCTAAAAATTTACTAGACGCAACTCTGAACACGCATTTTAGTGGGTTCATACGGAGACTCTTCTTGCGCAATCGTTGGAATACTTGCCTTAGGTGCTCCCTGTGCTGCTCATGATCGGCCGATCTTACGACTAAATCATCTACATAGCATTCGACGTGTTTATGCATCATATCTTGAAATATGACATGCATTGCGCACTGGTATGTTGCCCCTGCGTTCTTTAATCCGAAGGGCATTACGTGATAACAGTAGATGCCGAGAGTTGTGCGAAAAGCCGTGGCTTCTTCATCTTCTAGGGCCATACGAATTTCATTGTATCTCGAATACCCATCCATGAAGGATATTACTGCATACCCTGTCGTGCTATCAATCAGCAGCTCCGGAATTGGGAGGGAAAAATCGTCCTTAGGGCAGGCTTCATTTAGATTTCAAAAATCAACACATACTCGGATTTGTCTGCTCTTCTTCTTAATCGGCACGATGTTGAGATCCATCGGGGGTACTTCACCTCTCGAACGAATCCAGCCTGAATCAGTCTCTTAACCTCTTCTTCAATGTAGGGTATAATGTCCGGATGAAATCGTCGCTGCGGTTGTTTCACTGGCTTCTTTTCCTTCATGATACTTAGCTTGTGCATGGCGATCGTCGGGCTGAGCCCGGGCATTTCTGAATATGTCCAGGCAAAGACATCCTTATTCTCCCTTAATAGCTGCAGGTACCTCTCTCTCTCACTTTCCGGGACGTTTCTGCTCAAGTATGTATTCCTAGGTTCTTCGGGGGTGCCCAGGTTTATCTCTTCGAGTTCATCGATCGTCGGTTGTCCACCATCTTCTAATTGCTCGGGTGCGACACTTAGCTGGACAATATCGGTAGGTTCCTGCGACTGAATCTGTTCTGCCGGGCCGATGGTTACCATGTTTATGCTTGCCCTAGCCCCTAGACCTTCTCTGTTTCGGTATACTCACTTATGTTCTTCAAATAGAGCCAGTAACCTCTTCTTTGTGTCTGTCCCTTGGTCGGAGAATCCCATATTTCTCATGATCTTCCAGCTGGCTCTGCTATATCTTTTCTCTTCTATCGGTCGAGGTTGGGCGAGTCCCCTTCCCTCCTCTCTTTCTTCTGATGGTACTGGTTGACTTGGCCCTGAGTGAAACGCGATGTCTTTCTGGGTGACGTCCCTTGACGGCACGATGAATTGGCTTGGAGCTTTTGAAAATGGTTTGGTTCTTCCTATCTTGGGTACCGGCATATTGAAGCTGGACTTGAGCACGCTCATGTCTTGATCTGAGATCAGTTTTAACACAGACTGCCCTGGCTGACGCAGATGTTGCGGTACTACATAAAACTTCTTCGTAATCGGCTGAGAGTGATTTTCTAGCTGATGTCGGGATCTCCCCTGGGCGACGGTTTAAGGCTTACTTATTTGCACGAACTTCTCTATTCGAGGCTTTGCCCCTTGCCCCTCCTTCGATACTTTGGTCCTTTCGCTGGTTTTACTGCCGTCGGCCGAGTCGTAGTACTTTGCATCGGCTAAAAATGACTCGGCTATCGTGTATGGTTTTGGATCCGCCGCTACCCTAGGTTGGACCCTGTCTCTGCTATATTTAAAACACTGGTGATATGTCGAGGGGATTATGTGATTTTGATGGAGCCAAGGCCTTCCTAGAAGAAGGTTGTATGTTGTCACTGCATCGATTACCTGACATGTCACTTTCGTTGTCAGTTCTTCGATTTCTAACATTACTGTGATTGATTCAAGTGTACGCTGACTGTCTTGATTGAAACCCTAATCATCATGAAACTCGGGCGTAACGCCGATTGCCTGTAACCCAGTCTCTGCAATGTTTTCAAGGGCATGATATTCACAGCAGACCCGTCGTCCAGCATACACCTCTTGATCTCGGTATCCCTGATTATTCCTGTGACCATTAACGGGCGATTGTGGTCCATTGATTCTATCGTGCGGTCTTCTTCTGAGAAAGTGATGGTCGAAGGATGGTTGACAGGCATGACTTGTGACACCGGCATATATCCTTCCCAAAATTTATCTGAATTATTCATTTCTTCTTTTATCTCTATCATTGTGACCTCCCTGACTTCATTGTCAAGTAAGGCGTTGATTAACATTTCCCTGTACACTTTCGAGAGACATAGAGCATCGTATATGCTTAGGCGGGTGGGAACCTTTCGTATGTGCGACACGATGTCGTATGCCACTGGCCTAGGGTTTGGCTGACTGGTCGTAGCTTCGACGACCTTTTCTTTTGACTTTTGCATGCGAGGTCTTTCCTGTGATCTGTCAGGGGTACCGTCTTCTGGCATCGGGTTGTCTAGTCTTGGGGGAGTACGGTCAGGCATTTGCTTTCCTGACCATAGGATGACTGTGTCAACTTCCCTCTCCACTACTTGTGGGGTCTCTTCAGGCGATGCGTGTTCGGCGAACGACACCATTCCGCAGTGGGCCAAGCTTGTCATGGGTCGTTCCTGCCCCTGCGACATTTCTCTTCTTCCTCTTCCTCTGCTCTTCTTTCGTTTCACGAGTCTTCATTTGTTCTCAAGTCTTTTCTTGCTACTGACTAGAGTCCATGGTTCCTCCGGCTCAGGGAACGAGGTTGATCGACTGGTTTCACCTTTTATTGGGACCGTTGAAATTGTCCTGGTTGACTCCTTTGCTGTCTCAGGTACCTTCATGCTGATGACCCCTTGATTGATTAACCTCTGTATTCTTCCTTTTAAGGAGAAGCAATCTTCTGTTTGGTGGCTGATGCACCGGTGATATTTACAGTATTTAAGGTCATTTGTTCGTCCGATTTCGTGTGGACGAATTGGCTCTGGTAGGCGTATCAAGCCTTCTTCGATCAACTGCTCCATGATTGGAACCAGATCGGCCATGTCGAATGTGTACGGACCGTTCGCCCTCTCCCTCTCGGCTATCGACACACGCTTTGGTACATAGGGCTTTTTACTTTTGTCTTGTATGTCTGCCGCCTTCACTTCTGACCCGTGATCGGTAGCGGGACGTTTTCGGTCTTTCTAGTCCCTACTTCTGTCGACCTGGTGAGTCTCCACTGCTCTCCCTATCTCTCTTTTCTGTCTTTCGGGTCTGAAGTTTACCCAAGATGCTGCTTCCTCTACCAAATGTGCTTTCGTTGCCAGTTCGCGAAAGGAGTTGAAGGTATTGCCTGACAAGCCATACGAGATCATCGGGTCTAGGGCCCTTGACACATCTTCATCTGCTCGCCTTCACTGGGTAATTCACGACACTGAGCCGCTGTGGTTCCCCATCTGTCGATGAACTTTTCGACTGGTTCCTCATTCCTCTGTCTGACCATCGCTAGATCTGTTAGGGAGATCTCTCTCTCGGTCGTGTAGAACTTTGAGATAAAGGCATCTTGCATCTGCTCCCATGTTCTCACAGAGCCGGCCAGTAGCGACATGTACCATTGAAAGGCTTTCCCTGTCAAGGTAGATCCGAATAGCCGCCTTCAATACTGTGGGACTGCGGACCAGTTTCCCAATGTGGTCAAGAAGCGGGTGATGTGCTCCTCCGGCGACCCTCTGCCGTCAAACTTTCCGAAGTCCGGGCATCTAAAATTGGCTGGAAATGGTACCTCCTCTACCTCTGGCGGGTATAGGACCCGATATTTATAGCTGCCTCTCCTTTCTTTCTCCTTTTCTTGCTGCATCATATGGGCTATTGTTTGAGACAACTCTTCTCGTGATACATGAGACATGGCAAGCGGCGCACGTCCTATTGGCGCGATTCTGGGTTGGACGGGTGGTTCAGGCTCAACCGGACCTTCTGCCGCACCTTGGGATTCCTCCGTCGACTAGCGGGTGGGCGGCGCGATACTTCTGGTGGCATTCTGCGCTATCAGAGTGGTCAAGGCCTCCTGGATAGCCTTCATTCGCTCGTTTGTCTCGCGGTTAGCCTCAACCAATCTGTCGATCTGATCTTGTAACGGAGGTAATTCTTCTGTCTCATAAGGTTCTTCTTCTGCCTCTGCGGCCACTTGGACCATTACTACTTGCACCAACTGAATTTTTTGAACCGGGCTTTGTTTCTGTTCGCAAGTTGTCACGAGCTGGGACTTCACACTCACGGGCCCAGTAGTCTTTTGCGTGATGCGAGAGGTTTTGGACAACGGCGGGAACTGCTCCACCGTCATTGCAGGCATTGCGGGCTCAGCTGGCGCAACCCTCCTACCGATAAGGGTCTTCTGCCCCTGCTTTGGCTACCACTGTTTCCTGATCACGGAGCGAGGTCTTGTAATGTTTGCCTTCCTGTACGCTGCTAAGATGGCAGCTCTCTTCTGTTCCTTCTTCTGCTTCGGGTCTCAACCATCTGCCACTCTAATTTTGGATTTACAGTTGCAGTGAAACGGGGGAAGCTGAAGCCTCCGGTGACAAGGAAGGTGCATGAACCGGTCATCAGGCCTGTCATTTCTTTTGTCTGTCCTGATATCTTGCTTATTCTGTAGCGTCAGAAAATCATTAGAACAGTTCATAAACGCGGCCGGGGACGTGAACCCATCGATCGCGGTACATAAACTAGTAGGAATAGCAAGGAGAAGACAATCGTGCGTAGTTGTAGTGGTTTGTGGTTAAACCTTTGATTTACCGTCTACTGCCTTAAAGATGAAGGGAGGAACGTTCCTGTTGAGAGTCACCAGTTTGGCGCCCGAGGGCGCCGAAACATTATGCCTCGCAATAGCTTTCCTATGTATACATTCATGTCTGCAAATGATCGGTCTTAGAACGTTTCTATACTCAGAACTAAACCAGAAGTTCTGGGTTCGATCCCCAGCAGAGTTGCCAGTTTGTTGGGACTAGAGAATGGATCAGAACGACGACATCCTCTGAGATGTAGTGTTTTTCTGCCCTGAGGTTCTGAGTAATGGAAACATTCATAGACAATCACAAGCATTCACAGAAAGGTACACAAGAAGAGGTATCGTAAGGCGAATTTTATTCCAGAGATCCTGAGATCTTGTACATTTCAGGCCGTGATCTGGCACGAGCCCTTAATTACATCGAATGATCGATGACCCTTGATTAGAAGGCAAAGACTAGTCAGCAGAGACCATGGTCTTAGAGTTTGTGGTTGTAGAGACCTGTATTTGTTTTGCTGTGAACTGAACCACCTTTGTGTTAGTCAGATGTCTATGTCCCATATTTTAGCCGGAGATCCGGGCAGAGACTGTCAGGGTTTATGACTGAGATGGACGACTCTGGGCCCTCGCCCGTCAATGTAGGGACAGGTGACCTCGGGAAGTCCATTCTACAGTTGTGTGCACCTGCGCAGCCCAACCGGCGGATACCGTTTGGATGGGTAGGGCATCGACTGTTGTGATGTGGCAGTTGAGAGCAATTGATTTGTAGAGAATCGAAACTCTTTGGCATGGTTTATCGTGGTAACCATGGCCCTGCTTGTCTAGCTTTTGACACAAATCGGATCATGCCTTTACAGTAAGCATAAATGATGGCATATTTGCATAGCTCTGGATACTGGCGGCTCATTTCCGGGAAGTCACTTCGTTCACCGCGTCGAATCGAGTCAAGCCTCGAAGACGCTCGATTCTACTCATTTAGAGTTTCCGAAACATTTGTTCGACCGTTCCATTGCGTCCGGAATGCTCGAAATACCCAAGATAGGCTCAAGCGGATCTTGAAAATACTTAAAATTGAGCCCGGTGCACCTGCAAACATGTTCTGCAATTGGTTGAATTTTTAGGTGCATGGGACTTAATAAACGGGTGCGTGGGACCCCACACACCTAAAAATTAAGTGCCAATTTTCTGATGAATTTAGGGGTGCGTGGGTCCATATTCAGGATGCGTGGGACCGATTTTACAAATCTGATTTTAATGAATTTACGGACGCGTGGGACCCAAATTAATGGACGCGTGAGCCACTTTTCGGGTGCGTGAGAGTCCGATGTACTTGTTTAATTTGTCAATTTTATAGATGCGTGAGGCCGAATTTACAGATGCGTGGGTCACTTTTCGGGTGCGTGGCCAAACTTATGATTGTGGGATTCAGACCTGTAATGATGTATCTGCGATCGGAAAGGGGATTTCGATGGTCGGAAAGGTATTCCGGCGAGAATTTTGGGTTTCCGGCAGCGGTAGCTCTCTCGCTCTCTTTGAATCGTCTCGAATGAATGGGATGAGGGGGTATTTATAGGTGAAGTCGGCCAATAGGAGAGCGTCACGTGCCACGCACCCGTTAAAGGTCCCCCGCGCATCTGTTTATTGATGTGCGGATGTCCGAAAATATGCTCTGAAAATACTCGATTTTTTGGGTGCGTGGGACTTAATTTACGGGTGCGTGGGGTGTTGAGCTCTTTGTGCATATTCTAACCCCAATTCATCACTCATGGTGTATGGTTTATATGGGTTGAAAGCTAATTCAATGCATGTTTTGTGACTACAGGATTGAGGGTGAACTCTACTCAATTAAAGACATAAAGAGATCATTTGGAACTATTCTAATGGAGATTACTTGAGGACCAAAGAAGAAAAGAAGAGAGAAAGTGAAAGAAAGAAGCAAGGAAAGAAAGAAAAGGAAGAATGTAGATGCATGAAGACTGCCGACCGGTCATGACCGGTCGGCCAAGAGGGCCAGACCGGTCTTGACCGGCCAGCTATGAACAATGGACTAGTATTGCATAAGGCCGACCGGTCATGACCGGTCGGCCATGATCGCTGGATAGAAGGGCTGGAATTTCAATGAACTAAGGCCGACCGGTTATGACCGGTCGGCCATGGCTGCTGGTATGAGAAGAAAAACGTCCGACCGGTCATGACCGGTCGGACATCATTGCTGGAGTGCTTTCACTTGAGGCCGACCGGTCTTGACCGGTCGGCCATGCGTACTGAGTTAGAACTTTCTAATTTCTTCCTGAAATTCTCTGTGCTGCGTAAGTGTTACGCACTTTCTCGATTTTTCCGAAGTCGTGGAGCCTCCAGACTATAAATAGACACCTAGGGATTGTTCCTAGGGCATCCTAGAAGGATTCAAACTGAGGTTGGAGGCTGTGGAAGTGAAGATTGGAGTTTCACAACTCCTTTTGGTTTGCTTTGTTATTTTCATGCTTTTAGTAGTTGATTCATGTTTCCTTGGATCATGAGCAGCTAAACCTCTTAGCTAGGGCTAAGAGGTGAAACTTGTAGTGTATCCAAGATGTTTTAATTCGTAGTTAAGTGGTTTCAGTTTGGAATTCATGATTATGAACTAAGGTTTGAAGTTTATACAAGTTTTTAAGTAATTTCTCTTAGTCTTGTGATGACTCATGGATGTTTGGATGAATTACTTATCTTCTTAATTTGTTTGCAACGGTCTAGACCTGTATGATCCGAGGAATTGGAGTGCGCTCTAGTACCAAGCTCTTCATAAAGGGGCTTCATGCCAGAGTTCTAGTTTTGGTTGATTATCTGGAATATGTATGAACTGTGCATATAATTTGAATCCAGTTCAAATCATGATCTAGCCTTGTCTTGTGAGAAGACTTGAGGATGGTTATGATTGGGAATTGGACCTTTAGAAAAGGTGAATGACCTATGCAATGAGCATGCTCAGATCAGCCTAGAGTTGAGTGAACTTTATGCACAGAACTTACGTGTTACAGACTTCTGGTTTAACAGTTCTATCATCCGACTAGATAGACCTGACTGGTGATTCTAGTTGAGAGAATGGGAACCCACAGCGGATTGAACATCGAGGATTGCTACAAGTGGATCCTCGAACCCCTAGTGCCCTCTTATAATTGTTTACATTCAATTTAGCTTAAACTGTTAATCACATACATTCTATTCAGACTTTGATTGATAGCTTCGATAGAAACTTGTGGATGAGTTTGTGACATCCTACATAAGTCCCTGTGGATCGACCTCGATATTACCGAGTTTATTACTACATCGCAACCCTACACTTGGGGAAGCGAACATGGGGCTCCACGTACCTGTAATCTGATTTCTGACAATTTGTGGAATTTACGGGTGCGTGGACCCATTTTCGAGGTGCGTGGGACTCAAAACACCGTAATGAGATTCACAATGTGCCGTTTTTTAAGGGTGCGTGGAACCATTTTCAGGGTGCGTGGGACTCGAAACACCCTTGGATGGATTCCTATTTTTTGCTGATTTTTCGGGCGCGTGGGGTGTTCGAATTTGAGGGTGCGTGGACACATAAATGTGGGCTCCATTAATTGGGTTTTGACTTTTGGAGGGTTTGTGAGGCCCGTTTCGTCGCGCAATCACTTACACTATTCATCATAAATAGTAATGAGGTTGCGGGTCCACTTCCGGGCGGTTCTGAACACGGTGATCGGCGGGGCCCACTAGAGAATTTGGCTAAATCCTGCGTATTTCCGTTTTGCGTACACCGGAAGGCGTTCTGCGTGATTTCTTCAGAGGTATGTGGTTATTTTGTTCATTTTGAGAGTCCCCACTATTTGGGACCCCAACAGTTACCATGATAGAGCTGTCGGTCTTAGCCATAGACCCTTCTGAGATGAATGGACGGATGACTGTGTTTCCTTTTGAGTTGATTTTTCTCGGGTGCCTTGTTTCGGCTTCCCATTTTCTTTTTCTTTTTTTTTCTTTTTTTTTGTATTCTTTTTGTTTCTTTTCCCTTTGAATCCCCTTATTTGAAACACTTTTTGGTGAACGGAAATGATTTCTCAGAGGTTTTCGCTTTGACCTCTTGACTTCAGCTCTATTAATGTAACATTTGTTAAAGTCAGAATGACTTACCCATGAAAGATCTTCACTATGTCGGCATTGATTGGCTCAGGAAGATCCACCCCTCTCATGCTGGTGAGTCTAAGGGCGCCTCCGGGAAGTACTTCTCTGACAATCAGCGGTCTGTCCCACGAGGGTTTGAACTTTCCTGTGGGATCGGGAAGGTGCGACGGTAGGATTTTCTTCATGACCATGTCGCCCACCTTGAAGCTTCTTTTTCGGACTCTCTTGTTATAAGCTCGAGCGATCCTTTTCTGATAGCACTGTGAATGACTTAGTGCACGCATACCCTTCTCATCGGCTAGCTATAACTGATCGAATCTGGCCCGTTGCTATTCTCCTTCTTCAATTCCGTTTTCTAGTAACACCCGTAGTGACGGTATTTCCACCTCGACTGATAGAACTGCTTCCATTCCGTAAGTAAGCTCGAAACGAGTAACGCCCGTAACAGACCGTACAGACGTTCGATAGGCCCAAAGTGCATATGGGAGCATGTCTGACCAATTTCAATAAGTCACGACCATCTTCTCGAGTATCCTGACGATTGTTTTGTTTGCGGTTTCCACCCCACCATTCATCTGAGGGCAATAGGGGCTTGATTGATGACGCTGAATTTTGAACTTGCTGAGGAAGTCATCCATCTTCTTGTTGACGAACGGGGTCCCATTATCTGTGATAATAGTATTAGGGATTCCATACTGGCATATGATGTTGTTCTTCATGAATTTGATTACCTGGGAAGCTGCGATTGTGGTGTAGGAAGTTGCCTCTACCCACTTAGTGAAGTAGTCGACTGCCACAAGTATGTACTCATGACCGTTTGATGCTTTGGGACTAATCTTCCCAATGATGTCGAGTCCCCACATAGAGAAGGGCCAGGGAGTTGTCAGATTGTACAACTTTGATGAGGGGGCATGAATTTGATTCGCATGCTCCTGACATTTGAAGCATTTTCTGACGTGCTGACAGTAGTCTGACTCCATGGTGAGCCAATAATAGCTGAGTCGTAGAATCTTCTTTGCCATCATGTGCCCGTTCATGTGTGGGCCACAGATTCCTTCGTGTATTTCTTTCATGATCTTTGCAGCTTCTGTTTCGTCGACGCATCGAAGGAGGATGTGATTATAGGATCGCTTATAAAGAATTTCACCACTGATGGTGAACTGGCTGGCTAAATGCTGGATGGTTCGGCAATCTGTTGCTGTTGCTGACTCCGGATACTCCTGGGTTTCAAGATATTGCTTGATGTCAGCAAATTAGGGTTTGTCAGGGACAGCTTCGGCTTCTTCTATTTGCAGGCAGAAAACAGGTTCATCTTGAATTTCGACTGTGAGCTCCCATTCTGAAGCTCCTTTTGGGATCTCGAGCATTGATGCGAGTGTAGCAAGAGCGTCTGCAAACTGGTTCTTGGCTCTGGGTATATATGAGAAGGTGATTTCTTTGAATTCTTTGACCAGATTTTCAAGATACACATGATATGGTATCAACTTCTCGTCCTTGGTTTTCCATTCACCATTGGTCTGATTGATGATAAGCTGTGAGTCTCCAAATACTCGTAGTTTCTTGACGCCCAAGATTATGGCTTTCCTTAAGCCGGCGATACATGCTTCATACTCTGCCATGTTTTTGGTGCACTCGAATGCTATGCGCCTTGGGATAGGAATAGGGACATCGTCTGGAGAGTAGAGGATCGCTCCAATACCACTCCCTTTAGAATTTGCTGCGCTGTCGAAGAATAACGTCCACTCATCTTTCTTCTTCTTTTCTTCCCCTCTGATAAGCAAGAGATCTTCATCGGGGAAGAATGTCTTAAGCGGCTAATAATCCAGGAGAGAGTGAGCCGCAAGATGATTGGCGAGGGCCTGTCCCTTGATTGCCTTCTGAGTGACATAGGTGATGTCGAATTCAGACAGGAGTAGCTGCCATTTAGCTATCCTTCCAGTGAGTGCTGGTTTCTCGAACAGGTATTTGAACAGATCCATATGAGCGAGGAGGAGAATAGGGAACGCAATCATGTATTGACGGAGTCGCTGAGTTGCCCAGGACTAGGGCGAGGCAAGTCTTCTCGATCGGGGAATACCTGATCTCGTAGTCGGTGAACTTTCGGCTCAAATAATATATTGCTTGTTCCTTCTTCCTAGTCTCGTCGTGCTGGCCAAGGACACAACCAATGGCTTCTGCTGCTACCGAGATGATAACAATAGTGGTTGTTGTTCGCTCGCCTCAAGTGTAAGGCTACGATGTAGTAATAAATCTCGGTAAGACCGAGGTCGATCCACAGGGAAATAGAAACAACTTCCAAAACACTCCAGCAACTCAATTTTTAGAAGAAAATCAGATTCAATTGAGTGTTTAACTAAAACAGCAACTTAATGAAAAATCAGGGATATAAAGTACTAAGGCATTCAAGGATCCACTTGTAGCAATCCTATGTCAATTCAGTCAATCCAAGTAGAGAACACAACTAGATTTGAAGTCCTATCTCTCATCTAGTTGGAAAATAAAGCATTCACACACATTCAATCCAAATCAAGTTGAACTTCCAAGTTCTAGTCCATTCAATCAATGTAGAATTCAAATTCATAGCCTGCGGAGTAACAGCCATGCCTATGGACTATGGCCTGCTCAAGGATTACTATAATTCGAATCTAAACCAGCATTATATGATAATCTTAGAGAATTGCAAGGAATTCATGTCCGGAGCACATGAACTCTCATAAAACATCTCAAACTACCACTTTTAGAACTGAAACATGAAAGAAAAATCAACTTGAATTTAAATTACTAGATTTAAACTGAATCCAACATAGAATTTACTACAAGCTTCACCTCTCAGCCTTAGTTGAGAGGTTCTAGCCGAGCATAGTCATGCTACAACTAAAAACTCTGAATAAAAGCATAGAAAATAGAAAACCAGAAGTTGGAGAGTTGCAGACGCTCCACGCTCGCTTCCTCTCTCCAAAACCACGTTCCTTCCCTTCTAAGATGACCTAGGAAGAACCCCTAGGTGTCCTTTTATAGCAATAAACCTCCCTTGCGTCGGATTCTGCGAAAGATTACGCATTGCGCAGCAATTTTCGGAGTCCTGATTTAGAAAGAACTCTCCTTACGCAGAGCCGACCGGTCGTGACCGGTCAGACTGCTCTTTTAAACATTCCAGGGAGTGCAGCCGACCGGTCATGACCGGTCGGACTGGACTGTCCATTCATCCAGCAAGTGTGGCCGACCGGTCATGACCGGTTGGACCAAATTAAGCTTATTCCAGTGTATACAGCCGATCGGTCATGACCGGTCGGACCCAACTTTCCATCTCCCAGTGTGCATGGCCGACCGGTCAAGACCAGTCGGCCTGTTCCTCTCTTTGATCAGCAACCGTGGCTGATCGGTCAAGACCGGTCAGCCCTCTTCAAATTGTTCTTCTTTCTTTCTTTTCTTCTCTTCTTTCCTTCTTTCTCTTCTCCTTGCTTTCTTCTATCTTCGATTCTCTTTTATTCTTCATCCAATGACTCCAAAAGCTTTCTTTTAATCCCAATTGAATGAAGTCCGCTCTCATCCCTTGTAATCACAAAACATGTGTTAGATGGGCCTTTAAATCATGAAAATCATGCAAACCATGTCATGTAATGGGCAATGCAATGTATAAATTGGAGGTTCAGCAATCGTCCGGGAGTGGGCGGCACTAGAACTGGAGGGTTCATGAGATATTTCCTAATGCGATCGAAGGTGACTTGGCAATCGTCATTCCATTCTTTTGGGACGTTCTTCCGAAGGAGCTTGAATATGGGCTCACAAATAGGTGTGAGCTTGCGATGAAGCGATTGATGTATTAAATTCTGCCGAGGAAGCCACGAATTTCTTCTCTGTTCTAGGTGGGGGCATCTCGATGATTGCTCTGGTTTTGGTCTCGTCGACCCTGATGCCATCCTTGCTCACCATAAAGCCGAGGAGCTTACCTCCCATTGCACCGAAGACACATTTCTGAGGGTTGAGATGGAGCATGTACTTTTCTAATCTGTTGAATAACTTCTTCAGATCTTCAAAGTGTCCTTCAATTGTGCGAGATTTGACGATCATATCGTCCACATGTACTTCAAGCTCTTTTTCATCATGTCGTGGAATAGTGTTGTCATTGCTCGCTGATATGTTGCTCCTGCTTTCTTCAGACCAAACGGCATCACCCTGTAACAGAAAGTTCCCCAGGGAGTGATAAACGATGTATTCTCACGATCTTCGATGGCCATCTTGATCTGATTGTAACCTGAGAACCCGTCCATGAATGAGAAGACCTTGTACCCAACAGTGTTGTCGACCAGAGTGTCGATATGTGGCAAAGGGAAGTCGTCTTTAGGACTGGCCTTGTTGAGATCTCAGAAGTTAATGCACATTCGAACCTTGCCATCCTTCTTTGGTACTGGTACGATGTTGGCGAGCCATTCAGAGTAGTTGGAGACTACTAAGAATCCCGCATTGTACTGCTTGATGACTTCATCTTGGACTTTCAGAGCCCATTCTGGCTTCATTCTTCGAAGTTTCTGTTTCACTGGCTTCATATCCGCCTTTGTTGGCAAATGGTGTACAACGATCTCTTCATCGAGCCCCGGCATGTCTTCATATGAGAATGCGAAGTTGGACAATCTTGGAGCTAGGAACTCTATCATTCTCTGCTTCATCTCTGGTGACAACAATTTTCCAATGCGTACTTCCCTAGGGATCTCAGGTGTCCCCAAGTTTACTATCTCGAAATCATCAGCTACAACATTGGCTTTAGATTCAAACTTTTTAAGGAGATCCTCTAGTTCGGGAGTGTTGAGCTCCTAATTGTGCATATTCTAACCCCAATTCATCACTCATTATGCATGATATACATGGTTAAAGGACTACTCTAATGCATGATTGATGATTGTAGGAACAAGAGGGAGATTTCACAAATTGAAGATTAAATGGAGCTCTTTATGAGCATTGAAGTTCATTAGATGAAGGTTGAAGGAAGACAAAAGAAAGGCAGAGCAAGGAGAGAAGAGAAAAGAAGAAAGAAAGAAAGAAATAAAGAAGACAAGAGGCTAGACCGGTCGGCTGACCGGTCGGCCAAAGAAGCCTGACCGGTCAAGACCGGTCGGCCATACCATTGGAGCTTACTGACTGATCACCAAGCCAGTCCGACCGGTCAAGACCGGTCGGCCATTGCTGCTGGACAATGGGATTCACAAGCCAGACCGGTCGGCCAGCGTAAACAGCCATATTTCTATTTTGGATTTACGGAATTTTCTGCGCAAGTGCGTTAGATTACGTGAAATTTGGAACTTTCTTGCGTAAAGGACACCTCTAAGCTATAAAAGAACGTCTTCCCTTCATACCAGAGGAGGCTACGACATGGGGATTGCTCAGGAGATGGATTCTACTTCGGATTTCTAGTTTTCTTCCTGTTTTAGTTATTTTTTATGTTTTTAGAGGCTTCTAGTTCAAGGATGTTAGAGATGAACTAAAACCTCTTAGCTAGGGCTAAGAGGTGAAGCTTTTGATTCGTTTTTGATGGATTAATGCAACCTAGGTTTCCTTTTATGTTTTAATTGATGAATTTTAGTTCAATATGAGTTTGAATCAAGTACTATGTTGGTTTTTACTTTGATCTCTTGATGACTCCGGGCTCATGTGATTCTTAGTGATCCTAGCTTAGTATCTTAAACCTTGAGTATTGTTTATGCTTGTGTAGTTCATTGATCTACCATCGACTCCGGGCATGGTAGACGCTTTGATTGCCTTGTATGCAATGGCCTGATTTTCATGTGGGAACTCATTCAACTAAAGTTCTTATCTTTGTTATATAATCTGAAATAGTTGTTTATTGATTGATTTTGATTTAATTAGAGTTCTAATCATGAGTTGTAATCAGGTCTAGTGACAGGATTTGGTGAAAACTATGGTTGTGAATCTCAACTAGATTGGAAAGAGGCTTGGCCTATACAATTGAGTATGCCCAAGGCCTGAGTGTTATTGTGGGAATCAAATCAGTTAATAAGCACTTGTTTTAGATAATTGTTGATTGAACCGCTCTATATTCCAATCGGATAGAGAAAGGAATTCGATTCCGATTAAGTTATGAGAGACCTAGTTGTGTTGATGCATTGAAACCTATCAAAAGTGGATCCTTGGCACTCTAGTGCCTTTTTAGATTGAAATTACCTTACTCATTCACTGTTTAAACTCAAATCGCTATTTTCCAGTTTTAGCTGTTAATAGGATCTTAATTACTAGTTGTTTTAGACAAATTCTGAGGATACCCATATGTAAATCTCTGTGGGAACGATACTCGGTCTTTCTGAATTATTACTACTTCGCAACCCTACACTTGGGGAGTGAACAAGTTTTTGGCGCCGTTGCCGGGGATTTCTATGCGGTATTTTTAGAATTTTCTGAAATAATTTTTAGTTGAGATTGTGTTAAGATAGGTTTAGGATTTGTTTTGTTTTCTAGAGTAGGTTTTCTTCTAAATACTAACTTACTTTGTTTTGATTTTTGCAGGATTCTAACATAGGTCTAATCCAGGGATTTTTAGGAAGACGAAGAAGAAGAAGGCATCTTAAGTCACAAACCAGGTTTTATTATTCTAACCTTACTCTTCTTCTCCTACTCATTCCTATCATATTCATCTCTTGTAGAGTGGGTGGAGACTCCTTTTGGATCTCTGAAAGGTAGGCCTTGTGCCACCTGGATTCCTATTGGTCGGCTCTGCCGCCTTGGATCACCTTGTGCTCAGAGATTTCTCTTCTCAACCTATTCCTCTTTCTCCTTTTTCTGTACTCTTTCTCAAAAGACTCAAAGAGTGGGTGGGGAGTTCTTTGAACCCCTATTGACCAGGAGAAATCGGTCTCTATCCTTGCTTCTGGCTTAGCCATTATAAGACACCTTGTGCTTAAGTCTTAGAGAAGAGTAGAGGAAGGAAGGAAGAATTCTTTTTCCTTTTTGTTTCATTCTTTTAGGTTTTGCATGACACATTGGGCTCGGGATTCTAATAACCGACTCAATCATGACGGAGTAATTATTGAAGGGATTGATAGAGAGCCTCGTGCTAGGAAACGTCAAAATTTTCCTGAAATTACTAGAGAGATGGCTAAAAATCAACCAAATCAAGGGGTTAATCAAAATTCAGCCCCAAACCTTACTGAATTGGATGAGAATGAAGTGGGGGATGTACCTCAACCTAGAACTTTACGTGACTATTTACAACCAGCTAGGACGAGTACTCCCTCTTGCATAATTTTCCCTCACAATGTGGGGAATATTGATTTTAAACCGGGGTTGATCCAACTTCTTCCTAGATTCCATGGACTCGACTCTGAGAGTGCGTATCTACATATTAAGAAATTTGAAGAAGTTATTACCACAATAAACTATGACAATGTGACCAAGGATACAATAAAACTTAAATTGTTCCCTTTTTCCTTGAAAGAGAAGGCCAAATCATGGCTACATTCCTTAAGGCCGAGGTCTATTGGGACATGGGCTGAGATGACTAGGGAGTTTCTTAAAAAATTCTTCCCTACTCATCGAACCAATGCACTAAGAAGGGTCATAATGAACTTCGCCCAAAAAGAAGAAGAAACCTTTTTCCAATGTTGGGAAAGGTATAATGAGCTATTAAACGCATGCCCACATCATGGCTATGAGAGGTGGAGGT
This sequence comes from Liriodendron chinense, assembly GCA_003013855.2. Classification (NCBI taxonomy): domain Eukaryota; kingdom Viridiplantae; phylum Streptophyta; class Magnoliopsida; order Magnoliales; family Magnoliaceae; genus Liriodendron; species Liriodendron chinense. The sequence continues at coordinate 235,461 of ML058332.1, read as the reverse complement.
TGATTAGTTTCTTCTATGATGGATTGAACTCAACCATGCCCCAATTTGTAGAGATGATGTGCAATGGGGAGTTCATGAACAAGGAAACGGAGGAAGCTTGAGATTATTTTGACATGTTGGCTGAAAATACACAATCTTGGGATACATCTAAGCCAACAAGTTTAAAACAACCTCAAACCAAGGAAAAGGGAGAAATTTATGTTTTAGATGGGCAAGATGATCTAGGTTCTAAAGTGGCTAAACTCACACGAAAGGTCGAGGAGATGGAACTAAAGAAAGTGGACACAACCCAACAAAAGGGGGCTGTTGAAACTATTTGTGGTATTTGTGCTTCCAATGTGCATCAAACGCCGGATTGTCCAACAATCTATGCGTTTCGAGAACTTTTATTTGAACAATCGAATGCCTTGAATAGTTATCAATGACCTTTTAGTACTCCAAATTCAAACACGAATAATTCTAGTTGAAGAAACAACCCTAACTTCAATTGGGCGAATGGAAACACGGCTAATCAAAATAATCCTCAAAGGGGGCCCCCAATGCAAATGGCCCTACCTCAAATGCCTATAGAGGATACTTTGAAAGCATTCATGGAAGGACAAGCTCAAATAATCAATCCAACCATACGATAATGCTTGAGCTTAAAAATTCGGTGGAGGAAATCAAGGCTCGCTTAAACGCAAGGGAAGGGATGCTTCTAGCCCAACCCATACCAAATCCAAAACCACAATGCGAAATAAGTGTGCCTAATTCTTCTAACCAACATATGGAACATTCTAAGGCCATCACCACTCTTAGAAGAGGTAAAATCATTGAAAAATCTGATCCGGTGAAGGTTCCAACGCCTAATGATCCGGTATCTTCCAAAGAGGATGATGGACCTAGCATCACCATGAATGAAAAAGAGCCATTGAAAGAATATAGGCCCGTTGCTCCATTCCCCCAACGTTTGATTCCAGCCAAACCTCAAGATAAATATCAGGAATTTTTGGAGGTTTTCAAGCAAGTCAAAATCAACATCCCATTGTTGGATGCCATTAAACAAATACCGTCATATGCAAAATTTTTAAAAGACCTTTGCACGGTTAAAAGAAAAATACGTGTGCAAAAGAAGGCATTTTTGATAGAGAATGTGAGTGCCATTATCAACCACGGGATGCCCAAGAAATACAAAGATCCCGGTTGTCCGACAATATCATGTGTGATTGGAGACTACCGGGTGAAACATGCTCTACTTGATCTAGGGGCAAGTGTAAACTTAATTCCCTTTTTGGTCTATGAACAATTGGGTTTAGGTGAATTAAAACCCACCAAAACCACATTACAACTTGCTGACCGATCGATTCGTATTCCGAGAGGGGTGATTGAGGACGTTCTTGTCCAAGTTGACAAAGTTTACTACCCGGTAGACTTTATTGTCTTGGACACGAGACCCATGGTTAATATTGGTCCTCAAATTCCTGTCATACTTGGCCACCCATTCCTAGCTACATCAAATGCTATCATAAATTGTAGGAGTGGGGGCATACAAATGTCTTTTGGCAATATGACGATTGAGTTGAATGCTTTCAATATTGAAAACCAACAAGAGGATGAGGATGAGGAGGTCCACGAAATAAACATGATCAATTCTATTGTGGAAAATGAGTCCCTCTCACCTTTTTACTCCAGTCACTTAGACAAAGAAGTGACTCACTCCCTTGATGAGAACGATGATATGATAAGGGATAGGGTCACACCTTTTGAGGCGGTATCGGCATATGACGCTAGCCGAGAGAAGGATGTGGAAAAAATACCTTGTTGTGCTGCGAAATCAATTCATATTTCCACACCTTTGTGGATCATGCATACTGAACTCCACCAACCCTGGGATGATCCTTACTTACAATATCAGTGCCCAGGAAAATCTGATTGGAGACATATTTTTTCTGATAAATATGATGATGTCTCCTCCTATACATGTGGTGAAAACACTAAGGGACCCGCTGAAATTCCTTTTTGGGATTTTGAGTGGCTTAGCACGATTATTCACACACATGTTTATTGTAAAGCAGGATATTGGATGACGTTACTGCGAAACCTTTTGATCCATCTAATGATTCTGCTGGATTTTATGCTTTTGGATGAGTTGTTGGGATTAATCTCCTAGTCTGATGGAGGATAATTTGCTGGAATGCTTTTCCATTAGGATTTGCTTTGATATTTGATTTAGTTGTGAAGTAACCCATCTCCAAAAGCTAATCTTGCCATGAAATTTATGCTCCAGGTGATATCTCTCTTTCTCACTCTCCTTTGTTTTATGTCATTGCTCTCATGTCATGCATATTGCATATCTTATTACATTGAGGACAATGTAAAGTTTTGGTTGGGGGGTGAGCGATTCCTTAGATGATGAATCTGCTAGCTTTTGTGACATGTGGAGCAAAGATGTAAAAATTTTCAATTTTTCAAAAATTCAAAACTCTTTTGGAAAACTTTGATTCTATGCATTTGAGATAGCATGGGTATAAGAAGATGAGATATGAAGTGCGAGATGTTGCAAGCTTTGAACTTCTCTTAATATAATGGTTTTATATGTGAATTCACCTATTTTTATGATTGATAGAAAATTTGAACACCTTTTGCACCTAGTTCACATTACACGATTTTCATGATTTGAAAAGGATTGTGTGATTTATGGATTAGCTAAACTTTGATTTGAGGTATTGAGAAACCAAGCCGGGGTGCTTTGTCCATCCTTGTCCATGGGAAAATAACGAAAGATATGGATTTCTAAAAATCCTATCTAATGTAAAAGAAAAAGGAAAAGGAAGGATGAAATTGGGAATGATGGAAAAATGGTGGAAATTCCGATCAGGGCTACCTACTACCAACTGGGGGATGGTCTACCCGTAACCAAAGCCGGAAATGGGACGTAGTGTGAAAGTCGTTGGAAGGACGGTAAGGCAAATTCCTGTCATAGGTTTGTGTTGCTCTATACACCTTGAGATCTATAGTTTAGTTGATCTATGAAGAAGATAATCCCGGAAACTCATGAGATGAGCCATCACTATGCACACTAGGTTGAATTTGTTCAAGTTCTTCTATTTGTCAATCAATCAGCGAGAATTTCATATAAACACTTATTATGTTCTGAGAGTTTCAGGTTTCAACCTTTATCACCAAATTTCTCTGATTTTTACGCTTATGTGTCCTGGAATGTATAGAAGAATAGTTTCTAGAGGAGAGTTGGGTTTTGGAGAATGAAACTTGTTTCATGCATGCTTTGCTCAGGACTAGCAAAATGCTGGTTGGGGGGTGTGTTGAGCTCCTAATTGTGCATATTCTAACCCCAATTCATCACTCATTATGCATGATATACATGTTTAAAGGACTGCTCTAATGCATGATTGATGATTGTAGGAACAAGAGGGAGATTTCACAAATTGAAGATTAAATGGAGCTCTTTATGAGCATTGAAGTTCATTAGATGAAGGTTGAAGGAAGACAAAAGAAAGGCAAAGCAAGGAGAGAAGAACAAAGAAGAAAGAAAGAAAGAAATAAAGAAGACAAGAGGCTAGACCGGTCCGCTAACCGGTCGGCCAAAGAAGCCTGACCGGTCAAGACCAGTCGGCCATACCATTGGAGCTTACTAACTGATCACCAAGCCAGTCTGACCGGTCAAGACCGGTCGGCCATTGCTGCTGGACAATGGGATTCACAAGCCAGACCGGTCGTGACCGGTCGGCCAGCGTAAACAGCCATATTTCTATTTTGGATTTTCGAAATTTTCTGCGCAAGTGCGTAAGATTACGCGAAATCTGGAAATTTCTTGCATAAAGGACACCTTCAAGCTATAAAAGGACGTCTTCCCTTCATACCAGAGGAGGCTACGACGTAGGGATTGCTTAGGAGACGGATTCTACTTCGGATTTCTAGTTTTCTTCCTGTTTTAGTTATTTTTTTATGTTTTTAGAGGCTTCTAGTTCAAGGATGTGAGAGATGAACTAAAACCTCTTAGCTAGGGCTAAGAGGTGAAGCTTTTGATTCGTTTTTGATGGATTAATGCAACCTAGGTTTCCTTTTATGTTTTAATTGATGAAGTTTAGTTCAATATGAGTTTGAATCAAGTACTATATTGGTTTTTACTTTGATCTCTTGATGACTCCGGGCTCATGTGATTCTTAGTGATCCTAGCTTAGTATCTTAAACCTTGAGCATTGTTTATGGTTGTGTAGTTCATTGATCTACCATCGACTCCGGGCATGGTAGATGCTTTGATTGCCTTGTATGCAATGGCCTGATTTTCATGTGGGAACTCATTCAACTAAAGTTCTTATCTTTTGTTATATAATCTGAAATAGTTGTTTATTGATTGATTTTGATTTAATTAGAGTTCTAATCATGAGTTGTAATCAGGTCTAGTGACAGGATTTGGTGAAAACTATGGTTGTGAATCTCAACTAGATTGGAAAGAGGCTTGGCCTATACAATTGAGTATGCCCAAGGCCTGAGTGTTATTGTGGAAATCAAATCAGTTAATAAGCACTTGTTTTAGATAATTGTTGATTGAACCGCTCTATATTCCAATCGGATAGAGAAAGGAATTCGATTCCGATTGAGTTATGAGAGACCTAGTTGTGTTGATGCATTGAAACCTATCAAAAGTGGATCCTTGGCGCTCTAGTGCCTTTTTAGATTGAAATTACCTTACCCATTCACTGTTTAAACCCAAATCGCTATTTTCCAGTTTTAGCTCTTAATAGGATCTTAATTACTAGTTGTTTTAGACAAATTCTGAGGATACCCATACGTAAATCTCTGTGGGAACGATGCTCGGTCTTTCTGAATTATTACTACTTCGCAACCCTACACTTGGGGAGTGAACAGGGAGCCGGATCATCATCTTTCTCATCCCGAGCTTCGTCCAGGCCCATGAGCTCGAAGTCTAATTCGATGTCAAAGTCGTATGATTCGACTTCAAACTCATGTGACTCTTCAGACGAACTTGACACACTATTGAATGCAGGAAAGGAAATGTTTTTTAGTTTTTGAGAATTTTCTGAAATTGAGATGCTAGATGTTTTTGGCTTTTGAAAGTTTTCGATTTTATTAGATTTTTGAAATTCACGGGACTTTGAATAAGCGGGCATTGCAGACCATGATTGATCCCAGCTTGTCCCAAAGTTCCGCTCACTGCTTAAACAGGCATTTTTTTTTGGAAGCCAGAGCCCTCAGATGACTCTCTAGCTGATTCAAGAGTTAGGGGAACAAATGACCATTTAGGACCCCACACTTCCTCCTCCAAAGAGGTGGGGGTTGATGATTTGGGCGAAGAGACACGGTCTGGCCCAATGACCATGACATCTTGTTGGTTGGGTTCGGGATCTAAGTCGTACTCAGTTCCCCCCGGATCACTTACCTTGCATTGCAGTTCGTCTGGTTCCACAGCAAGATACAAGTTCGAAATCTGGACATCGGACCAATCCAGGGCTGGCCATTTCCCTTTCTTGGTCCAATGGATGGGCTGCTTCTACTCCTGGCTGATGATTGGTGATGTTGATTCTGCAGAGATGGGTGGGTCGTGCCCCTTGCTGATTGATGCTGAGATGGGCAAGTTGTGCCCCTGGCTGGCTGGAATTGAAGTGGGCAGGTTGTGCCCCTGGTTGGGAGCAGGTATCAGAGTATCCTGGTCCTAAAGCTTTGTATTTGACTTTCTTCTTCATCTTCATCCTTTCCTTCGTCCGGAGGCTTAGACGGTTCGAGAATCCAGTCCCATCGAATGGGGGGCCACGTGGCCCAAGCTAAGCTCATCGGGAGGCCTTTGTGTAGTGCAGTCTGTTGATTCCTTCTTGGATCTTTGCAAGGTTCTCCTGGCTTGATAAATGGAATGGAAAAGTAACGAAATTTCTTCTTTCTTTTGTCCATGAAGATTGCCCTGTACCCGAGCCCCCATTTGCATTGATTATATACCAGCGACATCTTTTTAGATTTGAAATGATTCTTCATCTGATACTTGAGGCTTAGTCGTTCTGCTGGTGAAAAGACACATCCACCCTTATCGGTTCCGGGTCGATAGCGTTCACGGTCTCGAACTCGAAACTATGAAATGGGACGTCTTCTTCAGAGTGCTAGATATCGATAACAGGGATGTCTGGTTCAGTGGCAGCAGCATTAGAAGGAATGATGAGCTCCTTCTCTGCATGGATAGAGATCACTTGATTTTCACAAATGTATTTCACCCGTTGATGCAGGGTTGATGGCACAGCTCCAACCTTGTGCAGCCAAGGCCGTCCGAGAGAGGCTGATATATCCAGGATTTGGAATGTGATGGTGGACCTATCTGTACCTTGTGCAGCCAAGGCCGTCCGAGAGAGACTTCTGGACCTATCTGTACCTCTCTGTCGACTTCCCCTTCCACTGATCGGCGGGTGTTGTCGAATGCTCTGACGCATATGGTGCTGGGTCGAAATGAGGAGGGACTAATTCCCAGGCGTTTCGCAGTCTTGAGTGGGCAGACATTTAAGCTTGAGCCGTTATCGATAAGGACCAGTGGGACACAGAGTTCCTTGTATTGTAAGGCTATATGGAGGGATCGTCGATGATCGCGTCCTTCTGGTGGCAACTCATTATCGGTGAAGGTGATGGCGCGTGGAGCTAGGAGTTGTCCAATCATCAATGCTATCATTTCAGGTGCCGTATCGGAGGAGACGTGGGCATCACTCAGGGTTTTGGCAAACATTTGTCTATGTATGCGCGATATGCAAAGTAGTTCCCATACTGAGATTTGAGCAGGGATTGACTTAAGCTAAGTTGCTACATCGTATGCGGCTTCATTTTTGTTACCAAGACCCGAGAGAGCGCCTTTGGGATCTCCTCTGTTCTGATTATCTCTTCGGATGCAACGCCCATTTGGATTCATGTTTCCTACCTCCGCGCATTCTGGATAGTACCATAGGACTTCTTTATAATTTTCCTCTCCTTTGCCCTCTAGGACCACCGGTTCTTGCAACAAGGCTGGTGTCGATACCAGATCTTCCTTGCATGGAGCTTTTACCTTGAGGATTGCATTGTTGCCTATGCTGAAGGGGTAATATCGAGGCTTGTCTTCATAGATCACATAAGGTCGTTGTCCTTGCTTGACTGTTCCTGGAGCAGGAGGCTCCCATGGAATGAATACTGGTCCTCTTGATATGGCAGGGGGTTTTTCTGTTCATCCCAGCTGTCGTAGTGTGATTGACATGCCTCCGGGATTTGCCCCTTATGATATAATAGTCTCGACTGGAGGGGCTCCTTCCAAGATAATGGGTTCTTGTTGCTGATAAGTATAATCCCTCCATCGCGGATTGGATTGTTCTTGAACTGGAGTTGCCCCTTGCAAAATGACAGGTTCATATGCGAGCTCGATGTATGCCTGTGCTCCTTCTAGGACGACTGGTTCCCAACATGAATGGCTGTACGGTGCCCCTTGAACAACTGGTACATCATATAGAAGTGTTCCTTCGAGTACTATTGGCTCGAAGACTGAAGGAGGAAAGGGACTTGCCCCTTGCAGGATCGGAGGAGGATTTGTTGGCCCATAAGTGTAAGCATGAATGGACTAGATAGGGGAGAAGAAATGGTCGAGGCGCTCTCCTTCTTCTATGCTGTTGACTGTAGGGTCACGAGATGAACTAGGGTCCGTCGGATGCTGAGGTAGAGGATTCTGAAGGATGTTGGTGGAAGCTGCTGGAGGAGTTCCAGGGACCGAGATGACGATCTTGCGGTCATCAATCAGATCTTGTATGGCATTCTTCAAAGTAAAGCATCGATCAGTGGTGTGGCCACGCCCTTGATGGTAGGCACAATACTCATTTTCTCGGTAGGTTGGAGGTAGAGGATTTGGAGGAGGCCTGGGTGTCATCAGAGTAAGTAACTGCTTCTGTACCAGCATAGCCATGACTTGACTAAGTGGCTGAGTGAGTGGAGTGAATTTCCTGAGCTCCCTGTAATTCTGCCTATTCTGGTATGGGTATTGGCCATTCTCTCTAAACTGCTATTGTTGTCGAGGTGGTTGTGGCTGCGGTTGAGAATTCTGTTGCGGCTGATACCGCTGAGGTTGATGCTGAACCTGATTCGGCTGATACTGTTGACGTCCCTGTGGGGGCGCATATTGATTACCCTGAGCAGTGGTGCTGATGTTGTTTACCTCTGTTGGGCGAGGAGGAGAATCGCTGCGGTTTCCTCTCTCATATCCGATGGGTCTTCCCTCCACTCTGTTCCTCTTGACTGGAGTGGCTTGATGAGGCCATGGGGAGATTGTCCCGGCACGGATTCCTGCTTCGACTTGTTCTCCAGCACGGATCAACTGTGAGAAATTCGCATATGGATGCGAGATGAGATATCCAGATATGCCTGGATATGTTGAATGAACAATCATGGAGATTTGTTCTTCGTCGTCGATAGGTGTCCGCATTCTGGCTACCATAACTCACCAACGTCCCGCATAAGTTGATAGTGTTTCATCACTCTTTTACCTGAGAGCTGCGAGGTCGTCCCTTCTAGGTGCCATGTTGAGATTGTATGCGAATCTGTCAACGAAAGCCTGGGAAAGTTGTTTCCAAGTCCTGATGCGGTGGCAGTCCAATGAGGTGTACCAATCTAGGGCATCGCCCTTCAGAGATTTTTGGAACAAACGAATGAGGGCCCATTCATTTCCTGAAATTGCACTCAGCTCTCCACAGAAGGCCTTGAGATGTGCTGTGGGACAACTGCTGCCATCGTATCTTTTGAATTTTGGTATCTCAAAGTTTTGAGGTACTTGAGCATCTGGGAAAGGACACAAGTCTCTGAACTTGGTCGAAGGTAGATCGATTCCTTGTTGTCGCTGAAGCTGATTTTGCAAGATCTGGAATTACTCCCGCAACTCGTCCAGTCCTGAGTGATCCGTTCGAGCGATTGGTGCCTCTTGGAGTAAGGCACGTTCTTCTTCAGCCTAGTGGTCGATGTCTTCGACCCTATGGGCTTGCTAAAAAGCAACCGCGGGTTGCTGAAATTGATTTGATGACTGACCCGGATTCTGATGAACTTGTGCTTGAAAGGATTGTAACTGAACTAGACGAGTTGCGGGAGCAGTTCCAGATCTTGCAAAATCAGCTTCAGCGACAACAAGGAATCGATCCACCTTCGACCAAGTCCAGATCTTGCAAAATCAGCTTCAGCGACAACAATGATGAGGACTATACTCTACTCTCTTTTTTTTAGTTTTGGAATTTTCTATTTTTTTTTTTTTTGGTTTTAGGTAGAATGCTATGCAGATGAGATTATATGAGGACTAATGACTTTCAAGTATAGGAGGGATTCCATTTTTCAAGCTGGATCACAACTAGTGGGACTAATCTATCCCCAGTGGAGTCGTCATTCTGTGGACCCTTGTCGTTTCGCGCTCCTCGACTTTCTCCTTTCCCTTTCGAAAAAAGAAGAAGAGGTGCGTGCGTATGAATCGCCGTTTGTGCCACTGGCTTGCCTCGTTCTCGAGGGCTTTGTTTGTCTGTCGTGTTAAGCTGGATGCATTGGGATGAGCTTATATAAGACCAGAGTCGCCACTAGCCAGTTACTTCGAATCTACAGTCAGCTAGGCCCCGTAGAAACGTTAGAGAAGGGAATCCGAAGATTCCTCCCTTTAAAATGACTCCTTTTGATCTGCGGCCAGAGATTCGAGGTAAGGGATCACGGTTACAGGGTGGGAAGAGGTTAAGCACCCCATACACTGCCCGTACTGAAGTACGGTCTCTACTTCACATAATCGAATTCATACTTGAAAGTCTGTTTTAATCCTCGTACATTCTCATGGATGACATGATGCATGGATGCAGGTCTGAACAGTAAGAGTTTCTGATGGGCAGGTTTTCATTAACAAGCAAGCCCAATGCATACGCTCGAACTGACAGGTGCTTTATGCGAGATGCATGCTGTGTGTTTGAATAATCAAAGTGCTTGTAGTGATGTGTATATGAATGCAGGTCTGAACAGTAAGAGTTTCTGATGGGCAGGTTTTCATTAACAGGCAAGCCCATAGCATATGCTCGAACTGACAAGTGCTTTATGCAGGATGCATGCTGTGTGCTTGAATGATCAAAGTGCTTGCAGTGAAGCAGAGGGGTTAGAAGAAAAGTAAATGTTGCACTTATGCTAGATGCGAATGAGATGATGCTGGTAAAAAACAGCTAGATGGATGGAGGTGTCGCAAGGGTTGGCTTTGAGTGGCTGGATCAAGACTTGGATGGCTTGGGAGACTTGGACCAGGGTCAGGCTGGGCTGGACCAGGGCTAGTCTCTCCTCACTCGGGCTCTCCTTGGTGGAAAAGTGGGCTAAAGGGGGAGATGGACTCGGAACGAACGGATTGCTCTGGACTGAAAGGCTTGTGAGGGATGAGAAGGGGAGGGGGGTATTTATAACAGCGGGCAGTGGCAGTTCCCGTAAATAAGTTTGGGCGGCACCTAGGGGGCCGCCCGTACGGACACTTCTCGGGATCCAGCAGGTAGTACGGACATGCTTTGAGGCTGCTGCTTGGAACTCAGTGAGTTGATTCGGTGGGTTGACTCAGCGGATTGACTTGGTGATTTGACTCGGTGGATTGACTCGGTGATTTGACTCGGTGTTTTGACTTGGGGGTTTGACTCGACGGGTTGACTTGGTGATTTGACTCAGTGGGTTGACTCAGTGAGTTTGACTTTTTTAGGATTTTTTGATTGGTTTTTCTTATGGGGGGTTTTTCAGGCTAATGTTTAGGGGTGAGTTGGGTTATAGATTGGGGCTTACAAGGGTGAGTTTGGCTAAGTTTGGACATGGGATTTGGGGGTATGGTCCTCCATTCATTCAGCTATCTCTACCAACAGTGTAGCCGAAGGTGGGGTGTCTACACCATGATATACGACATCCTGATCATATCATCATGGGCACCCTAATATCATGTGACATGTATCCATGTCAACGACGTCACAACATTCTTGATCTTTGTAAGCATTGCCGATCGAAAAGGAGACAAGGCGTTGTTCCTTCACCTTCCTCATGCTTCCTTTCTGAATCCACCCTATATCATAGGGCGAAGGATGCGGTGTGGTCTTGATCTTCAACTTGTCCACCTTTGCTTGAGACATGAATATTCTCGCAGCAACCTCTGTTAATGATCACGTCACACACTCTTCCATCCACGATACACCTCGTGCGGAATAGGTTATGACATTGAGGATGTGTATAAGTGTCAGATGTGCAGTTGTTGCCTTGTACAACCAAGGATAAACCTTGATCTCCTGAAATCCAGTCGGTTCCTTCCTCCTCTTCATCTACGTGTTCAACATCAACATTAATTTCTAGTTTAGCTGATGCATCATCTGTGGAGACAACTACATTAGCCACGTGCTGTTGAGGGCACACATTAGATAGGTGGCCTGGTTGTCCGCATCTATAACAATGATCGGGTTGTGGCCTTTATAGGGGTTTGGAATTTTACTCGAGCTCGGTACACTAACTGAACGTTGCGGTCTCATTGGACCACTTCCTATTGCACGGGCGGTACTCTGATAAGTACCTAATATTGTATAATTAACCCTGGTTGTTAAGAGCAATATCATTGTTTTTCTGGTTCATTATCCCTCATTAGGTTAATTTTCTGTCTTCAGGTGATCAGGAGAGGTTGGACAAAATCCGAGTCAATCAGGATGATTTAGTGCCCACAAGTAATCAACGTCAAGTGTGTGGCAATCCTGAGGGAAATCAGGGCGTAAAGATCGAAGAGTGAACCATATTTTGTGGTGGATCTAAAGTCTCAGAGGGCCTCATCAAATCGACATATTTTGGAGGTCCATCTGAGACATGTTATGATGATCGTGATCAAGGCCTTCACAAAAAAATGGATGATCATGCTTGGATGGTCAAGATTGGATGTCCACATGAGGGACCAACAATGCATCAAGGCGGGCCACACTTTCATGAGCATCAGATCAGCTATAGTGGACCCCACTTTCCAACAGTCAGTTTTTAGACTTGCAAGGATGGGTCAAGACGAGATCATCTCAAACGTCCAAATTGTTGGACGCTCCACAGCCCATCACAGCCGTCTAAAGTGGACCCCACTACCATCAAACAATTCACCCGTCCATCCATGTGCAACAGGGGTTGGATGCCCTCATCACCATCATTCCACGGTCCATCACGCCCATTAAGGTGGTCGGCCAGTAAATCAGTTTCCAACCATCTAATAGGTGGACCATCCCAACGGAGAACATCCAATGCATCTGCAATGTCCAAAGCTCGGCCTATCATCAAGTGCCCACTCAGCTCCTGCACGTATGCGCAAGGTGAAGCTTCCATCTCTAGCATCGTCATCACCGTCCATGGCTGGAGGCCGTCAAACCTCAGCCGTCCACTCAGTTCAGCCATGGAGGTCACATCCATCATCACCATCCAGCAGCAATGGACAATGGTGATCAACCTCAATTCCAACGAGCAAGGTGGACACCACTATGTGCAGCAAGGATGGACGTCCACCAGCCTCACACGTGCCAGATCAACCAGGTGGGCCACACAGCAGTCCAGCTGCAGCTGCAATTGCATCAGCGTGCAATCCAATCCCCACCGTCCAGCAGCTGCCGGACGTCCATCTCATCAGCCCAGCAAGGTGGACCCCATCTCCTCATCCATCTCCAGCATCAACCGTCCGACCAGTGCAACGTGCAACAGATCTCTGGACGTTCCAAACCAGCATCAACCATCGTCCATCATATGGGCCAGCAATAGGAGAACAGATCCATCGTCCACAACAAGCTCCATCTTCCCAGCTGCCCTTTGATCCAGCGAATGGACCTAACTACTCATCAATTGGCCAGCACCTGTTCCTGCTGCATCTCAGCAGTCCAGCTCAGCACACGTGCTGATCATGGACCCCATCTCCCAATCTTCAGCAGCCATTCTTCTCAACCATTCATCAGCTGTTCTCCCCCACATCACCTCAATCATCAACTTGCAGCAGCTACAGCTGGATCGTCCATCCAGCGACCAGCAGCTAAAGAATTTCAGCGGTCCATCACTTCTAGCATGCTAATAATCCAACAATTGGTGGATGTCCCTTCACCCCACACGTGTTAGAAGCTGCAACTGGTGGAGATCTCTCCCCACCGTCCATTATCCGGTCCACTTATACAGCAACTCCTTGCACGAGCAGCAGTAGCTACTTTTGTCTCCATCCCTCCATTTCAACGGCCACAGCTCTCCACACTGTTCATCCAGCAAACCTATGTCCTTCATCTCCAACCGTCTATCATCTTCACCAACAGCCAAGCATGGAGACCCTCCTCATGTTTGAGGAAGAGTAGCCACTGGCAGCTCTTCAAATCATCTCCAGCCTGCAGACATCTGTTGGACTTCTTCCTCCAGCACGTGATCATCAAGGGAGTTTCAAACTCTCATCCCATTCGTCCATCACACGACCAAGCTGCAGCTAATAAATGGACCACTCCAGCATCCAACGGCCAGTAAAGGCCATTCCACCATCAGTTGACCAGTTGTTCTTCACCCAAGCCATCAGCAAGCATCAGCTACAAGTTGCGAACCCCATCTCCCAATCTTCCCACGTGAGCAACAATGGAGACTCTCTCTCTCTCTCTCTCTCTCTCTCTCTCTCTCTCTCTCTCTCTCTCTCTCTCTCTCTCTCCTTTCCCCACACATGTGTAAGGCTATCATGCCACCTCATCATCCAAGCCTCACTCCATTTCCAAACCTCCAAAAAAAATCTACTTTGGGTTTGGAGTGACACCTAGGCTTGGGGTACTTTTCTTGCCACATGTCCATCCAAGCCTAACTCCAAGCCCGAACCTAAATAAAAATCTGCTTTGGGTTTGGAGTACCACCTAGGCTTGGGAGCCTCTCAAAAGTCTATAAAAGGAGGCCTCTCCTCCTCATTTCAATCATCCCACTCCTCAAATCCCATTCTCTACAACTCCTCTCATCTCTTCTTTAGTTTTCTTTCTTTCTTTCATTTGTAGTGTAGAGTAGTGTAGAATTTTCTTTTGTAGAGAGTTTTAGTCTTCCATTGTAGCATGGTTGGCTAAACCTCTAGCTAAGGCTAGGGGTGAAGCCTTTGAAGAAATTTACAAGCTATGGTTCTTTTGGTTCAACATTGTGTGGTGTAAATGTTGGAGTTTTCATTAGTTGATTGGTTCGGTTATCTGCCTCGGCAGACGCTATTGTTGTGTAAGCCCTTTGATCCATCGTCGACTCCGGGCACGTTGGATGCTTGGGATCCCTTGCACACCAATTAGCTAGTTCATGATCGATAAAGTCCCTTGATCCATCGTTGACTCCGGACACGTTGGATGCTTTGAATTCCCTACGGTCATCGAGCTAGTGCAGGTAAAGTCATCGATCTGTAAAATCCCTTGATCCATTGTAGACTCCGGGCACATTGGATGCTTTGGATTCCCTACGATCGATAGACGAGATCTTAACGGTTGGATCGGTCAATCAAAGCCTCCTATCTTGTAAGTATGCATTTGATCGTATGAATTGTGATCTTATCGGTTGACTTGTTGGCAAAGTTGTTGATCTGTACAATTCCTTGATCCATTGTCGACTCCGGGCACAGTGGATGCTTGGAATTCCCTGCGATCAACTAACGAGTGTTTCATGGTCAAATCAATCGGTTCAGATCACCATCTTTTATGAAATATGCAAATGGTTTAACTGTTTCATCTTCCGATTGGAATGAATCTTTATTCAATTCCAGTTGAGTTATAGTTAGACCAATAAATCAAATCTTGTGAATGAATCAAAGGTGGATCCCTGATGCCTTAGCCCCTTTTCTATTTTTGTCTTTCACCACATATAACTTGCTCCACTCTCGTGGATAAACCAGATTTCATCTCACTCACCTAAATTAATTCCTCTAAGTGTTCTTAACCCCAATCCCTGTGGATCGACCTCGGTCTTACCGAGTATTTTACTACTTCGCTACCTGCACTTGGGTGTGCAATCTTCGGGTTGTAGCATACTCACAGCGGGTTGTTATTGATCTTGAGATGTGCCTTGAGTGGGACCCGTTGTAGTGATCTGAGTAGAGGAAGAGGGGCGCGCGGTGATTTTGGCAAGTTGAGTCTTTACGCGACTGGCATACTCTAGGGCATCTTCCATGGACCAAATCGGTAACGTCTAGACACAATCCTGGATATCTAGCCTTAGATCGCCAACAAACCTCGTGGTCTTCTGCGCATCCATTTCTGATAAATCGTTATGGGTGGCTAATCTGTTGAACTTAGCAACGTATTCTTCAACGGTCTGATCGCCTTGACGGCAATAATTTTGGTATTGCTGGAATAGGACATGCTCAAAGTAGTGGGGTAGGAAGCGCAATCGAAGGAGTTGTCACATCTGGGGCCATGATCGGATGAGAAACTTGTTTTACCGAATCAAGGAGAGTTGTAATTGCTCCCACCATGCCGAAACACCCGACTTCAATTTGTACGTAACAAGTTTAACCTTTCGATCCTCCGGAACTTCTATGTAATCGAAAAAATTCCCTACTTCTACTAGTCAATCCATAAACTCTTCTATTCTAAGGATGTCATTGAAAGTAGGGAGTTCTCCCTTACCTTTATAACTATAATTATTATGATCTCTGCAGTCATTACCACGCACTTATGGGTGGGCAAGGATGTCCTCAATGTCATCGTCACTACCATCTGAATCTACATGATTCGGTCGTCAATTCACAACCGAGAGGGTTGGACGGATCACTGAGTTGTTCCGAGCTTCCACTGCGGGTGGTTGGGCACCCTCTGGAACCTTCCGTTGGGCCAAGGCCGAGACGATATGATCGAGAGACACTCATAGCCCTTGCATATACATCTCTACTGATCTCTAGAGGAGTTCCATCCTATCCACTAGACACTGGATCCCCTGATCACCGTCAGTGGGATTGTTGTCACGATTGTCACTAGAAGTTATCACCTGATAAGTACCTAATATTGTATAATTAACCCTGGTTGTTAAGATCAATATCATTATTTTTCTGGTTAATTATCCCTCATTAGGTTAATTTTCTGTCTTCAGGTGTTCAGGAGAGGTTGCGCAAGATTCAATCCAATCAAGGCATTTAAAGGCTTAAAAAAGAGCAAGATTCGGCGTGTTGGTAATCTTGAAGCAAAGCAAGCCATAGAGATCGAAGCCTGGACCGTTTTGTGATTAGTGGAGGCTGAAGATGATCCGTACCTCTTAGGACAATTTAAGGTCTAAAAGGAATCAAAATCAAGTGTATAGGCAATCCTGAAGGAAATCGGCCGTAAAGATCGAAAGATGGATCATATTGTACGGTTGAGATGAAGTGAAGATGACTTGGAAAGCCTCATCAAGACCACGAATTTTGGAGATCCGGGCTATGCATATTTGGCTGGTCATGATTGGGTGATCATACAAGTTTGGACGGTCAAGATTGGATGTCCATAGGAGGGACCAACCGTGCATCAAGACAGTGGAGACATTTCCACCATCACAAGAGAAGTGACCAGGTCTCAGCCCTCATACGCGCAAAGAAGTTCCAATGTCCATCACTCACACGTAGAGCGATGTAGACCTCTCCTTTAGATTAGTAAGATGAAGGGCAGCTTTCACACGTACCAATACGGAGAAGGCTTCAACCTTCTTCACACTTCCAGCAAGGTGGGCCACATTTTCCACTGTATTAGATTAGCAAAGCGGACCCCACATCACATCACGTGTGCAAGGACATCTCGGGAAATTCCAACCATCCATCATCCATGTCCAGCTTACGGTGGACGTTCAACTCATGTGCAGTGTCCAGCGCCCAGCTGAAGGATGCCCCCCACAACTAGCCATGGAGATCATCAAGATCGTCCATCCATTCCACTACCAGCCTCATCTTCATCAATGGCTAGCACTCAACTATGGTGGACCCCACTTTCAATCCCCTCCGTCTATCCAACCAGCTGGAAATCAAGTCCCGAATTCAACCATCATCCATCTTAATCCTAGCCATCCACCACATTCAAACCAGCAACCCACTACTCCAGAGCGTCCATTCAGAACTCCAGCAACATCCTGGTCGCCCAATCTTCAGCAACCACTCTTCTCAACCATTCATCAGCTGTTCTCCCCAACATCACCTCAATCATCAGCTTGCAGCAGCTACAGCTGGATCGTCCATCCAGCGACCAGCAGCTGAAGAATTTCAGCGGTCCATCGCTTCTAGCATGCTAATAATCCAACATTTGGTGGATGTCCCTTCACCCCACATGTGTGAGAAGCTGCAACTGGTGGAGATCTCTCCCCACCGTCCATCATCTGGTCCACTTATACAGCAACTCCTTGCACGAGCAGCGGTAGCTGCTTTCGTCTCATCCCTCCATTTCAAACGGCCATAGCTCTCCACACCGTTCATCCAGCAAACCTATGTCCTTCATCTCCAACCGTCTATCAACTTCACCAACAGCCAAGCATGGAGACCCTCCTCACGTTTGAGGAAGAGTAGCCACTGGCAGCTCTTCAAATCATCTCCAGCCTACAGACATCTGTTGGACTTCTTCCTCCAGCACGTGATCATCAAGGGAGTTTCAAACTCTCATCCCAGTCGTCCATCACACGACCAAGCTGCAGCTGATAAATGGACCACTCCAGTATCCAACGGCCAATAAAGGCCATTCCACCATCAGCTGACCAGTTGTTCTTCACCCAAGCCATCAGCAAGCATCAGCTACAAGTTGCAAACCCCATCTCCCAAGCTTCCCACGTGAGCAACAATGGAGACTCTCTCTCTCTCTCTCTCTCTCTCTCTCTCTCTCTCTCTCTCCCCACACTCTCTCTCTCTCTCCCCACACATGTGTAAGGCTATCATGCCACCTCATCATCCAAGCCTCACTCCATTACCAAACCTACAAAAAAATCTGCTTTGGGTTTGGAGTGCCACCTAGGCTTGGAGTACTTTTCTTGCCACATGTCCATCCAAGCCTAACTCCAAGCCCGAACCTAAATAAAAATCTGCTTTGGGTTTGGAGTGCCACCTAGGATTGGGAGGAGGCTTGGGAGCCTCTCAAAAGTCTATAAAAGGAGGCCTCTCCTCCTCATTTCAATCATCCCTCAAACCCCCATCTCATCCCATCCCATTCTCTACAACTCCTCTCTTCTCTTCTTTAGTTTTATTTCTTTCTTTTGTAGTGTAGAGTAGTTTTCTCCTTTGTAGAGAGTTTTAGTCTTCCATTGTAGCATGGTTGGCTAAACCTCTAGCTAAGGCTAGGGGTGAAGCCTTTGAAGAAATTTACAAGCTTTGGTTCTTTTAGTTCAACATTGTGTGGTGTAAATGTTGGAGTTCTCTTTGGTTGATTGGTTTGGTTATCCGCCTCGGCAGACGCTATTGTTGTGCAAGCCCCTTGATCCATCGTCGACTCCGGGCACGTTGGATGCTTGGGATCCCTTGCACACCAATTAGCTAGTTCATGATTGATAAAGTCCCTTGATCCATCGTCGACTCCGGGCACGTTGGATGCTTTGGATTCCCTACGGTCATCGAGCTAGTGCAGGTAAAGTCATCGATCTGTAAAATCCCTTGATCCATTGTAGACTCCGGGCACATTGGATGCTTTGGATTCCCTGCGATCAATAGACGAGATCTTAACGGTTGGATCGGTCAATCAAAGCCTCCTATCTTGTAAGTATGCATTTGATCGTATGAATTGTGATCTTATCGATTGACTTGTTGGCAAAGTTGTTGATCTGTACAATTCCTTGATCCATTGTCGACTCCGAGCACAATGGATGCTTGGAATTCCCTACGATCAACTAACGAGTGCTTCATGGTCAAATCAATCGGTTCAGATCACCATCTTTTATGAAATATGCAAATGGTTTAACTGTTTCATCTTTCGATTGGAATGAATCTTTATTCAATTCCAGTTGAGTTATAGTTGGACCAATAAATCAAATCTTTTGAATGAATCAAAGGTGGATCCCTGATGCCTTAGCCCTTTTTCTATTTTTGTCTTTCACCACACACAACTTGCTCCACTCTCGTGGATAATCCAGATTTCATCTCTCACACCTAAACTAATTCCTCTAAGTGTTCTTAACCCCAATCCCTGTGGATCGACCTCGGTCTTACCGAGTATTTTACTACTTCGCTACCTATACTTGAGTGTGCAATCTTCGGATTGTAGCAAGTTTTTGGCGCCGCTGCCGGGGATTGGCATCGGTTTAAGAATATTTTTGGAATTGGTTTATGTATATATATTGTCAATAGTATACTAACTTCTTTTATTTTGTTGCTCTCAAGAATCACTCATAGCCAAGTGTTCTTCTTTCCGGGTAACCTCTTTCCTTATCTCCTTATTTAGTATTTATGCGTAAGTGGACTCGTGATCACACAAGACGTCTTCTAAGCGACAAAATTTTGGTTGAAGTTCTATCCAATCACTGTGTTAGAAAACTTCCTGATACTTGTGAATTAACCATAAACATGGCCGAGAATGAAAATGAATATGACCAAGATGAGAATGAAGTACAAAATGAGCCACCATTTAGGAGTTTACGTGATTACTTGCAACATGTAAGAACAAGTACTCCTTCTTGTATGGTTTTTCCGGTGGATGCGGGCAACATTGATTTTAAACCTGGAGTGATACAGCTACTTCCTAAATTTCATGGACTCGACACTGAAAGTCCCTATTTACATTTGAGGGAATTTGATGAAGTTACGACAACGTTTTTTATGACGTGGTTAGGTTAAAACTATTTCCTTTTTCTTTGAAGGAGAAAGCCAAGTCTTGGTTGCACTCCTTAAGGCCCAGAACCATAGGGACATGGCAAGAGATGACTAAGGAATTTCTTAAAAGTTTTTCCCTATTCATAAGACCAACACCCTGAAACGAGATATAATGAATTTCTCCCAAAAGGAGAATGAAACTTTTTTCAGTGTTGGGAACGTTTCAAGGAACTCTTACTTGCCTGCCCACATCATGGCTACGAAACATGGCACTTGATTAGCTTCTTCTATAATGGATTGAGCCCAGTCATGCGCTAATTCGTAGAAATGATGTGTAATGGGGAGTTCATGAGCAAAGGTTTTGATGAGGCTATGGAATACTTTGACTTCTTAGCAGAAAATTCCCAATCTTGGGACACATCTGACAAACCCGCTAAGACCAAGCCTGGGCCCAATGAAAAAAGAGATGTTTATCTTTTAACCGAGGATGACGATGTCAATGCAAAGATAGCAGGGCTCACACATAAAATAGAAGCCATGGAATTAAGGAAGGTCAACGCTATTAAAACCAGGGAAACTGAAAGTGTTTGTGACATTTGTAAGAGTGATGCACACTTTACCAAGGGTTGTCCTACAATCACATATTTTCAAGAATTATTGCACGATCAAGCCAATGTCATGAATACTTATCAAAGGCCTTTCAATGCCCCAGTGTCAAACACGTATAATCCTAATTGGCGAAACCATCCAAACTTCAGTTGGAGAAACGGACAAACTGCCAATGTAGGCAATAATCCTCAAGTGCCTTCCACTGGCACACCGTATGTGCCCCCACCAAGGAAGACCCTAGAGGATACTTTGCATACATTTATGGAGGGACAAGCTCAAATCAATCAGAGACAAGATCAGAACATCACGCACATCATGCAAACCCTCCAAGAGCTCAAAACTTTCATTGAAAGAATCGAATCATGACAGAATGTTAAGGAGAAAGGGACCTTTCCAGCCCAACCTCAACCTAACCCGAGGGGACAGTATGAGGTCAATGATTCAGGTCCTTCCAACCCTCATGTTGAGCACGCTAAATCTGTCACCACCCTAAGAAGTGGTAAGGTGATTGAAAAAGAAATTCCTAAGACAGTTGATAAACCTAAGGAATCATCTAAATCGAAGAGTAATGACAGATCTAGTGATGATCAACCTGAGAAGGAGACAGAGCATGTTTTTGAACCAGTAGTCCCGTTTCCCCAACGCCTACTCTCATCTAAAGCAATGGTTAAAGCTCAGGATGTCTTGGAAGTTTTTAAACAAGTGAAAATCAACATACCCTTGTTGGATGCAATCAAGCAGATACCTTCATATGCCAAGTTTCTGAAAGATATTTGTACTATTAAGCGCAAGCTCAATGTACAAAAGAAAGCCTTTTTGACTAAACAGGTCAGTGCTATCATTAACCAGAACTCTCCCCCAAAATACAAAGATCCAGGTAGTCCTACTATTACTTGCATAATAGGGAACTTCCGGGTCGAACAAGCACTTCTTGACTTGGGGGCGAGTGTCAATCTTATACCCTTCTCAGTTTACGAACAGTTGGGACTCGGTGAATTGGAACCCACCAGGACCACCTTGCAACTTGCCGATCGATCTGTACGGATACCGAGAGGAGTAGTGGAAGATGTGTTAGTACAAGTCGACAAATTCTACTTCCCAGTAGACTTCATCGTCTTGGATACCCAACCTGTAGCAACTGTTAGCACCCAGATACCTGTTATTCTTGGCCGACCATTCCTGGCAACTTCCAATGCTGTGATCAACTGCAGGAATGGGGTCGTGAAGTTTTCATTTGGCAATATGAAGTTAGAGCTAAATATTTTCAACATGTGTAAACAATAAGGGAATGATGATGAGATCCATGAGGCCAACTGATCGATACCCTCATGGAAGAAGAATTCCTTCTAACCTCTCTGTCCGAACCCTTAGAAGCATGTCTAGCCCACTTTGCTGATTCTGATGATGAGACAATTTTGGAAGTGGTGAATGGATTGTTAGAATCCACCCTTGTGCATGATACAAACCAGTGGAGGCCCCATTTTGAAAAACTCTCTCTAAATGATTCATGACCTCTACCATCAAGAATTGAAGCACCAAAGCTTGACCTGAAGCCATTACCTTTGGAACTGAAATATACATACTTGGGTCAAGGCAATACTTTTCCTGTGGTTATTTCATCTCACCTTGATAAAGACCAAGAGGACAAATTGATCAATGTTCTCAAGGAACACAAGGATGCCATAGGTTGGACAATTG
The DNA here is from genome assembly GCA_003013855.2 of Liriodendron chinense. NCBI lineage: Eukaryota > Viridiplantae > Streptophyta > Magnoliopsida > Magnoliales > Magnoliaceae > Liriodendron > Liriodendron chinense. Next base: position 213,434 of record ML058332.1, on the reverse strand, counting down.
CTAACATCAAGGGAATTGATCCCCTGATTTGTACCCATAGGATACACCTCAAGGAGAATGCTAAACCCTCTAGACAACCACAAAGGAGATTGAATCCAAACATGACTGAAGTGGTTAGAGCCGAGGTCCTCAAGCTATTGGATGTGGGTATCATCTACCCTATTTCAGATAGCCAATGGGTAAGTCCAACCCAAGTGGTACCCAAAAAATCTGGAGTTACCATAGTTGCGAATGCAGACAATGAGTTGGTGCCAACTAGAGTCACTACTGGTTGGAGAATGTGTATCGACTATAGGCAACTGAATACTGTTACTAAGAAGGACCACTTCCCTTTACCATTCATTGATCAAATGTTAGAGAGGTTAGCTGGTCACTCCTATTACTGTTTCCTAGATGGGTACTCTGGATACAACCAAATAGAGATTGCCCTAGAAGATCAAGAGAAAACCACATTCACTTGTCCATTTGGCACCTTTGCGTACAAGAGGATGCCTTTCGGACTGTGTAATGCTCCTGCCACTTTTCAGAGATGCATGATCAGCATTTTCTCTGACATGGTTGGACATTTCTTGGAAGTCTTCATAGACGACTTCTCGGTATTTGGTTGTTCCTTTGATGAATGTTTGAACCATTTACAATTGGTCTTGACAAAGTGTGAAGAAAAGAATCTTGTTTTAAATTGGGAAAAGTGTCATTTTATGGTTCAAAAGGGAATTGTTCTTGGACATAATATTTCGTTTAACGGAATAGAAGTAGACAAGGCAAAGATCGACTTAATTGCCAACCTACCAACCCCCATAAGTGTACGAAACATTCGTTCTTTTTTGGGTCATGCAGGATTCTATAGGAGATTTATAAAGGACTTCAGTCATATCTCTCGTCCATTATGGAATCTCCTGCAAAAGGATGCTCCATTCGAATAGACCAATGACTGCCAAGAAGCTTTTACCAAGCTTAAAGGCATGTTGACCAGCGCATCGATAATGCAACCACCAGATTGGACTATACCTTTTGAAATCATGTGTGACGCAAGTGACTACGCTGTTGGGGCAGTTTTGGGGCAAAGAAAAGACAAGAAGCCCTATGTTATATACTACGCAAGTAAAACCTTGAACAGTGCGCAAGTAAACTACTCTACTACGGAAAAAGGAACTCCTTGCCGTAGTCTTTGCACTTGACAAGTTCAGGTCCTACTTGATTGGGTCCAAAATTGTGATTTTTACTGATCATGCGGCTCTCAAGTATCTTCTTTCTAAGAAAGACGCTAAGCCTCGCTTGCTCAGGTGGATCCTTTTGCTCCAAGAATTCGACCTTGAGATTCGAGACAAAAAGGGAGTAGAAAACGTAGTGGCTGATCACTTGTCTCGCCTAGTACTCTCTGATTCCGTAGAGACGACACCGATAAAGGACACTTTTCCTGATGAACAATTGTTTGAAGTCTCTTGCCAACCTTGGTTTGCTGACATTGTTAACTATCTTGCTGCAGGAAGAATTCCAAGTCATTGGACCCCACAAGATAAAAGGAAATTTTTCACAGAGGTACGCAACTTTTTCTGGGATGATCCGTATTTGTTCAAATACTGCCCAGATCAGATCATAAGGAGGTGTGTTCCAGATAATGAACAAACCAATGTCATCTCCTTTTGCCATTCTTATACATGTGGTGGTCATTTCTCTTCTAAGAAAACCGCTACCAAGATTCTCCAGTGCAGTTTCTACTGGCCTTCAATATTCAAGGACAGCCATGTTTTTTGCAAAGCATGTGACCGTTGTCAGAAGTTGGGAGGAATCTCCCGTAGAAATATGATGCCCTTAAATCCGATATTGATCATCAAAGTTTTTGACTGTTGGGGCATCGATTTCATGGGACCATTCTCTTCCTCATTTGGATATCTGTATTTCCTATTGGCTGTTGATTATGTCTCCAAATGGGTTGAGGCAATCCCGTGTAGAACCAATGATCACAAAACGGTTCTACGATTTCTAAAAGAGAATATTCTATCAAGATTTGGGACGCCTCGAGTCATTATCAGTGATGGGGGTACACACTTCTGTAACAGACCTTTCGAGGCTTTGATGAAGAGATATGGTATCACACACAAGGTGAATACACCCTATCACCCACAAACAAGTGGTCAAGCAGAAGTTTCGAACAGGGAAATCAAACACATCTTGGAAAAAACTGTGAATCCAGACCGCAAAGATTGGTCTCTAAGACTAACCGATGCATTGTTGGCTTACCGTACAGCGTACAAAACCCCGATTGGAATGTCTCCCTATAGACTTGTCTATGGGAACGCTTGCCATCTACCTGTGGAGTTGGAGCATAAAGCCTATTGGGCTATAAAGAAATTCAATTTCAATCTTGACAAGGCCAGCTCGCTTCGCAAACTCCAGCTCAACGAGTGGAGGAAATTCGGAATGAGGCTTATGATAATGCCAGAATATACAAGGAACGAACGAAGGTATTCCATGACAGGAATATCCTTCGAAGATCTTTTGAACCATCTCAGAAAGTTCTCTTGTACAATTCTAGGCTACATCTATTTCCGGGAAAGCTGAAATCTCGATGGACTGGCCCTTTTGTAGTCAAAACTGTTTACCCTCATGGGGCTGTTGAGATTGAGAACCCCAAAAATGGAAATGTATGTAAAGTGAACGGGCAGCGTTTGAAGCCCTTTCTTGAGGAATTTGCCCCAGAGGAGGAATCGACCCCTCTGGAAGATCCTGTTGATCAGGATTGATCTCCTAGTCTGACGGAGATCCCCTTTTGTATACTAATAAGTTAGTTTGTTTGTTGTATTTTGCTTTGGCAACTTGGAAAATTCCAGCGCTTACAAGTATTCATCCTCTCAGGTACTCTTTACCCTCTATTCTTTACCATTTTTCTCTTATGTTGCATTTGTCTATGCATTCATTTTTCAACATTGAGGACAATATTACATTTAGGTTGGGGGGGTGTGGAATTCCTGTGAAAAATCTTTCCAGTTGTCTATCTCTTTGCTATTTTGCCTATCTCTTTGCTATTTTAAGTCAATTAAAAAAAATAATAAAATAAAAAATAAAAAAAATTAGGTTTTATTGGAAACATCCTGTTCGTGTTGAACGCACTGTGATAGAGGACCTTAGTTGGAAATCGCTGTTGAAACCGACAAATATTCCCTGTTCTCAGAAATCATGAAGGGGATTAAGGCAGCTGGGAGGTGAAGCACACTCTCATGGTATTATGAGCAGCGTAAGACTCCAAACTGAATTGATCATGGAAAATGTGAGGATGTGGCCCATCTTGTGGCCGAAGGAGTCTGTCAGATGATACGTGGTCTATGTGCATTGCACAAAAGGAACAGGAAATTTTGTAGTTATATTGACTATAAATTATTGTTTCTTTAGCCTTAAAAAAAAATCTAGGGATTTATGTGATTTATGTGATTTTGAAATAATTTGAATAGTAGAATGAAAAGGCATTTAGTGATGACAATGTTAAAATTTAGAGTTTAGTTGCTTCAGTAAATCTCAAAATTGAGTTCTTTCCATTAATTTTCTATTAGAAAATGATAAACATTGATTGAGTCATGAATTTTCACAAGTTCACATCTAGCTTGCACTACCAAGATTTGAGTTTGATACTATAACGTTGACTTGATGATTGTTAAGAGTGATAAACACCAAGCCTAGAGATCCTTGTCTACTTTGGTTTTAAAAAAAAAAGTGAAAAAAAGGAATATTCACAATAATTTGGGGCAAGGATTTTCATCCATTGTTGTTACCATTACAAAACATTACCATAGTACGAAGTGAGCCTATTGAAGTTTTCGGCTATCGGTTCGTGGTTCAAAATATGAAGAAAAAAAAAATCAATCAAAAGCTGGAAAAATATTGAAAAGAACAATAGCGAGGTTCGGAATCAGTCGCTTGGTTGATTTGACCATTCTCTTCAATCATCAGTGTTAACATGAAAGTAAAAGACTGAACCCCTAGTTGTGTCAAGGCTAGACTTCACAGTGCACCATGGAACTCAATGTTTAGAATGCTTCTATTGAATGATTAATGCTTTGAACTCAATTAGGTTGTTGACTAAAGTAGCTAGAATCTAGGTTTATATATTCTCAAAACTATATGCCTTGGAAACTCTACTGTTTAGATAACTTGAAGGATCACATACATTGAACCTTTTCTTCTCTTTATTTTTGTTTTATTAGGAAATAAGAGGAAGTCTCGAGATTGTTTCGATTGGTGAAAACTGACGAGGATAAGATTGATTGCAGTATTTTGAAAAATCCTATGATGATTTTCGCATGTTTTGCTCGAGACTAGCAAAATGCTGGTTGGGGGGTGTGATAAGTACCTAATATTGTATAATTAACCCTGGTTGTTAAGATCAATATCATTGTTTTTCTGGTTAATTATCCCTCATTAGGTTAATTTTCTGTCTTCAGGTGTTCAGGAGAGGTTGCGCAAGATTCAATCCAATCAGGGCATTTAAAGGCCTAAAAAAGAGCAAGATTCGGCGTGTTGGTAATCTTGAAGCAAAGCAAGCCATAGAGATCGAAGCCTGGACCGTTTTGTGATTAGTGGAGGCTGAAGATGATCCGTACCTCTCAGGACGATTTAAGGTCTAAAAGGAATCAAAATCAAGTGTATAGGCAATCCTGAAGGAAATCGGCCGTAAAGATCGAAAGATGGATCATATTGTACGGTTGAGATGAAGTGAAGATGACTTGGAAGGCCTCATCAAGACCACGAATTTTGGAGATCCGGGCTATGCATATTTGGCTGGTCATGATTGGTGATCATACAAGTTTGGACGGTCAAGATTGGATGTCCATAGGAGGGACCAACCATGCATCAAGACAGTGGAGACATTTCCACCATCACAAGAGAAGTGACCAGGTCTCAGCCCTCATACACGCAAAGAAGTTCCAATGTCCATCACTCACACGTAGAGCGATGTAGACCTCTCCTTTAGATTAGTAAGATGAAGAGCAGCTTTCACACGTGCCAATACGGAGAAGGCTTCAACCTTCTTCACACTTCCAGCAAGGTGGGCCACATTTTCCACTGTATTAGATTAGCAAAACGGACCCCACATCACATCACATGTGCAAGGACATCTCGGGAAATTCCAACCGTCCATCATCCATGTCCAGCTTACGGTGGACGTTCAACTCATGTGCAGTGTCCAGCGCCCAGCTGAAGGATGCCCCCCACAACTAGCCAAGGAGATCATCAAGATCGTCCATCCATTCCACTACCAGCCTCATCTTCATCCAACGGCCAGCACTCAACTATGGTGGACCCCACTTTCAATCCCCTTCGTCTATCCAACCAGCTGGAAGTCAAGTCCCGAATTCAACCATCATCCAGCTTAATCCTAGCCGTCCACCACATTCAAACCAGCAACCCACTACTCCAGAGCATCCATTCAGAACTCCAGCAACATCCTGGTCGCCCAATCTTCAGTAGCCACTCTTCTCAAACATTCATCAGTTGTTCTGCCCAACATCACCTCAATCATCAGCTTGCAGCAGCTACAGCTGGATCGTCCATCCAGCGACCAGCAGCTGAAGAATTTCAGCGGTCCATCGCTTCTAGCATGCTAATAATCCAACAATTGGTGGATGTCCCTTCACCCCACACGTGTGAGAAGCTGCAACTGGTGGAGATCTCTCCCCACCGTCCATCATCCGGTCCACTTATACAGCAACTCCTTGCACGAGCAGCAGTAGCTGCTTTCGTCTCCATCCCTCCATTTCAAACGGCCACAGCTCTCCACACCGTTCATCCAGCAAACCTATGTCCTTCATCTCCAACCGTCTATCATCTTCACCAACAGCCAAGCATGGAGACCCTCCTCACGTTTGAGGAAGAGTAGCCACTGGCAGCTCTTCAAATCATCTCCAGCCTGCAGACATCTGTTGGACTTCTTCCTCCAGCACGTGATCATCAAGGGAGTTTCAAACTCTCATCCCAGTCGTCCATCACACGACCAAGCTGCAGCTGATAAATGGACCACTCCAGCATCCAACGGCCAGTAAAGGCCATTCCACCATCAGCTGACCAGTTGTTCTTCACCCAAGCCATCAGCAAGCATCAGCTACAAGTTGCGAACCCCATCTCCCAAGCTTCCCACGTGAGCAACAATGGAGACTCTCTCTCTCTCTCTCTCTCTCTCTCTCTCTCTCTCTCTCTCTCTCCCCACACATGTGTAAGGCTATCATGCCACCTCATCATCCAAGCCTCACTCCATTACCAAACCTACAAAAAAATCTGCTTTGGGTTTGGAGTGCCACCTAGGCTTGGAGTACTTTTCTTGTCACATGTCCATCCAAGCCTAACTCCAAGCCCGAACCTAAAAGAAAAGTTTGCTTTGGGCACTCCAAGCCTAACTCCAAGCCCGAACCTAAATAAAAATCTGCTTTGGGTTTGGAGTGCCACCTAGGATTGGGAGAAGGCTTGGGAGCCTCTCAAAAGTCTATAAAAGGAGGCCTCTCCTCCTCATTACAATCATCCCTCAAACCCCCATCTCATCCCATCCCATTCTCTACAACTCCTCTCTTCTCTTCTTTAGTTTTCTTTCTTTCTTTTGTAGTGTAGAGTAGTTTTATCCTTTGTAGAGAGTTTTAGTCTTCCATTGTAGCATGGTTGGCTAAACCTCTAGCTAAGGCTAGGGGTGAAGCCTTTGAAGAAATTTACAAGCTTTGGTTCTTTTAGTTCAACATTGTGTGGTGTAAATATTGGAGTTCTCTTTGGTTGATTGGTTTGGTTATCCGCCTCGGCAGACGCTATTGTTGTGCAAGCCCCTTGATCCATCGTCGACTCTGGGCACGTTGGATGCTTAGGATCCCTTGTACACCAATTAGCTAGTTCATGATCGATAAAGTCCCTTGATTCATCGTCGACTTCGGGCACGTTGGATGCTTTGGATTCCCTACGGTCATCGAGCTAGTGCAGGTAAAGTCATCGATCTGTAAAATCCCTTGATCCATTGTAGACTCCGGGCACATTAGATGCTTTGGATTCCCTGCGATCGATAGACGAGATCTTAACGGTTGGATCGGTCAATCAAAGTCTCCTATCTTGTAAGTATGCATTTGATCGTATGAATTGTGATCTTATCGGTTGACTTATTGGCAAAGTTGTTGATCTGTACAATTCCTTGATCCATTGTCGACTCCGGGCACAGTGGATGCTTGGAATTCCCTACGATCAACTAACGAGTGCTTCATGGTCAAATCAATCGGTTCAGATCACCATCTTTTATGAAATATACAAATGGTTTAACTGTTTCATCTTCCGACTGGAATGAATCTTTATTCAATTCTAGTTGAGTTATAGTTGGACCAATAAATCAATTCTTTTGAATGAATCAAAGGTGGATCCCTGATGCCTTAGCCCCTTTTCTATTTTTGTCTTTCACCACACAACTTGCTCCACTCTTGTGGATAATCCAGATTTCATCTCTCACACCTAAACTAATTCCTCTAAGTGTTCTTAACCCCAATCCCTGTGGATCGATCTCGGTCTTACTGAGTATTTTACTACTTCGCTACTTGCACTTGGGTGTGCAATCTTCGGATTGTAGCATTACCCGAGGTTCTCCCTCTCTTTGATACCAACTTGGCACAGTCGAGGTGTGGTGAGATCGAGCACCGCCTCTCTTACGGGGATAAATAATCTGAATCCATGGATCTCAAGGACTCCTTAACTTGTCTTCGTCAAATCCACAACGGAATATCTCAAATCCATAAGACTTCTTCTTCAAATCCACGAAGAATACAGAGAAAAACCCATAGTTTTTCTAAGGATAAGAGTTGTATTATTCAATGATCCCTTAAAAATAAAAATAAACAAGTATTTATATCAAACTAAACCCTAGAAATGCAACCTAGGTGTCTTAATTGCAATAGAAAAGCAAATCAAACCAAAGCGGAAACAAAAAACTCAAAATAAGAAAGTTCGCGCCCGCATCTGCGCTAGTACCGACCGGTCATCAGTGTGGCCGATTGGTCAAGCGATCGGTCGCGATCGACCCAAAAAAGTTTAGAGAGTTGGGCCTGTTCTTGGTGATAATTCGACCGGTTGAGCGACCAATAAAATTTTTCCAATTAATTTCTTTTAAATTATTGGGTTCCCAAAAGTCAGGATCTTCAAAACAAGGATTGTGAATGTACAAACCATCACCTAACCGGGTTTAGGGCCAGTGCATCAGGAGTCTCGGCAAAAATCACAATACACATCAGACTTTACCAAAAATGGAAAGTTGACCTAGTGGTGGGCCCCACCATTCGTCATGATCAGAACCCTCCAAATTTGGGAGGGTAAGTTTAATCATGAACAAATGTAGCCAGTGCATCAGCATTCATTACAAAGCGGGCCACACAAACCATCATTTTTGCAAGATAATCCCAAATAAGTACATCGGCGCATCAAAAAATTCATGGTCAGCGCATCATGAAATTCAGTCATTTTAGAACTGAATTTCACGACGCACTGACCCTCAGCGCATCAAGAAATTCATCCAGCGCATCAAGAAATTTAGACAGTTTTACGAAGTGAATTTTGGGACGCACTGACCCTTAGTGTATCAAGAAATTCACCCAGCGCATCCAAAAATTCAGGAATTTCAGGATGCATTGACCTTCAGCGCGTCCAATAAATCAGGCATTTTCAGAAATTTCAGGACGCACTGACAGCCAGTCCGCCCTAAAAATCAGCATTTAAACTAAAGCATTTTAAGACGCGCCGAGTGATTTTCTCGACGCGCCGACATATTTTCTCGACGCGCTACACGTGACAGTATCCTATTGGCCGACTTTCAGTATTGTCGGGTATAAATACCCCTCTGTTACTGTTCATTTGGACGGATTCAGAGAGAGAGAGAGAGTTTTGTTCCTTGGGTATTTTGAGAGATCGTCGGAATTCCTTGCCGGAAGCCCTTTTCCGACCACTAGAAACCTTTTTCGATCGCCGGAATTCCTTTCCGACCAACAGAACCCGTCACCGGGAACTCCATCTCTGACCACAGCAGGTCCGATAATCAAATAACCTCAAATTGCACAAGGATAGCAACGCATCGCGAAAATCAATCATTTTCAAAACAAAATTTATTTTTCGACGCATTGGCCCCAGCACATCAGAAAAATAGGCCAGCGGATCAGAAAAATTAAACAATTTAACAGTCATTTTTGGACGCACTGGCCCTAGCGCATCAGAAAAATAGACCGGCGTATCACGAACATCAAACATTTTAACAAAGTCATTTTTGGACGCACTGGCCCTAGTGCATTACAAAAATAGGCCAGTGGATCAGAAAAATCAAACAATTTAACAGTCATTTTTGGACGCACTGGCCCCAGCGCATCAGTAGAATAGGCCAGCGGATTACAAAAATCAGTATTCTGAACGTCAATCTCAACACCTATAAATCTTCATTTTGCGGTGTTTTCGAGCCCCGTTTGGGCCTATTTTGGGTATTTCGAGCGTTTCGGACGCAATGGAGCAGTCAAATAACTCATCTGGGCCACCCAATGAGTAGAATATAAGCCCTCAGAGTCCGATCCGATCCAATACGATAAACAAAGTAATTTCTCAGAAAGAGGCCGCTAATGCCCAGAATCATATCAATGTATCATCATTACATATATTATCATAATATGACCTAGATTCAAGTCTGGACTAAGCAAATTGGACTATGTTTGACACAATAAACCATGCCAAGAGAGTTCTAAATTATTACATGAAATTTGTTAAAGACTGACACTTCAAGAACAGTCGATGCCCTACCCATTCAAATGGCATCCGTTGGTTGAGCTGCTCAGGTATAGACAACTGTAGATCGGTTTTCCCGCGGTCACCCGTCACAAATGACGAGCGCAGGCCCAGAGTCGCACCCCTCAGTTAAAAACACTAACATCCTCAGCCCGGATCTCCGGTCAAAATATGGGACATAGACATCTGACTCGTACAAAGATGGATCAGTCCATGACAAAACACAATAAATACAGGTCTCTTCGACCATACAAATAAAGGTCTCTCTGACCACACAAAAATACAGGTCTCTACGACCATGAACTCTAAGACCATAGTCTCCGTTGACTAGTCTTCTGCCTTCTAATCAAGGGTCATCGATCATTCGATGTAATTAAGGGCTCATGTCAGATCATGGCCTGGAATGTATAAGATCTCAGGATCTCTAGAATAAAATGCGTCTTGCTATATCTCTTCTCTTGTGTACTTTTGTGAATGCTTGTGATTGTCTATGAATGTTTCTATATTCAGAACCTCAGAACAACAAAACACAAGAAAACTGCGTTTGAGCATTTTTCTAGTTCTAACATAAATTTTTTTCCAAATAAATTTTTTTTATACTTCATCCAAAATTGGGCCAGGAATTTGGATGGTCAAATTTGTTGAGAAACCACACGCTTTTCCCTTCTATGTGAAAACTAATGGCATAAACTATATGGAAAGATTAATGAATGTTAACTTCTTCTAATACAACCAAGAAATTATCAAACATATAGGATACAAGAGACACTAAGATTTTTTATGTGGAAAACCCTTCAATATGAAGGGAAAAATCATGGGACTTAGTTCGACAAAAATCCACTATAATAATAATAATTGAAGTATAATCATGAAGAAACCTTTCTTGAATACCCAAACTATATCACCTAATGGTAGATTACAAACAACAATGAAAGAGATGAATTTATGATCAAGTAAGGATAGTAGAAAATTCCCAACACAATCTATAGAAAATACAACTGAAGAAACCGGTGTTGTAGATGGAAATTCATAAACTCAGATACAGAGATTCCGATAGTAGAAAACTCTTGTTCTTCTTCTCCCATGAGTCCCCTTTTTCATTTTCTTTCTCATTTTTTTATCAGAGAAAAAAATAAACCTAATATTTCTACAGAACTCTATTCAAAAGACCTATTTTCTCTTATATTTTAGTTGCTAAGATAAAAGACCAAAAATACCCCCGCAAATGTAAGTACTAAAAGGCTACTTTAAGCCCAGGCACGTGGGTCCCACTTAACATGAGAAGGGACCCGAACAAGATTGTCATACGGCTGTGTCATTTCAAAGGTAGAATAGTCACCGCTATTTTAAAATGGCCATTAACAACAGAAGTCGTCTCGGCCTATGACTCCGCTAGAATGTTGACTCTTGACCTGTGAGTCTACTCGTTTTATCTTTGCATTAGGTACGGCTGTGAATGTGCCCTCTTCGGAGCAGGCAAAATTGAGAATTTGAATAGCCCGGCCTGTCAGGGCCGGCCCGAACAGTTCACAATCCGGGCCAAAGACAACCTTACACCCGCCCGTTGACAGCCCTACCATTTGGTCTTTTGATGGATGGCCGTTGCTTAAAGAGATTGATTCAGTAGTTCGCTGAAAATCCTGAATCTGTTTTCCTTAAGCCCCACTACCATAGATATCACCTAACTTCATTGATCGAAACCAGCCATTGATTGAGAATATTTGTCTTTGTCCCGCAAATCATAGTATTATAAATTCCAAAACTCAGGTGGGCCGCACCACGTGAATTTATTGGTTCTTAGCTATAATATGATAGGGTGACGGATGTGAGTGTTGAGTCAGCCTGATTTAGGATAAAGGCTAATCAATGCGTGATACGCCTGATAGACGGGTTAGATTTCACACACGATTAATCCTTCCCCTCACATTCTTAGAGAAACTGATCATTTTAGGGTGCAAGCCCAAAAAGAATCAGATCCATGGCTCAAGTAGACCACAGTGGGGATTGAATGCTTATCATTAAAATCTTCTTGGGACCCTTCAGCCAGATCTACGTGACCTTACGGACAGGTAAGCTCGAGGAAGGTTTCAACAGTAGGCATCTTATTAGGACTGCTTACTGTAGTGTTGTCCACTTGAGCTTTCCATCTGCGTCATTTTTTATCTCATGTTGTAAAAAGATTTGGAAAAATGGATAGTCAGCGTTGATAAAAATTAGTACACCACGGGTTCTCACAGAGCCCCTGCCAGGACCGAGTCCCTCCTGGCAGGGGTTGGGTCCAATCCGCGCCCCCCTTTGAATATTCAACACCTGATGAATAAATAAATCCCATGTTTGGAACGGACGCGGATTAGCTACTGACAGGTTGAGTAGCTATCTTGCTACTGAAGTGACCTCATCAACTTCTGTGGGCCCCACCGTGATGTATGTGTTGTATCTACACCGTCCATCCATTTGGAGAGATCATTTTAAGGCATTATCTAAAGAATGAGACAGATCAAAAGCTCAAGTGGACCCCACCAAAGAAAACAGTGGGGATTGATCTCCTATCATTAAAAATTTCTCAAGGCCACAGAAGTTTTCGATCAAGCTGATATTTGTGTTTTCCCTTATTCCATGTCTGTCTGAAATTATGAACAGGTTGGATCTCATATAAACATCATGGTGGGCCCTACGAAAGTTTCAACGGTCGATTCACTGTCCCCACTGTTTTCTTTGGTGGAGTCCACTTGAGATTTGGATCTGTCTCATTCTTTAGAACGTGCCTTAAAATGATCTCTCTAAATGAATGGACGGTGTGGATACAATACATACATTAAGGTGGAGCCCACAGAAGTTGGTGACGTCACTTCAGTAACGAGATAGCTACTCAATCTGTCAGTAGCCAATCCGCGTCCGTTTGGAACCCTATGATGGTTATATTCAACCCTTTTCCCACAAATCTGTTCACTTTTTCCTTTTTTGTGTGTGTATAAATTTCATAGTGCTATCTAGGTTTTCATGGATTTTGAGCAAGGACAGAGAAGCAAAATGGTAATTTCCAGGTCAATGGCTGTGGGAAGCAGAGCCACTGTCTTTCTTCTTCATACCTTTCTCTGGTTGGTGCTGATTAGTGATACTTGCAACGGCGTCGAAAGTGATATTCAGTGCTTGATAGACCTAAAAGCATCGCTGATGGACCCTAATGGTTACCTAGCTTCGTGGGATTTCAACACCAAGACGGAAGGGTTCATTTGTAAATTCGAAGGCATCGAATGCTGGCAACCCGATGAAAGCAAGGTCCTAAACATACGCCTCTCGAACATGGGCCTCAGAGGCCAGTTCCCTTTGGCTCTCAAGAACTGCACGAGCTTGAAAAGATTGTATCTATCGAAAAATGAGCTCTCTGGAACCCTTCCTCTTGACATTGATGAAATAATGCCATACATGACAACCCTCGACCTCTCCTATAACAATTTCAGGGGTGAAATTCCAGCAAGCCTTGGGAATTGTAGCTACATGATTTCACTTTCTCTCCAACACAATCAGTTGACGGGTCAGATCCCCTGGCAGCTCGGCCAGCTTTCTCTCTCCATGTTCAATTTCTCAGACAATTCCTTGTCAGGGGAAATTCCTCCGTTTACTAGGTTAAAGCAACCCTCAAGCTTTTTGAATAATGCAGGACTTTGTGGGTGGCCTTTGGATGCTTGCACAGAATCTCAACTGAAAACGTCAGATATCAAGGTCATCGTCAGCATCACCGTTGGTGGGATATTGCTTGTAGTTATAGTTTTCAGTGTTATTTTCTTATGCATTTTCCTTAGAGCGTCTAAGAAGAAAAATAAGGAAGAAGAAGACTTCGAAGCAAACAGGTGGATGAAGAGTAATGAAGGAATCAAAGACATCAAGGTTAGCTTATTTCCTTTCTCCCATTACCCATGAAACATGACTAGTGCACAAATCACTAAATTCCTCATCTGTTGCACTTAATTCAGATTGGACCATCCATCTTGTGTGTCTAGCTTTAGATTAGCCATGTTAGATAAATCTCACTGATTGGAATGTTTTAACCATCTAGCCAATGACCCACAAATGGGACACTAGGAAAGAACTTTGGCAACCATCAGCACTCAACCTATTGATGTTGGGAGCATCTAATTCGTGTGGTTGATAACAGTGGCCATCGGAGATTCACATGATGAATGGTCTGGATTTGAGTGCAGACTCATTTGAGTGCATGGCATTGGCACATCATATAAGAATCGTTGGCCCACCCAAGCCTATACAAGATTCGACTCCAAGTGGCTGTACTTGCACCTACTGGTCCATGTTGCATAATTTTGAACAATGGACCATCCAATGACAGGATCCACAAGATGGGTGATCTGGATCCACTGTCCCACCTTCTACATCTTGGGCAGTGGTCGACAAACACCCTTACCTGGTTCAATGTGCTGAAGGCATAAAAACTGCTCTGTAATACTAACATTTTTGTATTTTTCAGTCAGAAGCTACTCCTCGAAGGTATTGCAATGTCCACTTCTCCACGTTTGAGAAGACGGTTTCGAAAATGAGGTTGAACAATCTACTGATAGCCACTCAAAATTTCAGCGAAAATAACATTATCAGATCTGGGAGAGCAGGCACCACGTACAAGGCAATGCTTCGTGATGGGTCTTCCCTTGCAATTAAGAGGCTTAATGATTCTCAATATTCTGACAAGGAATTCACGTCCGAGATGACGATGCTGGGTTGCCTAAAACACCGTAATGTGGTTCCTCTTCTGGGCTTTTGCATTGCCAGAAATGAGAGGCTTCTAGTATACAAATACATGCCCAAAGGAACTCTGTTTCAGCAGCTACATGAGGGACTCATGGAATGGCCTCTGAGGCTGAGAATCGCAATTGGGGTGGCAAGAGGCCTTGCATGGCTTCATCACAGCTGCAATCCTTGCATAATTCACCGCAATATAAGCTCCAAATGCATCCTCTTGGATGAAGATTACGAGCCAAAAATATCCAAATTCAGATCTGCTGCGCTTATTGATCCACTCGACACCAATCTGAGTGTTCATGTAAACATCAAATCTGATGATATGGGTTTGGTTGCTCCTGAATTCACAAGCAAGGTTGTCGCCAGTCGAGCTGGGGATGTATACAGCTTTGGTGTGGTGCTGCTAGAGCTGATAACCGGCCAAAAGCTTACTAAGGTGGCGAATGCTCCAAAAGGCTTCAAGGGGAATCTGGTGGAGTGGGTTACTTACCTTAAAAACAAATCTCTTCTTAGCTATGCCTTCGACAGGTCTTTGATAGGAAAGGGTTGTGATAATGAGCTTCTCCGATTTCTAAGAGTTGCGGTTGCTTGCATTGTGTTTGATCCAGAGGAGAGGCCTATGATGCATGCAGTTTACCAGCATCTGCAATCTATTGGGAAGAGATACCAATTTGCAGACGAAGATGAGATTGAACGGCCACAGGTGTGTATCAATATGGATCGCCCAGATGAACTTAATTTGGGGCAACAAATACAGGAAGTTCAGCAGAACGGCTTGAACATGCGAAGAATTGTATTTGACACAAAAGTGAGAAGAGCAGCATCGTTTTAGTCCTCGAAATCTGCAGATTGGGGAGATCTTCTTCTGTATATTGAGAATGTTTGTTTGATTGATGAATGTTTTTTTTTTTTTTTTTTCCTATTGCATACTCCATTGATCCAAAATATTTAGAGATGAAATGGGATCACTTGCCACTGCTCCTTTATTTTCTCTCAAAATTGTTTGCATCGTCCATTTCCAACTAATAATGCAATTGCCAAGGTAGTTGAATTGCGGTGATTTTCAGCTATGACCCATCTACATGGTGGCCCACTAGATTAATGATTCTGATCACTGTTGGAAAATGTACTGGAGAGGACTTTTGCCTTCAGCTCTGCACTTGGATGGGGCATCTGTAATCCTTTGGATCCAGACCATCCATAACCATGGTTGAAAAACAGAGTGAACACACTATTTTATTCCTAGGAACTGTGGCCTTCAAATGGATGATGAAAATGAAAATAATATTCCATATTGACAGGAAATACCGATAGCTAGAGATCATCCATTAGGTGTGCCTTTTCAAGTCTGTGCCATTATGTACGTGACCCACTAGATGGACGATTTGGATAAATGGCCAGACCTTCCATGTGCCAGTGCGAGGTATTGAGCGATGAATGCTTCTTCTTCATCTAGCCCTTGCATACAAGTGTGTCAATCAACACAGCCCAAATTGTGGGCTTCAACCATAAAAGAGTAGGATAGCATGGAGAACTGAAGATTTAACTTTGTAAGGAAAATAATGAGAAGAATATTGACAGCCAGAGAACTTTGATCCTCACCATGTGATTTTTAGAATGAGTGGGACCCAGCCGAATAGTGATTACTGCCTCCATGCTTCTCATGGCCCCTTATTTCAACAGTCAAAGGGCAGCCATAAATGTTGAGAAGACTAGTAACTGATCCTCTTAGCCGGAAACAGTTTGAACTTTGAACAAAGCTCATTGAAATTATTAGCAAGACATTATACTACCTATATATTTATATAACTTTACATAGACTGGAAAATCACACACCATGTTTGACCTGAAATATCATCCCAAAAGAAAAAAATATGTAAAAAATAAAAATGAAATAATATAATATCAGACCGAGTCAGCCAAGAGCCCTCGTGGGACCTTAGATAAGGACCCTTGATGTTTCTTATGGACCATCCATCCGAAAGTCTCCATCATGGAATTTCTAATGTCTGAAATTCATGATCCTACAATTCAGAGCGTGGTGCTGCAAATGGACATTTAAGCAGTATAACAGAGCAATTTCCTGTATTCAACAAGCAAAAGTCATATAATTGGATGGATATGATTGCCCGAGCAAAGCAGTGTTGCTCTATGGCCAGTCACCAGTCCAGAGTGGAGCCCACTACTTGAATGATCAGGATCCTTAATTAGGCAAAATCATTATATTTCGATGAATTCCTGGGAAGGTTTTGTCTTCTGTGCTTCTTACCATGATGAATTCATGAAATTGGGAGGGGAGTGGTTGAATTCCTTGTTGCTTCTACTACACTTTTTAATTTGATTCGATTTGATTCTACTATTTCGTGTGGGTATTTTTAGATTTTCATGGATTTCAATGGGTGGTAGGAGTATAGCTGAAATGGATAATAATTTTGCTTTTTTACTTGGTAATTTTGCTTTTTTAAGGAAGGTAGGAGATTTGCTTAGCATTTTAGCTTTTGAAGATTGAAGAGAAGTGAAATGGTAATTTTCATGTCTACGGGCAAGGGAAGCAGAGCTATTTTCTTTCTTCTTCATACCCTTTTCTGGTTCTAAGTTTCAACAGTTTCAAAAATTATTTTAAATGCTTGAAAGACCTGAAAGAATCACTGACCAACCCTTATAATCACCTATATATCTTCATGGGATTTCAATGGCACGACTTCCATCTGTAGATTCAACGCCATTAAATGCTGGCATCCAGATGAAGGCAGGGTCCTAAACATCCATTCAAAAAGAGAGAAGAAAAAAAATCCTAAACGTCCACCTCATGAACATAGGCCTCAAAGGCCGGCTCCTGTTAGCTCTCAAGAACTGTATGAGAATGACAGGATTGGTTCTATCGGAAAATGAGCTTTCCAGGACCATCCCTCATTACATCGACACAATAATACCATACATGACAGTCCTGGACCTCTCCTTGAACAATTTCGCTGGAGACATTCCATCACGCATTGTGAATTTGACCTTCCTGAATTCACTTGGTCTCCAAAACAACTGGTTGATGATCCCTAGGTAACTCAGCCGGCTTAGTCGGCTGAAAACATTCAGTGTTGCCAACAATTCTTTGTCGGGGCCAATTCTTCCCTTTATTAAAGTAATGCTACCCTCAAGCTTTGTGAATAATTCAGGATTATGTGGGGAGCCTAGGATGCTTGCAAAGGACCTCTAAAAATATCACATACGTACCAAGATCATTATCAGTGTGGCTGTTGGCGGTATAGTGCTTGCAGTTATAGTTGTCGGTGTTCTTTTCTTATTCAGTTTCTGTAGTGCCTAAGACGAAGAATAAGAAGGAAGAAGACTTCCAAGGAAACAAGTGGGCAAAGAGTGTTAAAGCAACTAAAGACACCAAGATAAGCTCATTTCATTTCTCTTCTTTGTTATGAGATCCAGATTTCTTTGTTGGAGAAACATGAACAGAGCTCAGATCACTAAATTCCTTATCTGGTGAACTTAATTCAAATTGGACTATCCATCTTGTGCGTCTAGTGTTGCATCGGCCATGGTAGATAAATCTGACTGACTGGAAGATCGTAACCATCTAGTCAGTGACCTACAAATGGAACACTAGGAAAGAATGTGTTGGCAGCCATTAGCACTCAACACAAGAAAGCCACCAATTTGATGCTGGGAACATCTAATTCGTGTGGTTGTTGATATTAGCTGTCAGAGATTCACTGATGAATGGTTTGGTTTTGCTTATTGACATTTAAATTCCATTTCTTTCGATTTGTCTTAATGCAGATTCTGGATTTCCTGCTCATGATTAATGGTGTGATCTAGACCATTGACCTGTTGAGTTGCAACTGAGATGGAACATGGCCCGAAAAGCACTCCAGGTTAAAGATCATAGCAATCCAATCAATGCTCCTTTGTTCATTGGATGAGGATCATGATGTATATTTTTCTCACTCTTCTAATTGTAGGCCAGTAATTGAAGGATCATGATCCTTCATCTGGGGTACCTTAAGGGGCATGTTCTATCAGATCAATGTCTCGATCATCATATGGTCCCAACTTATATCAAATCGGCTTTAGATAGGGAACTTTCCTAATGGCCGTGAATAAGAATTTTTATCATTAATCCAGTACTAACGAAGTGATTGCAAGGTCCAGGTCTCGGTGTTTGAGAACTTGGCTCCAAAGATGAGGTTGATCGATTTCATGCAGGCCACTGATAATTTCAGCAAAGACAACATTATCAGTTCTGGGAGAGCAGGCGCAATGTATAAGACCGTTCTTGCAGATGGTTATTTCCTTGCAGTTAATAGAATTCAAGATTCTCATTGTTCCAGTAAACGTTTCATATCCGAGACAATGGTATTGGGGAGCATACAACACTGCAATGTGGCTCCCTGCTTGAGTTTTTGCATTTCAAGGAAGGAGAGGCTTTCAGTGTGTAAATACATGAGCAGAGGAACTCTATATCAGCAGCTACCACTACACAAAAATCGTTTTTTAAGAACGGGTGTATCTTTGCCAATCTGAGAAGAAAAGTGGAAAGAAAGCGTCAAAAGTGTTTGATCTTGTTATCAGGTACTTTCCGATACGATTTTTCCTCTATTCGATCTGTTTTTCTAGGTTTTGATCGGCATGTCTATTGTTTTTTCAGTGAAATGAAGTAGATCTGGTTCGATTCTCGTGTTCTTTTGCTTCCGTCACTCTGTTCTGGTCGGAACGGTAGGGTTAGATCTGATTGTGTTTTGTTGTAATTTTGTGAAAGCGGCTTTGAGTTCGTGTTATAACGACGACATCTTGATAATAAAATCACCGCTGAAGTTGAAAACAATTCTACAAAATTATAGTAAAAAATAGCTATTGAAATGTCCAAAACCATGACAGTAGCAGCACACGTGCTTTATTGCGGATGACAACAATCTGATCCGCAATTTGATCAAGATCACGCTAACTGCTAGTAGTAATTCTGCTCCCGCTGTAGAACAGAATATTAAAACTAATCAAAGCCAGTAATTGCACAAGGTAATCCTGGAAATAAACTAACCAGCCCCACCCCTGGAACCAAGTTGGCAATTTTGTTCTTCAATTTCCCATTCTACTTGTATTTTTCTTAGAGAACATTATATGTATCAGGTACATGGTGGATTTCTGCAACTATGTTTGGTTTAGAAATGTATGAAAAAGCATGAAATTAGTAGCTTCTTTTGTATTCTTTAGCGATGGAAAGTGGCATTTAATGGTATTTTTAGAGGATGACAGAAGTTGTTCTTCAACTGCAATGCTGATTCTTGCAAAATGTAGTTATGTTTTTGGATGCATGAAAAAACCCATAACTATTGGCTTCTTTTCTTTTACAAGTGATGGCAAGTGATAGTTGAGGTTTCTCAGGAGTCTTAGAATCATTTCCTGTAATCTGTTGATGACTTTTGGAAATGAGTTTTGTTTATTATACGTGAAAATAAGCTTTTAAAAGTGGTGTTTGAGGTTTTTTTGAAAAAAAAAAAAAAACTATAACAGCATTTCTTGGACTATATTGCTGACTTTTGCAAATGGGTTTGTTGCATATGGATGCACATGAAAAGATAATCAAATATGGTATTTGGGCCTGTTTCCATTTCCTGCTGCCTGTTCTCAAATTATCAGTAACTTACAAAGAATTAGTTTTTGAGGTTTGAGTTTTTTAACATTGCTTGAGCCTGAGGACTATACAGTATCTTTTGTGTTTCATGCATCTTGTTTCTAGATTGGCAATTATATTGTCTTATATCACCATAACCATCCTTTTTACTTAATGCATTTTCCCAAGACAAGACAACTTCTGCCTCAATCATGTGAGCCTGATACCAGTACTGGGTGTAGTCAGTGAACAAGTAATTTTTCTTGCCTTGATTTTTGCTTTAAATGTGTATTGGTCCTATTGTAGGGTTCAAGGAATCATTGTTTATTTGTCTGCTAATTTGATTTCCTTGCCTTGATGTTTATTTTTCTTGCTTTCAGATATGAAATTTTCCAACTAATGGTTAATCTCTACACGGAGAGTTCTATTCAGATGCTTAAGACTGCTCAGCAAGAGGGCAAATACGCTATCAAATATAGAAATTCTAAAGGTATTTTTTTACTAGTAGACATCGAAATCTTGATATAATGGGATATTTAAGGTCTTAACCATGAAGGGAAAGAAATAATAATTCAATAGGTATACAATCTGGAATCTGGATGATTTAGCGATCTTTCTCATGATAAGAAAGTTTATGCTGCATCAGATTGGTGTTCTTTGTAGTACTTTAGTTGCATCAATGACTCGACAAAATGAACACCTGCAGTGTGTTGAGAATATTTGCCATTCTTGTCTGGATTATAATGAGAAGGTATATCAGCTTTTTTGGTGTGCCAGAACTTTTTCACCTTTAAGTTTTAATATTCAAGTGATGATACTATATTCGGTTGATTTATTTTACCTTCTCCATTCATTTGTTACCTTGATGTTTTCTCATTGAGTTATTTCCTTTGTTGACATTGGCTTGTACAGAGATTCCATGTGAGTATAGAGCATACCTCGGAAATGTCCAAGTTCATTATTGGACTTCTTGAAAAGCTTGGTGAAGAATCTTGCAAGCTTCAAGCTCATGTGTGTCAGTCGGGTGCATGAATTTAACGCAAGAAGCATTTGGTGAAAAATTCAAGTGTGGATAGCTCGGTCTAGGTATAGGAGTGATTGATGTTATGTTGCCTTCAGGGTTGAGGCACTTACAGAGGATGAGATAGTTAAGGTAATCTTCCTTACAATGCTTACCTTATGCTATAAAGTCCGAACTATAGTCAAAACCAGTCCGAACTAAAATTCAAAACCCAACTGATTAAATCAGAATTCATTTTGTCAGCAGATTGATCAACTTGGAATTCCTTTTTTTATTTTTTTTTTATTTTTATAAACTAAGGAGATTTTGGGGCTTGATCTGTCCACAATGGGACCCATCAAGTCAATTGTCTAGAGCACTGAATTGTGTGCCTTGTACACAATCGACTATGCATAGCATTGGTTTGATGATTGAAGGGTCCCACTATCCAATGCAAGTAGTTGTATTGTAAGCCTACGTTACAGCTAAACTGTACAAATACATGATCCACTATACATTATAGCTAAACTGTATAAATACATGATCCACTATACGTTACAGCTAAATTGCATAGCATTGGTTTGATGATTGTTGAAATGGTTATAACCTGTATTTATTATTGTTAATATAAATATATTTTTAATTTTAGGAACAGTGTAATTTTGTTTTTATTTTTTTAAGAGTGCAGGAAATTAGGAAGGGTTCAAACCCGTTCCTAACGATTGTGTCTAAAATACTGTTCACATAATTAGGAACGATTATAAACCGTTCCTAAAATTGATGATTTTAGCAACAATACTCATTTTATCCATGGTTCATGTATGTTGAGCTCTTAAATGTGTATATTCTAACCCCATTTCAGCACTATCTATGCACGATTTGTACGATTAAATATCTATCTAATTCATGATTCTATGATTGTAAGAATAGGAGAGAGGCCTCACCAATTTGACGTTAAAGGGCACTTCAAAGGGGCATTGAAGAGTTAAAGGAAAGGAAGAAGAAGAGGAAGAAATCAAGTAAAGAAACTCCGAAGAGAAAGCAAAAGAAGAAGAAGAAAACAACATTTTCAATAGATCGCCGCTAGGTGTCCGATCAATCGGAGGATTTTTCGATGGATCTTCGATCGATCGGACCGTCCATCGGACATACCAGAAAAATCGAATTTTGAATAAACTCTCTAAACATATTTCTGATCAATCGGCACGTCTCCAATCAATCGAAATGAGGTGTCCGATCAATCAAAATAAGCGGTGGAAAATAGCAACTCTCTGGACTCTTTTACGATCAATCGACCGATTTACGATCAATTGGAGATGACATTCCGATCAATCGGAGGGAGCTCCGATCAGTCGGACATGTCTACGTAAGCTGCGTAAGGAGTTACGCAATTCCAGAAGTTTCTAAGCCAAAGACGGATTTGTGCTATAAAAGGGAACCTCTATATCCTTCCTAACCTATCCTAAAAGAGATCCACTACAGTGGGAGGTGGAGAAGGGCGAAATTAGAGTTCTACAACTCCCTCTTTCTAATTTTCTTTCTAGTTTTCATATATTTTTTTTATAGCTTTCATGTTTTCTTTTAGCGTGATATGCTAAACCTCTTAGCTAGGGCTAAGAGGTGAAGCTTAAAGTTAATCTAAGATGCTTTGATTCGTTTTAGGATTTCATAAATTGAATTTTAATGTTGAACAATGGTTTGCTTAAGTTTGAATAAAGTTTAAGTTAGTTTTTCTTAATCTTATGATGACTTATGGATGTTTGGAAGAATTATGCTTAATTCTTAATTGTTTTACTAAGATCTAGACTTGTACGCTCCGAGGAATCGAATTCAAGATGCTCTAGACTTAGATCTTCATGTATGAACTTCAAACCAAAAGTACTATCTTTTTAAAAAATTCTGAATTATGCGTTGCTTGTTTATATGATTTGAATTAAGTTCAAATTATGATATTAGTTAAGCCTGGTGATAGGGTTTGATGTTTATCATAGTTGTGATCTTAATTTATTAGAACTAGGATTGACCTATGCAATTGAGTGTGCTCAAGTCCTAACTTGAATTGAGGGAGTCATGTTGATGAACAACATATATGACAGATTATTTTGTTGATATAACCGCTCTATAATCCGACTAGATAGGACTTGATTTCGATTTTAGTTGTATTATCGAGAAACCCTAGTGGATTATGCATTAAGGATTACTTCAAGTGGATCCTTGGCACCCTAGTGCTTCTTTTATATTGTTAAAATCTATCTTCAAAATTACAGATTACTTATTCACATCTTATTCTCAGATTTAGTTTAGTTTAGTTTGCTTTCAATTAGAGATTATTAGAAGAAATTCTGTGGATTCCTGAGTTATTCCATGCGGATTGTTCGCTCGCCTCACGTGTAAGGCTGCGATGTAGTAATAAATCTCAGTAAGACCGAGGTCGATCCACAAGGAATTAGAAAACAAATTCCAAACTATTCCAGCAACTCAAATTGCAATAGATAAGATATTCAATTGAGAGATTTGTATTCAAACAGTAACTTAATGAAAAACAGTAATTTAAGGTACTAAGGCTTTCAAGGATCCACCTGTAGTAACCCCATGTCAATCCAATCAATTCAAGCATAAAACACAACTAGAATTGAAGTCCTATATCTCATCTAGTTGGAAAATAAAGCATGAAAGCACATTCAATCTCACTTAAGTTGAACTTCCAAGTTCTAGTCCCATTCAACCACATAGAATTCGAAATCATAGCCTTCGGAGTAACAATCATGCCTATGGACTATCGCCTGCTCAAGGATTACTATAATTCGAATCTAAACAAGCAAAACATGATAATCTCAGAGAATTGCAAGGAATCCATGTCCGGAGCACATGAACTCTCATAAAACTTCTAAAAATATCAACTTTAAGAACTAGAACATTCAAAATTCGAACTTGAAGTAAAGTTACTTGAATTAAACTGAATCAAATATGAAATTAACTACAAGCTTCACCTCTTAGCCTTAGCTGAGAGATTCTAGCCGAGCATTGTCATACTACAACTAGAACTCATAAAAGAAGACTAGAAAACATAAAAACCCAGAGTTTGGAGGGTTGCAAACGCTTCACGACAGCTTCATCTCCCACGAAGTTCCTTGGCTTCTATCCTCCCTAGGAAGAGACTCTAGGTGTCCTTTTATAGTGGGGAAGCTCTGTTACGTTGAAAACATCTAGAATTTGCGTAAGGATACGCAATGCGTAGAGAAAATTGGAGCCCGGAATAGAAACTCGCTGTTTTAGTGGACTGAATATGTTAGAGGTCCAGCGTGCACAGGGGGTGTCCGACCTGCTGGCTGACTGGTCTTGACCGGTCGGACCAGACTGGTCTTAGTCCAGAGAGCGAAATGAAGGCCCTGACCTGTTGGCCGACCGGTCGGACTAAGTTGAATTCAGTCTAGGGAGTTTACAGAGGCAGCCGACCCGTTGGCCGACTGGTCAGGACCGGTCGGACCAACTGGTCCTTTGTCCAGCAGCTTCCAGAGGGTGGCTGGCAGGCCTGACCAGTCGGCCCTTGATCTTTCTCCTCTTTTTCTTCTTTTCTTTCTTCTCTTTTCTCCCTCTCTCTTCCTTCTTCTTTGGTCCACCTTGGGCCTTCATTCAAGGAGTCCTAAATACATTCGTTTTGGTCTCCAATTGGGTGAAATTCGCTCTCATTCCTACAATCACAAAACATGCATTAGATGGGCTTTTTAAACATGAAAACCATGCATATAATGTGATATAATGGGTTGGCAAATGTATAAATTAGAGGTTCAACACACCCCCAACCAGCTTTTTGATAGTCCTGAGCAAAACATGCATGAAACAAGTTCACACCTCCAAAACCCAACTCTCTTTCAGAAGCCCTGTTTCTATCCATTCCAAGACATACAAGTATAAGATTTGGAAAAATTAGGTGATAGAAGTTGAACCCTTAAACTCTCAAAGCATAATAAGTGTCTACATGAACTTCCCGCTGATTGATTGATAAATAGAAGAACTAGAACAAATTCAACCTAGTGTGCATAGTGAAAGTTCATATCATGAGTTTCTGGGATTATCTTCTTCATAGATCAACTAAACTATAGATCTCAAGGTGTACAGAGCAACAACAAGCCTATGACAATAATTTGTCTTACCGTCCTTCCGACGGCTTTCACACTACGTCTCATTTTCGGCTTTGGTTACGAGTAGACCATCCCCCGGTTGGTAATAGGTAGCCCTTTTCGAAATTTTCCACCATTTTTTCATCATTCCCAATTTCATCCTTCATTTTTCTTTTTTCTTTTAAATTAGATAGGATTTTTAGAAATCCATATCTTTCATTATTTTCCCATGGACAAGGATGGACAAAGTACCCCGGCTTGGGTTCTCAACACCTTAAATTAAAGTCTAACTAATCCACAAATCACATAATCCTTTCAACCTATGAAAATCGTGTAATGTGAACTAGGTGTAAGGGTGTTCAAATTTTCTATCAATCACATAAATAGGGGAATTCACATATAAAACCATTATATTAAGAGAAGTTCAAGACTTACAACATCACACACTTCGTATCTCCTCTTCTTATACTCATATCACCTCAAATGCATAGAAATAAGGTTTTCTAAAAGAGTTTTAAAATTTTAGAAAATTCTAGAAAATTCGAAAAAATTTGCACATATTAGGCTCGAAATGTTGCAAACTGCTAGATGAGGAATCTCATCTCACCCCAACCAAATCTTGCATTGTCCTCAATGTAAAAACATATGCAATAAGCATGAACATGAGAGTAATGGTAAAATATAAGAGAGTGAGAATGATAGTACCTGAGAGAGTTGATCATGGAAATCCGCAACTCCAACAACTAAATCCTACTAAAACAGTAAAAATAAAATAAAACTAAACCTAATCTATGGAAAGCAATAAAGATACCTAACCCGTCCTTTTAAAAAGAGGATCTCCATCAGACTAGGAGATCGATTATCAGTATAACATCCAAAAGGACAAAGTTGAGCAAGATCATCAAGTGGTGTAACAAATTATTCAGAAGAACTATCCGCCATCCTGCTTTGGAAAGTACATTGGTGACATCAACTAGTCTAGCCCATTGAAAATCCTGCTGAAAAATTTCAGCGGGTTCCTCAAGGAAATTGTCACATGTACTAGGAAAGGAGAATTGCATTAGTTGGAAATCATTAAATATGGATCTCCTTTCCTTCTTGTCTGGGCAAAAATTATTCAAGTATGGGTCATCCCATAAGTGTTCTTCGGTTTGAACAAACCAAAGTGATGTGGAGACCTCAATCACTTCATCCTCAAACATTGGAATGGTCTCCACAAAATCATTTGTCGCTTGTGCTTCCACAGTCGGTTCTTCAATTTGGCACTCTGTGGAAGGAAGCTTTTTAGGTGCATGAGGTCTCTCTCTCAAAGCATTTACTATGTCCTGAATCATGGGATCATCTCAATCTTCAAGATACGCTAAACACTCCTCGAGTGTATAGGAGACCTCAGGAGAGGAAGTTTTCAGATTTGGACCCTTTACGTCTTCCTCCTTCTCAGAATTTTTTATAGGTTGGAGTGGGTCCTCAGCCTCTACGCTTTCAGAAATTAGCCTCTTTGTAGGCAAGTTAAGCACCAATTCTTCCAAATCCTGCATGACAAATTTGTGTAAATCAGAAATTGGTGACTTGTCAAATAAATTTTCAGAAATTGACACGTCCAAAGTTTTATTAAAAGTAGAATTAAATTCATCCTTAGAATGTGTCAAACATGTCCCTAAGCTTTTAGGTAGATCATATTGAAAAAACTCTCCATATTCTATGGATTCTATCATGTGTACCTCATGGGGGCCATCATTGTCATCCCAATCCTCAAAAGGGTCAAAGCTGACAATATCTAGAGGGTCAAAATCCTGCTTTAAAGCGAACTCCTTGTCCACAATTGAATCAATCATATCAACCTTGTGGACATCATCATCATCCCTATGCCTTTTGCCCAAGTGGAACACATTGACCTCCAATGTCATGTTCCTAAATGACATTTGTATCACTCCATTCCAGTAATTTATGATTGCGTTTGATGTAACAAGGAATGGGCAGCCTAGAATTATCAGTATTTGGGTGCTAGCATCCATAACCGGTTGTGTGTCCAAGACGATGAAGTCTACCGGGTAGTAGAATTTATCAACTTGGACTAGCACATCCTCAACTATCCCTCTCAGTACACGGATGGATCTATCAGCGAGTTACAATGTGATTTTGGTGGATTTTAATTCACCAAGACCCAATTGCTCGTATACCAAGTACGGGATCAAGTTTACGCTTGCCCCCAAGTCTAGTAATGCACGCTCAATCCGGTAGTCTCCAATGACACATGAGATTGTGGGACTACCAGGATCTTTGAATTTTGGGGGGGGTTTCTGAGTGAGAATGGCACTCACCTGCTCATTCAAAAAGGCCTTTTGTTGCAAGTTATATTTACGTTTGGTTGTGCATAGGTCCTTTAGAAACTTGGCATAGGAGGGGACTTGTTTGATGGCATCAAGCAAGGGAATGTTGATCTTTACTTGTCTGAAAATCTCTAAAATATCATGAGAGTTTGAGAGAGATTTGGGAGCAACCAATCTAGAAGGGAATGGTGCTACGGGCTTGTAAACGCATTCTGTTTCTTGTGGGGCTAAGTTAGATCTATCTTCATCCTCAGAATTTACCGGATCATTAGGCTTGTCGGCCTTTATCGGAATAGATTTGTCAATTTGTTTACCACTTCTAAGAGTGGTGACGGATTTGGCTTGCTCCATATGTTGGTTGAAGGGATCAGGAATGCTTACTTCATGTACTTGCTTTGGATTGGGCTGAGGTTGGGCCGGAAAGGTCCCTTCTTTATCATTCAAGCGTCCCTTAATCTCATCAACCGAGACTTTAAGCTCTTGGAACATTTGCTGATTCGTTTGGATAATTTACATTTGCCCTTGTATAAACGCTTTTAAAGTATCCTTCATTGAGAATTGAGGTAGGGCCACATTTTGCATGGGTGGCCCTCCTTGAGAGTTGGTAGGATTGCCCGTGGGAGCATTCTTCCAATTAAAATTTGGGTGGTTCTTCTAAGTAGAATTGTACGTATTACCCACCGGTCCATTGAAAGGCCATTGATAACCATATGTGGCATTTGCATGTTCAAGTAACACCTCTTGAAATGCAGGAATTGTAGGACAATCTTGTGTAGCGTGTAAATTGGTGAAACAAATCCCACACGTGGTTTCAATAGCTTCATTGGACTTTGAAGCTTCACTCTTACTAAGTTCCATGGCATCGATCTTCCTTGTGAAGCTGGCTAGCCTTGCATTTACGTCGTCTTCCTTCTTGAGGATATAGATCCTTCATTTCTCTTTTTCTTGATTAGGGTTGGGGTTATTAGACTTATCCGAGGTATTCCATGATTGAGCATTCTCGGCCAACATATCTAAATAGCTCCAAGCTTCATCTGAATTTTTGCTCATGAACTCGCCATTGCACATCATCTCTACGAATTGGCGCATATTAAAACTTAATCCATCATTGAAGAAGTTTATGGTTCGCTAACTTTCATAACCATGATGTGGGCAAGCAAGTAAGAGGTCCTTAAACCTTTCCCAACATTGGAAGAAAGACTCATTCTTCTAAATCGAAAAATTCATTATGGCTCTTCGAAGGGTGTTTGTTTTATGAGCCGGGAAAAACATTTTCAAGAATTCCCGGGTCAACTCGTTCCATGACCCTATCGAATGTGGTCTAAGAGAGTGAAGCCAAGTCTTGGCTCTTTCTTTCAATGAAAAGGGAAAGAGTTTAAGTTTTATGGCATCTTCAAAGATGTTGGTGTATTGCAAAGTAGCCACCAATTCTTCAAATTCCTTTAGGTGTAAGTATGGGCTTTTAGAATCTAGCCCATGGAACTTTGGTATGAGTTGAATCACACCCGGCTTTATATCAATGTTTCCCTCGGTTGGTGGTAAAACCACACATGAGGGTGTAGTTGCACGGGCCGGTTGTAGGCAGTCCCGTAGTGATCTCATTGGAGAAATGTTATGTACCTCATTCTCTCCTACTCCCTCTTGATTTGTGTTTGTAGTTGGAGTAGGGGGGAGGATTCCTCAAAGGTGTTTGATTCATACTCCACAAACTATCACAATGTTCTTGGTATTTTCGGACTCGTCTATGGACTGACAATGGTCCAACTAGAACACCTTCGGATTGGAGACGATTGGAGTGGTCACGTTCCCAACGGGACATAAACCACAAAATCTAAAATCTAAACTAATCCTAAATCCTAAAATTCTGAAAATAAAAATAAAAAACTAAAAGAGTTCAAGTTGGAAAGATAGTACCAATTTGCTTGAATTAGAAGAACTTTCTACAAAACAAAACAAACTTTGTTAGTTCTAGAATTCAGAAAAAAAAAAAAACGAATCCTAAGAAAATAATAAATCCTAACTACTTCTACTCTATAGCCACTAAAACAATTTAGAACCGTTATCTAAATTCTCCGGCAACGGCGCCAAAAACTTGTTCACTCGCTTAAGGTGTAAGGCTGCGATGTAGTAATAAATCTCGGTAAGATCGAGGTTGATCCACAAGGAATTAGAGAACGAATTCCAAACTATTCCAGCAACTCAAGTTGCAATATATAAGATATTCAATTGAGAGATTTGTATTAAAATAGTAACTTAATGAAAAACAGTAATTTAAGGTACTAAGGCTTTCAAGGATCCACTTGTAGTAACCCCATGTCAATCCAATCAATCTAAGAACAGAACACAAATAGAATTGAAGTCCTATCTCTCATCTAGTAGGAAAATAAAGCATGAAAGCACATGCAATCTTACTTAAGCTGAACTTCCAAGTTCTAGTCCCATTCAACCACATAGAATTCGAAATCATAGCCTTCGAAGTAACAGCCATGCCTATGGACTATGGCCTGCTCAAGGATTACTATAATTCGAATCTAAATAAGCAAAACATGATAATCTCAGAGAATTGCAAGGAATCCATGTCTGGAGCACATGAACTCTCATAAAACTTCTAAAAACATCAACTTTAAGAACTAGAACATTCAAAATTCGAACTTGAAGTAAAGCTACTTGAATTAAACTGAATCAAACATGAAATTGACTACAGGCTTCACCTCTCAGCCTTAGTTGAGAGATTCTAGCCGAGCATTGTCATACTACAACTAGAACTCATAAAAGAAGACTAGAAAACATAAAAATCCGGAGTTTAGAGGGTTGCAAGCGCTCCACAACAGCTTCCTTCCTCTCCCACGAAGTTCCTTAGCTTCTATCCTCCCTAGGAAGAGACCCTAGGTGTTCTTTTATGGTGGGGAAGCTCTGTTGTGTCGGAAACATCTAGAATTTGTGTAAGGATACACAATGCGTAGAGAAAATCGGAGCCCGGAATAAAAACTCGTTGTTTTAGTGCATGGCCGACTGGTCGGGACCGGTCTGACTGGGTTGGCCGACCAGTCTTGACCGGTCGGACTGAATATGTTAGAGGTCCAGCGTGCACAGGGGGTGTCCGACCTGCTGACCGATCGATCGGACCAGACTGGTCTTAGTCCAGAGAGCGAAATGGAGGCCCCGACCTATTGGCCGACCGGTCTTGACTGGTCGGACCAAGTTGAATTCAGTCCAGGGAGTTTACGGAGGCAGCCGACCCATTGTCCGACTGGTCAAGACCGGTTGGACCAATTGGCCCTTTGTCCAGCAGCTTCTAGAGGGTGGCCGGCAGGTCGGCTGACTGGTCAAGACTGGTCGACCCTTGGTCTTTTTGCTTTTTTTCTTCTTTTCTTTCTTCTCTTTTCTCCCTCTCTCTTCTTTCTTCTTTGGTCCACCTTGGGCTTTCATTCAAGGAGTCGTAAATATATTCGTTTTGGTCTCCAATTGGGTGAAGTTCGCTCTCATTCCTACAATCACAAAACATGCATTAGATGGGCCTTTTAAACATGAAACCCATGTATATAATGTGATGTAATAGGTTGGCAAATGTATAAATTGGAGGTTCAACATGGATCAACCTCGGTCTTACTGAGATTATTACTACATCGCAACCCTATACTTGGGGAAGCGGACAATGTATCATTCCTAAATCCTTCAAGAACGGTTTTCACTAATCCACGATTTTGGTGTATTCAAGGCAGATGACAAAGCACACAAGACTACTTGTTTGGATTCTATGTGAAACACTTATTATGTTTAGAGAGTTTAAGATTTCAATTCTTATCACTAATTTTCTCTGAATTTTGCATTTGTATATCTTGAAGTTTATAAAAGCATAGTTTTCGAGAGAGAGTTGAGTTTTGGAATTTAAATTTATTTCATGCATGTTTTGCTCGGGACTAGCAAAATACTGGTTGGGGGTGTGTTGAGCTCTGAATTGTACATATTCTAACCTTAATTCATCACTCATATTATGTATGATTTATATGATTAAAGACCTATCTAATGCATACTTTTGTGATTGTAGGAATGAGAGCGAGATTTCACCATTTTGATGATCAAAGACCTCTTTTAACGTCATTTAAGATCAAAGAAAGATGAGCCAAGAGATGGAAAGAAGAAGCAAAGAGAGAAGAGAAGTAAGAAGAAAGAAAACAAGAATTGGAGAGGTCCGACCGGTCATGACCGGTAGGCTATACAGATTTAAGGAGAAAAAGCTTGTTGGATTAAAACAAATGGGTAAGACTTGTCTTAACCGGTCAACCAAACTGGTAAGACCGGTCACGACTGGTCTATCACACATAAAAAGTTTGAATTTCAGTTTCTATTTCAGCAATCGACTTTCCTAGTACGAAAACTCTACGCGATTTCTCGAAGATTCCTACTCAGTAGCAGATTTCTACTATAAAAGGCCACCTCTACTTTCTTCCTAAGCAATCTAAGAACATGGGGAGAAAAAAAAAATCAAGACCTAGGAGGCTTCCTACAACTAATTTTCTTTCTTTTCTAGTTTTAGTTATAGTTTGTTTATGTTTTCTAGTTAACTCTTAGCTAAAGCTGAGAGGTGAATTTTCTTAGTTTTTAATTATGCTTTGATTCTTTGATTCCGAATTATGTTTTAATTGTTGAACAATTCATTAAGGTTTGAATAAAGTTGATAGTTTTAGATAATTCAGGGAGTTTGTGTGCCAAGTGCATGAGTTCTTGTTGGATTTCTAAGATTAATCAAATTGATATATGAGATTTTAGTTTGTGGAAGCCTTTGATTTGTCGTGATCTTTGGATACGGTGAATGCTTCGAGTTCTCCATAAATAAAAATAGTTGGATTTCTATTAAAACTTATTGATGGAAAGTGCATGTATCTTTTGTATAAAATCTACGATAGGTGTTGTTGCTTATTGATATTAGTTTAATTAGAGTTTAAATCATTGGTTCTAGTCAAGTCTAGTGACAGGATTTGATGAAGGCTATGTTTGTGATTTCAACTAGATTGGAAAAAGGATTGGCCTATTGTTAGAACTAGAAAAGTGCTCGGGCGCAGTTTCCTGGTGTTTTGTTGTTCTGGGGTTCTAAATATAGAAGCATTCATTGACAATCACAAGTATTCACGAAAGTACACAAGAGAAGAGATATCGCAAGGCGAATTTTATTCCAGAGATCCTGAGATCTTGTACATTCCAGGCTGTGATCTGGCACGAGCCCTTAATTACATCGAATGATCGATGACCCTTGATTAAAAGGCAGAAGACTAGTCAGCGGGGACTATGGTCTCAGAGTTCATGGTTGTAGAGACCTGTGTTTTGTGTGGTCGAAGAGACCTGTATTTGTATGGTCGCGGAGACCTGTGTTTGTATGGTCGTGGAGACCTGTATTTGTTGTGTTTTGTTATGGACTGACCCATCTTTGTACGAGTCAGATGTCTATGTCCCATGTTTTGACTGGAGATCCGGGCTAAGACTGTCAGGATTTTTTAACCGAGGGGTGCGACTCTGGGCCTGCGCCCGTCATTTGTGACGGGTGACCGCGGGAAGACCGATCTGCAGTTGTATGTACCTGAGTAGCTCAACCAGCGGATGCCGTTTGGATGGGTAGGGCATCGACTGTTCTTGAAGTGTCAGTCTTTAACAAATTTCGTGTAATAGTTTAGAACTCTCTTGATATGGTTTATCGTGTTAACCATAGTCCCCTTCGCTTAGTCCGGACCTGAATCCGGGTCATATTATGATAGTACATGTGATGATGACACATCGGTATGATTCTGGGCACTGGTGGCCTTTTTTCAAGAAGTTACTTCGTTCATCTCGTTGGATCGGATCAGACTTCTAAGGCTTGCATTCTGCTCATTGGGTGGCCCGAATGAGTCATTTGACTGCTCGGTTGCGTCCGGAATGCTCGAAATACTCAAAATAGGTCCAAACGGGGCTCGAAAACATCATGAAATGAAGATTTAAATGTGCTGAAGTGAACGTTCAAAGTGTTGATTTTTGCGATCCGTTGGCCTGATTTTACTGATGCGCCGGGGCCAGTGCGTCCAAAAATGACTTTGTTTAAGATGTGTAATTTTCTGATGCGCTGGGGCCAATGCGTCCAAAAATGACTTTGTTTAAGATGTGGATTTTTGTGATGCGCTGTGCTATTTTTGTGATGCGCTGTGCTATTTTTGTGATGCGCTGGGGCCAGGCTTCCAAAAATGACTTTGTTTAAGATATGTATTTTCTGATCCGCTGGCCTATTTTTGTGATGCGGTGGGGCCAGTGTGTCCAAAAATGACTTTGTTTAAGATATGTATTTTTCTGATCCGCTGGCCTATTTTTGTGATGCACTGGGGCCAGTGCGTCCAAAAATGACTTTGTTTAAGATATGTATTTTTTGATCCGCTGGCCTATTTTTGTGATGCGTTGGGGCCAGTGCGTCGATAAAACAAGTTTGGTTCAACGTATTTCGCGATGCGCTACTATACTTATATAATTTTAGGTTATTTCTCCACCAGACCTGCTGTGGTCGGAAGTGGGATTTCTGGTGATCGGAAAAGGGTTTTCGGCGGTCGGAAAAGGGATTCCGGCGATCTCAAAAGTTCGAAATTCTCTCCTTCTCTAGATCTGTCCAAATGAGCCGGAAAAGGGGGTATTTATACCCGAGGTCAACCAATAGGAGGCCGCCACGTGTAGCGCGTCGAGAAATCATTCCGGCGCGTCGAGAAAATCACTCGGCACGTTTAAAAATGTCTTTGTTAGAATGCTGATTTTTAGGGCGCACTAGCTGTCAGTGCGTCCTGAAGTTCCTGAATTATTGGACGCGTTGGGGGTCAGTGCGTCCTGAAATTTCTGAATTATTGGACGCGCTAGAGGTCAGTGCGTCCTGAAATTCCTGAATTATTGGACGCGTTGGGGGTCAGTGCGTCCTGAAATTCACTTTCGTAAAACTGTCTGCATTTCTTGATGCACTGGGTGAATTTCTTGACGCGCTGAGGGTCAGTGCGTCCTAAAATTCACTTTGTAAAATTGCTTAATTTTATGATGCGCTGACCATGAATTTCTTGATGCACCGACGTACTCGTGTCTTACGAAATTGGGTTTTGCGAAACGAAGGGCTTCTAGGGCCCGCTTTGTGATGGATGTCGATGCACTGGCCCTATTTTTATGATTGAAGTAACCCTCCCAAATTTGAAGAGTTTTGATCATGATGAACGGTGGGGTCCACCACTGGCTCAATTTTCTATTTTTTGGTCAAGTGATGTGTGTTGTGATTTTTGTTAAATTAGCAGATGCACTGGCCCTACATCCAATCAAGTGATGATTTGGACACTCGTAATCATTGTTTTAAAGATCCTGACTTTTGGGACCCCAACACCTATACAATTGAGTGTGCCAAAGGCCTGAGCGTTATTAAAGGAACCAAATCAATGAACACCCATCTGTTTCAGATTGTTTGTGTGCTTTTTTTGTTATATCTTCCGGTTAGATAGATATAGAACTTCGATTCCAGTTGTGTTTTGAATCAAATCATTGGATTGAGCATGATTAAGACTAGAAGTGGATCCTTGATGCTCTAGTTTCTCTTTAATTTATCATATTTTCTCTATTTAGTTTTTTGTTTTAGTCATAGTTCTTAAACTCTGAAATTCCAAATCTTTCTAGATTCAAGTTATTAAAATAGTTTGAAGTGTTTACCTTTTTCCTGTGGATCGACCTTGGTCTCACTAAGTTATTACTACATCGCAGCCTTGCACTTGAGGCGAGTGAACACACAGCGCGGAGCAGATTTTGTGTTTATGGTGGTAGACCGATTCTAAAAAAATGGCTCAATTTATCCCCTGTAAAAAGACATACGATGTGACGAGTGTAGCCAATCTATTCTTCAGGGAGGTAGTAAAACTACACGGCATTGCCAAGACAATCACGTTTAACCGTGATATGAAGTTCATTAGTCACTTTTGATGGACTTTGTGGAGTCGATTTGACACCCAACTTTAGTTTAACAATGCGTCTTATCCATAAATTGATGGTCATACTGAAGTAGTGAATAGAACGTTGGGAAACTGTTCGCTTCCCCAAGTGTAGGGTTGTGATGTAGTAATAATCTCAGTAAGATCGAGGTCGATCCACAGGGACTTGTGTATGAAATCAGAAAATACTGCTAATGGTTTCTACTGAAGAGCCAACTATCAGAATTTTATTAATTTGATGAAAATAACACTTTTGAACTAAACTGAAGGTAATCGATTAATAAAAAGGCACTAGGGGTTCAAGGATCCACTTGTAGCATGTTCACTCCCCAAGTGTAGGGTTGCGAAGTAGTAATAATTCGGAAAGACCGAGTATCGTTCCCACAAAGATTTATGAATGGGTATTCTCAAGATTTGTCTAAAATAACCAATAATTAAGATCCTATTAAGAACTAAAGCTGGAAAATAGTTATTTAGGTTTAAATAGTAAAAGTGTAAAGTAATATCAATCTAAAAAGGCACTAGAGTACCAAGGATCCACTTTTGATAAGTTTCAATGCATTAACACAACTAGGTCTCACATAACTCAATCTGAATCGAATTCATATCTCTATCCAATCGGAATATAGGGCGGTTCAATCAACAATTATCTAAAACGGTTGTTTATTCATTGATTCGATTCCCACAACAATGCTTAGGCCTTGGGCACACTCAATTGTGTAGGCCAAGCCTCTTTCCAATCTAGTTGAGATTCACAACTATAGCTTTCATCAAATCCTGTCATTAGACTTGATTATAATCAATGATTAGAACTCTAATTAAATCAAAATCAATCAGCAAACAACTAATTCAGATTATAACAAAAGATAAGAACTTTAGTCGAATGAGCTCCCACATGAAGATCATGCCATTGTACACAAGGCAATCAAAGGGTCTACCATGCCCGGAGTCGATGATAGACCAATGAACTACACAAGCATAAACAATGCTCAGAAGATAAGCTACTAAGCTTAGAATCACTAAGAATCACATGAGCCCGGAGTCATCAAGAGATCAAAACAAAACCAAACTAGTACTTGATTCAAACTCATATTGAACTAAATTCTTCAATTAAAACATAAAAAGAAACCTAGGTTACATCAATCCATCAAAAACGAATCAACAGCTTCACCTCTTAGCCCTAGTTAAAAGGTTTTAGTTCATCTCTAACATCCTTGAACAAGAAGCCTCAAAAACATAAAAACAACTAAAATAGGAAGAAAAACTAAGAAAATTTGAAGTAGAATCCGTCTCCTAAGCTTCCTTGATGATCCACACATCCTAGCATGCCCTGGTATGAAGAGGAGAAGCCCTATTTATAGATTGGCGCAGAAGATTCCGGATTGCGCAAGGAATTACGCAATTGCGCAGAGAAAATGGGAGCTTTATGTACAATCTGTTACGCTGACGACCGGTCGCATGACCGGTCTGAGCCTGTGGACGACAAGTCGCACGACCGGTCGCAAAACTGCGAAAATAGTCCAGTGACTTTTCATAATTTCAGAACCCAGATTTTATTTTAAGGACCGGTTGCACGACCGATCTGAGTAGTGGACGACCGGTCGCATGACCGGTCGTGGGTAGCCCAGCAAACTTTGGGCAGCAGGGTCTCTTTTGTTGAATAGTCGGACCGGTCGGACGACCGGTCCTAGGCTTTGGACGACTGGTCTTCAGTGTCTTTTTCTTCCTTCTTTTCTTTATCTCCTTTGCTTCCTTCTTCATCCTTATGCACTTGGTTCTGTGATCTTCAATGTTTATAAAGTGCTCTATTTAGCCTTCATTTAATAAATCCTCTCTCTTATTCCCACAAATCCATGCATTAAATTAGTCTTTAAACCAAGAAACTATGCACAATGAGTGATGAATTGGGGTTAGAATATGCACAATTAAGAGCTCAACATAGCAATCCTTAATGCTCAATTCGCTGTGGTTTCTCACTTTCTCAACTAGAATCGTAATTAAGTTCTATCTAGTTGGATGATAGAGCAGTTAAAACAAACAATCTGTCATATACATGATTCATGTACATGATTCTCTCAATTCAAGCTAAGACTAGAGCACACTCAATTGCATAGGTCCGTCCCAATTCCAATGGGTTGAGATCACAACCATAATCATCATTAAATCCTGTCACAAGATAAAACTAGATCATGATTTGAACTTGATTCAAATCACATACACAATCCTACATACTTCAGAAATTCCAGAAAAATAGACCTTTGGCATAAAGTACCCACATGAGGATCATAGATCTAGAGCGTATTGAATCCAATTCCTCGAATCATACAGGTCTAGACTAGCTCAAAACAATTAAGAACTCAAGCAATTCTTCTAAACATCCATGAGCCATCATAAGATTAAGAAAAACTACTTGGAACTTTATTTAAACTTTAAACCATTGTTCTTCACTAATAATTCAATTCGAAACCAAATCAAACGAATTGAAACATCTTAGATTCACTACAAGCTTCAACTCTTAGCCCTAACTAAGAGGTTTAGCCGTTCATGATCCAAGGAAACATGAAAACAACTAAAGAAAGCATGAAACTAGAAAAATAAACTAGGAGGAATTGTAGAACTCCGAATCCGACTTCCGCTGTCTCCCACCGTGCTCAATCACTTCTAAGATCCCTTAGGAAGGAGCCCCAGGTCCCCTTTTATAGAATAATGCGGAGAGTTCTAGATTGCGCATGAAATTCTGGACTGCGTAGAGAAAATCGAAGCTTGTGGAACACGCTCTATTACGCTGACAACCGATTGCACTACCGGTCTGAGCTCCTGGAAGACCGGTCGCACGACCGATTTAAAAAATGCAAAAACTGTCCGGAGACTTTTTCATAAATTTGAAATCAAATTTTTAATTCAAGGACCGGTCACACGACCAGTCTGAGCAGTGGACGACCGGTCGTGGATGGTCCAGCAAGGTATGCATCTAGGTTTCTTCTGTTGAGTGTTTAGACCGGTCGGACGACCGGTCTTGGCTGCTTTTTCCTGCCCTCTTTTCTTTCTCCTTTTGCTTCCTTCTTCCATCCTTAGATGCTTGGTCTTGTGATCTTCAATGCCCATAAACAGCGTCTTTAAGCCTTCTATTGATGAATCTTCACTCTCATTCCTATAACCACAAAACCATGCATTAGTTGGGTTTTTAATCATGTCTTTCAAGCATAGTTAGTGATAAAATGGGGTTAGAATATGCACATTTAAGAGCTCAACACCCCCCCCCCCCCCCCCCAACCAGCATTTTGCTAGTCCCGAGCAAAACATGCGTGAAACAAATTTCATTCTTTAAAACCCAACTCTCATTCAAAAACTATATTTCTATATACTTAATGATATACGAGTGTAAGAATCAGGAAAACTTAGTGATAGAAGTTGAGACCTTAACCTTCTAATAACATAACAAGTATTTACATTTAAGAGCTCAACACACCCCCAACCAGCATTTTGTTAGTCCCGAGCAAAACATGCATGAAACAAATTTCATTCTTCAAAACCCAACTCTCCTTCAGAAACCATATTTCTATATACTTAATGATATGCGAGTGCAAGAATCAGGAAAACTTAGTGATAGAAGTTGAGACCTTAACCTTCTCATAACATAACAAGTATTTATATGAAATTCCTACTGATTGATTGATAAATAGAAGAATCCAAACAATTTATCCTATTGTGCTCAGTGAATGCTCATCTCATGGATTTCTGGGTTACCTTCCTTGTGAATTGATTAAGGTATGGATTCAACGGTGTATAGATCAACAACAAGCCTAGACAGGAATTTACCTTACCGTCCTTTTGACGACTTTCACACTACGTCCCATTTCCGGCTTTGGTTACGGGTAGACCATCCCCCGGTTGGTAATAGGTAGCCCTTTTCGAAATTTTCCACCATATTATCCATCATTCCCAAATTTTCATCATTCCTTTCCGTTTTCTTTTTTCATTAAATAGGATTTTTAGAAATCCATATCTTTCATTATTTTCCCATGGACAAGGATGGACAAAATACCCCGACTTAGTTTCTCAACACCTCAAATCCAAACTTAACCAATCCACAATTCTACATAATCCTTTCAAAGCGTGAGAATCGTGTAATGTGGACTAGGTGTAAAAGTGTTTAGAAGTTCTATCATCATAAAAATAGGAGAGTTCACATATAAAACTAGTCTCTTAGAGATTGCTCAAGATAATCAACTTCACTCACTGTACTTTTCCTTTTTCTTATACTCACATCATCCCAAATGTATAGAAACAAAGTTTTCCAACGGAGTTTTGAATTTTGAAAAATTAAAAAAGTTCCTACATAATTGCTCGAGATGCTACAAAACACTGGATTCATCCTAGTGATCCTACACCCCCCAACCAAATCTTGCATTGTCCTCAATGTAAAAGATATGCAATGAGCAAAACATGAGAGCAATTCAAAAATAAAGGGGAGTGAGAAAATAAAGGTGAGTGAGCAATGATAGTACCTGAGAGAATGAAAAGTGGAATTCTACCTCCTTCTAACAACCCTATGATATAGAAACAAAGTTTTCCAACGGAGTTTTGAATTTTGAAAAATTGAAAAAGTTCCTACATAATTGCTCGAGATGCTACAAAACACTGGATTCATCCTAGTGATCCTACACCCCCAACCAAATCTTGCATTGTCCTCAATGTAAAAGATATGCAATGAGCAAAACATGAGAGCAATTCAAAAATAAAGGGGAGTGAGAAAATAAAGGTGAGTGAGCAATGATAGTACCTGAGAGAATGAAAAGTGGAATTCTACCTCCTTCTAACAACCCTATGATAAAAAGCAAACAAAAGCAACAAAATCCTAATCCTGACT
Organism: Liriodendron chinense; assembly: GCA_003013855.2. Taxonomy (NCBI): domain Eukaryota; kingdom Viridiplantae; phylum Streptophyta; class Magnoliopsida; order Magnoliales; family Magnoliaceae; genus Liriodendron; species Liriodendron chinense. The sequence continues at coordinate 173,009 of ML058332.1, read as the reverse complement.
ACTCTATACCTCCATCAGACTAGGAGATCAAACATCCTAATGCACAGGATCGGTCAGAGGTATGGACATACATTCTGAAGGAAACTTCTCAAAAAACGGCTTTAATAACTGACCATTCGCCTTAAAGATATTGCCATTCCTTGGATTTAACAACTCGACGGTCCTTTATGGATAAACAGTTTGTACTATGTAGGGACCGGTCCACCGAGATCTCAATTTCTCCGGAAATAAATGTATGCGAGAATTATACATAAGGACCTTTTGATTAATCGTGAAGGTCATACGAAGAATGTTCTTGTCATGGAACACTTTCGTCTTATCCTTGTAAATTCTCGCATTTTCATATGCCTCATTCCGGAGTTCCACAAGTTTATTTAATTGAAGTTTGCGCAACGAGCTTGCCTTGTCAGAATCAAAATTCATCATCTTTATTGCCCAATACGCCCTATGTTCCAATTCTAAGGGCAAGTGACAAGCTTTCCCATAGACAAGTCTATAGGGAGACATTCCAATGGGGGTCTTAAAAGCGGTACGGTAGGCCCAGAATGCATCGGTAAGTCGAAGCGACCAATCCTTGCGATCGGGGTTCACCGTTTTCTCCAAGATATGTTTAATCTCCCTATTGGATATCTCAGCTTGTCCACTCGTTTGTGGGTGATAGGGAGTGCTCACTTTGTGATTTACGCCACATTTCTTCATTAAGGTTTCAAATGGGTGATTACAAAAGTGAGACCCTCCATCACTTATGATGACTCGAAGTGTTCCAAACCGGGGAAGGATGTTCTCTTTTAAGAAACGAATGACTGTTTTATGGTCATTATTCCGGCATGGAATCACCTCGACCAATTTGGACACATAGTCGACGTCAAGCAAGATATATAAGTTTCCAAAAGAAGATGGTAATGGACCCATGAAATTGATGCCCCAACAATCAAAATTTTCAATTGGTAAGATGGGATTGAGTGGCATCATATTTCTACGAGAAATTCCTCCCAGTTTTTGACAAGGCTCACATGTTTTACAAAACTCATGGGTGTCCTTGAACATGGTGGGCCAATAAAACCCACATTACAAAATTTTGGCTGTGGTCTTCTTAGCCGAAAAGTGGCCATCACACGCCTGAGAATGACAAAAGGAGATGATACTATGTTTCTCATCATCCAGCACACATCTCCTTATAATTTGATCGGGACAATACTTGAATAAGTAAGGATCGTCCCATAGGAATTTCCTCACCTCGTTGAAGAACTTTTCTTTATCGTGTTTTTTTCAATGTGTTGGAGTTGTACCTGTAGCAAGATAGTTAGCAATGTCCGCATACCAAGGCAATTGGGAGACTTTAAAAAGTTGTTCATCAGGGAACATGTCATTGATCGCAGTCGTCTCAGGGGAATCGGTGAGAACAAGTCGAGAGAGATGGTCAGCCACTACGTTTTCTACTCCTTTCTTATCACGTATTTCTATGTCAAATTGTTGGAGTAGGAGGATCCATCTTAACAAACGTGGCTTAGCATCCTTCTTAGAGAGAAGGTACTTAAGCGCGGCATGATCGGTGAATATGATGGTCTTGGATCCAATCAAGTAGGACCTAAACTTGTCCAAGGCTAAAACTACTACTAAAAGTTCTTTTTCTGTAGTAGTGTAGTTTGCTTGGGCTGAGTTTAAAGTTCTACTTGCATAGTAGATAACACATGGCTTCTTCTCTTTTCTTTGACCTAGCACAGCCCCAATAGCGTAGTCGCTCGCATCGCACATAATTTCAAAAGGAAGGCTCCAATCAGGTGGTTGCATTATGGGAGCACATGTCAACATACCTTTAAGTTTAGTAAAAGCATTTTGACAATCTTCATTCCACTTGAATGAGTTCTCCTTTTGAAGTAGGTTACATAAAGGACGAGAGAGTGAACTGAAGTCCTTTATGAACCGTCTATAAAATCCAGCATGTCCCAAAAAGGACCGCACATCTCGTATGCTCTTGGGTGGTGGAAGGTTAGAGATAAGATCTATTTTAGCTTTGTCCACCTCGATTTCATTTTATGAGACGATGTGACCAAGTACAATCCCCTTTTGAACCATGAAGTAACATTTCTCCCAATTCAACACAAGGTTCTTCTCTTCACATCTTTTCAACATAGATTTCAAGTGCATAAGGCACTCATCAAAGCTACAACCAAATACTGAGAAATCATCCATGAAGACTTTGAGAATTGTCTCCACCATATCAGAAAAAATACTCAGCATACAACGCTGAAAAGTGGTAGGGGCATTACATGTGAATGGACATCCGTCGATAGGCGAAAGTGCTGAATGGACATGTGAATGTAGTCTTCTCTTGGTCCTCTAGGGTGATCTCTATTTGGTTGTACCCTGAATAGCCATCAAGGAAGCAAAAAATGGGAATAACCTGCCAACCTTTCTAAAATTTGATCAACAAATGGTAAGGGAATGTGGTCTTTCCTTGTAACTGTGTTTAGCTTCCTGTAGTCAATGCACATTCTCTAACTGGTAGTGACTCTGGTTGGTACGAGTTCATTATTGGCATTGGCTACGATGGTTATTCCGGATTTCTTAAGCACCACTTGAGTTGGGCTCACCCATTGACTATCGGATATTGGATAAATGATACCCACATCCAATAGTTTCACCACTTCGGCCTTAATCACCTCTTTCATGTTTGGATTGAGGCGTCTTTGTGGTTGCCTAGATGTCTTTGCATTTTCCTCAAGGTGTATGCGATGAGTACAAATCAGTGGGTCTATGCCTTTGAGATCCGCAATCGACCATCCAATGGCACTCTTATGCTCATTAGAGTGGCGATTAGCCTACTCTCTTGTTCCTCATCCAAGTGGGAAGAAATCACCACCGGATATGTCTCATCTCGACCTAAATATACATATTTCAAATCACTTGGTAATGGTTTTACGTCGAGTGTTGGTGCCTTGATATTGGATGGGAGGGGCTTGTTCTCGTTTAAGGGTAAAAGCTCAAATAGTGCCCTTCATCTTTTGTTATCAAGTATCGGCATCACATCTAAAATGGCATCTATCTCTCGTATTGTGTCATCATTTATCTCATGAGAGTGGGCCACACATGCCTTCAAAGGGTTGGAATATAATGTCAAGGGGAATGTATCCTCCACGAATGATTCAATCAAATTTATCTCGTGGATCTCATCATCAACTTCCCGTGGTTATTTGCATAAATCAAATATATTCAGCTCGAGAGTCATATTTCCAAAAGACATTTGTACAAGCCCATTTCTACAATTGATAATCGCATTGGAAGTAGCTAGAAAATGGCGGCCAAGTATGACAGGAATTTGAGCACCGGTACCTATCACGGGATGTGTATCCAAGACAATAAAGTCTACTGGGTAGTAGAATTTATCAACTTGGACTAAAACATCCCCAATCACTCCTCTCGGTATATGAATAGATCTATCAGCAAGTTGGAGTGTGGTTTTGCTGGGTTTCAATTCACCTAACACAAGTTGTTCATAAACCGAGTACAGAATGAGGTTAACACTTGCCCCTAAATCGAGTAAGGCTTATTTAATCCGTAGTCTCCTATGATGCATGAGATGGTTGGACTACCCAGATCCTTGTATTTTTGGGGCACCTCTTATTTGATAATAGCATTCAAATTCTCAGTCAAAAGTACTTTGCTGTGAACATTGTGCTTCCTTTTGACTGTACACCATTCCTTTAGAAATTTGGCACAGGATGATATTTGTTTTATGGCATCCAACAACGAGATGTTGATCTTCACCTGCTTAAAAACCTCTAAAATTTTTAGGTTTTTGTCTAAAAGTTTGGGTGAAATCAACCTTTGAGGAAATGGGGCAACCGGCTTGTATTGCCTTTCCGGTTCTTTCTCTTGTGGAGTGTTGTTCGGGCTATCATCCTCTTTGGAATTTTTCAGATCATTAGGCTTTGGGGCCTTCACCGGATTAGATTTATCAACTATTTTTCCACTTCTCAAAGTGGTGATAGCTTGAACATGCTCCATATGTTGGGAGGATGAGCTTGCGTCTTTTATCTCAAATTGGGTCCTTGGGTTAGGAAGAGGTTGGGCAGGAAGTGTGCCTTTCTCCCTAACACTGAGGTGAGATTCAACGCTAGCCATTGAGGTTTTCAATTCATTGATGGCTTGAGTTGAATTTTGATTAAATTTCAATTGCTCTTGCATGAACCCATCTATTTTCAGAGAATTAGTCTTGTTATATTCAGCTTGAACTGATATGAATGCACCCAACATCTCCTCTAGCGTAGCTTTTGGTGTAATGATTAGGGATTGACCTAGTAGAGGTTGAGCTTGAGGGGTATTGTTTGCATTTGCAGTGGGTCCATTCCTCCAACTGAAATTGGGATGGTTCTTCCAACTAGAATTATACGTGTTTGAGTTTGGAGCACTAAATGGCCGTTGATAATTGTTTATGGCATTTGATTGTTCTTGTAAGTTATCTTCGAATGCTGAAATTGTGGGACAATCTTGTGTGGCATGTTGATTTTCGGCACAAATTCCACAAACAGTTTTAATGTCTTTTGAGTTGATCGTCTCTCCTTTCTTCAATTCTATGGCCTCGACTTTTCTTGTGAGGTTAGCCATACGTGCACTTATATTATCTTCTTCTGAGAGAACATAAATTCCTCCTTTTTCCTTTTGTTGGCTAGTCTTGAAATTTATTGGTTTAGATGTATCTCAAGACTGTGTATTCTCGGCCAATTCATCAAGATAATCCCATGCTTCTTCGGCTTCCTTATTCATGAATTCCCCATTACACATCATCTCTACGAACTGACGCATGGGTGAAGTCAGTCCTTCATAGAAAAAGCTTATAAGCCGCCAAATTTCGTAGCCATGATGTGGGCATGCATTTAACAAGTCCTTAAACCTCTCCCAACATTGGAAGAAGGTCTCATCCTCTTTTTGGGCAAAATTCATGATAGGGCGCCTCAACATGTTCGTTTTGTGAGTTGGGAAGAACTTTTTAATGAACTCCCTAGACATCTCAGTCCATGTGCCAATTGATCTTGGCCTTAATGCATGAAGCCAACCTTTACCTTTCTCTTTAAGGGTAAAAGGAAATAATTTAAGTCTCACCACATCATCGGTTATATTTGCAAAGTGCATTGTGGCTATCACCTCATCAAATTCCTTAAGATGTTGATAAGCACTTTCACTGTCTAGTCCATGGAATCTCGGGAGGAGTTGGATTACTCCCAGTTTCAAATCTACGTTCCTTGCATTTTGTGGAAAAACTATGCATGAGGGAGTGCTCGCTCTTGCTGGTTGCAAATAATCACGTAATGTTCTGGGTCGAAGAACATTCTCGACCACATTCTCTCCTGTTTTGGTTTGGTTTTGGCCCAGATTTTGATTGGCCATAGGGTTGGGTTGATTTGTAGCCATACTTTCAGATAAAATTGGAGAATTTAAATGTCTCCTAGCACGTGGTTCTCTGTCAATTCCTTCTACTATTCACCCTTCACTAATGAGTTGGTTATTAGAATCCCGAGCCCAATTTGGCATGCAAATCCTAAAAGAATGAAACAAAAAATAATTCTTTCTTCCTTCCTTTACTTCTCTCCAAGACCGAAGCACAAGGTGTCTTGCAATGGCTGAGCCAGAAGCAAGGATAGAGACTAATTTCTCCTGATCAATAGGGGTTCAAAGAACTCCCCACCCACTCTTTGAATCTTTTGAAAAAAGTGCAAAAAAAGGAATAAAAAGGAATAGGGTTGAGAAGAGAAATCTCTGAGCACAAGGTGATCCAAGACAGCAGTGCCAACCAATAAGAATCAAGGCGGCACAAGGCCAACCTATCAGAGATCCAAAAAGGAGTCTCCATCCACTCTACAAAAGATGAATATGATAGGAATAAATAGGGGAAGAAGAAGAGTAAGGTTAGAAAGATAAAACCTGATTTGAGAACTTAAGATCCCTAACTTCTTCTTCAACTTCTTAAAATCCCTGCAAAAGAAAAAATCAAAACAAAACAAACTAAGTTAGTACTATTCCTAAAAATTTCAATAGAAACTATCTTTAAAAATTCTGTTAAAACCGTCAAAGTCCCCGGCAACGGCGCCAAAAACTTGTTCACTTCCCCAAGTGTAGGGTTGTGATGTAGTAATAATCTCGGTAAGACCAAGGTCGATCCACAGGGACTTGTGGAGGAAATCACAAAATACTGCTAATGGTTTCTACTGAAGAGCCAACTATCAGAATTTTAGTAATTTGATGAAGATAACACTTTTGAACTAAACTGAAGGTAATCGATTAATAAAAAGGCACTAGGGGTTCAAGGATCCACTTGTAGCAATCATTGATGCTCAATTCGCTGTGGTTTCTCACTTTCTCAACTAGAATTGAAATTAAGTTTTATCTAGTCGAATGATAGAGCAGTTAAAACAAACAATCTGTCATATGCATGATTCATGTACATGATTCTCTCAATTCAAGCTAGGACTAGAGCACACTCAATTGCATAGGTCAGTCCCAATTCCAATAGGTTAAGATCACAACCATAATCATCATTAAATCCTGTCACAAGATAAAACTAGATCATGATTTGAACTTGATCCAAATCACATACACAATCCTACATACTTCAGAAATTCCAGAAAACTAGACCTTTGGCATGAAGTACCCACATGAGGATCATAGATCTAGAGCATATTGAATCCAATTCCTTGGATCGTACAGGTCTAGATTAGCTCAAAACAATTAAGAACTCAAGCAATTCTTCTAAACATCCATGAGCCATCATAAGATTAAGAAAAACTACTTATAACTTTATTTAAACTTCAAACCATTGTTCTTCACTAATAATTCAACTTGAAACCAAATCAAATGAATTGAAACATCTTAGATTCACTACAAGCTTCACCTCTTAGCCCTAGCTAAGAGGTTTAGCCGTTCATGATCCAAGGAAACATGAAAACAACTAAAGAAAGCATGAAACTAGAAAAATAAACTAGGACTAGTTGTAGAACTCCGAATCCAACTTCCACCATCTCCCATCGTGCTGAATCACTTCTAGGGTCCCTTAGGATGGAGCCTTAGGTCCCCTTTTATAGAATAGTTCGGAGAGTTCTAGATTGCGCACAAAATCCCAGACTGCACAGAGAAAATCGGAGCTTGTGGAACACGCTCTGTTACGCAGACGACCGGTCGCACGACCAGTCTAAAAAATGCAAAAACTGTCCAGAGACTTTTTCATAAATTCGAACTCAGATTTTTAATTCAAGGACCGGTCGCATGACTGGTCTGAGCAGTGGACGACGACCGGTCGTGGATGGCCCAACAAGGTATGCATCTAGGTTTCTTCTGTTGAGTGTTCGGACCGGTCGGATGACCGGTCTTGGCTGCTTTTTCCTGCCCTCTTTTTTTTCTCCTTTTGCTTCCTTCTTCCATCCTTTGACACTTGGTCTTGTGATCTTCAATGCCCATAAATAGTGTCTTTGAGCCTTCTATTGATGAATCTTCACTCTCATTCCTCTAACCACAAAACCATGCATTAGTTGGGTCTTTAATCATGTCTTTCAAGTATAGTTAGTGATAAAATGGGGTTAGAATATGCACATTTAGGAGCTCAACAGAAACCTCATCCGATGCATCTCTGGGGATAAGCCAAAACTGTGGTACTTAGCCCTATCTCAAGCTAAGTTCGCCTTCAATAACATGTTGAACTGATCTATGGAAAAGTCACCATTCCAAATCCTCTATGGATGAGTTCCCTGTCACATCCTCAACTTGGTTCCATTGCCCAAGCTTCCAGGGATGAGCATCGCCACTCAACCTATGGCCGAGCATATCACAGAAATTCATAACGAAGTACGGAACAAGTTGTTGTAATCAAATGTGAAATACGAGGAAGATGCATGACACGCGTTGAAGGTCCAAAGTATTCAAGGTTGGGGATCAAGTGATGGTCCATTTGCGCAAGAAACGCTTCTGATCCGGTGCGTACAACAAGTTGAAGCAGAAGAAGATTGACTAGTGCCGATTCTCCGAAAGATCAATGACAACGCTTATGTTGTCGACCTTTCCGATGAGTACGAACTCTTCTGCACTTTCAATGTAGCCAAGATTTGTTCAAATACCATGAACCAGAAGTGAACGAGAACTTGAGGTCGAGTTCTTTTAAAGGTGGAGGGACTGATGTAAAGAGAGTCGTCGAAGAATACGTGATGCGGGTGGATTGAAGCAAGGTTGGAAAAGAGTTGAAGACCCAGAAAAACTGCACCAGAAAAGGTGATGGTTCTGCCATTAGTGACAGTTTAGGATCAATTTGGTTTTGTCCTTCTTGAAATAGTGAATTTTTTGGAAAAAATCACCCCTAAATGTGTTTTGTTTTCGAACTTTGGGTATGAAATTCCTGAGTTCTCGCTCCAGTCACCTAAACACAATAGGCATAGGGACATTCCGTATTTCCTGGATTGAAACTGATTGAGCATTACGTTGTGGGAAAGGTACTAGCAATAACGACACCGCATTTCGCACGGAGTTGATCTTAATATTTGGCTGAGGTGCCGTTTGGGCTCTTTCAGCGATAGGGCCATCAATCAATTTATGCTCTCGGTCATGCTAGCCATCCATCTATTAAAAAATTCACATTCAAGCCGGGTTTGATCAACATAGGTGAGTGAAAGCTCGACTTGAGCTGGCTCATTGGACGTGGATGCTCGAGTGATACTGTAACTCATGCTCGGTTATTTATCTCAATCTCACAGTGAATGGAAAACCAAATTGGATTTGATGTTCCATTGAGCGTGCCAAAAATTGTTGGTCCTCAATTGGATCAATGCTTCTGGCACGTGTGTGTTTGTGCAAGCATGCTATCACTGACGGTGCGACTTGATTGCAACCGGTTTAACTTCGATCCCAAGTGCCAAAATAGGCAGATACGTCTTGCTTAACTGTACATGACCAAAGCATGAAGAGGTCGGACCCCTATTCAGCCTCTCGCTACTAAGTTCAAAGTGATCAGGCGATTGATGAAGGGTAGAGTTCATCCTCCAGAATGGGTTCACCTTGCCTTTCATCAGAAATGACTTATTTCTTATACAAAACCAATGACAGTGATAGACAGTCAAGTAGATCGACTGTCAGACAAACAATTCAATAGGAAGAGAACAGATCGTATTGAGATAAGTTCATCCAGCGGAGGTGGACTAGCAATTACAACTAAGTTCGTCCAGCAGAGGAGGACTAGCAATTACAACTAAGTTCGTCCAGCGGGCGTGGACTAGCAATTACAAATACTAGATTTTGGACTATTCAAAGATAGGCTACGGAAAAGATAAATAGAATTTGTTTGTTTGTTTGGTGTGAGACTCTTTGTTCTGTCAATCTTCTTCATTATTTATAGGTTGAGTAGAATAATCTCAATCCCTTTTTTATTTAGTTGTCATGACTATTGAACTTCCTTGGGACCGTTCCTCTTCTTGTAATATTTCGATCTCTCCAAGACATAACTAGTCCATTCGACTCCTCGATGACGTGCTCTAATCATCCAACGCCAATTGTCCGCTCAAAAAATCCACTCCATATATTTCCATGGATTGCATGAGTGATGTATAACTTCTGCGCAAGTCATGGCCGAGTCTGTTCTCTGGCCGAGGTCTGTCTTGGCCAACTTGGTCGAAATAGTTTGGCCGAGTCTGTCCTTGGTCGATCAAGCTTTGTCTTTGCCTTGAATTGTTTGGGTCGGTAAGAGACAGGTACCAATACTAATATGTATTTTTATTTTTTAATTTTAAAGTTCTTCTCAGCTGACAACAGCTTATGCCAGCACCTGTGACGTGGACCAATAATAACGTATGGCACCGGAATTGTCTGTGCATTCCACACAGAAGATCAGCACTCAGAGAAGAAACGCGTGGCACAAAATTTAAAAGTCAATCTGATATTGTACATGCACATGCATTGAAAATTTTATATACGAGACATGCATATAACTCAATCTAACCGTTCAAATAGTAACAAACAAATTAGATGGCTTATCAAACGATTTGAAATAATTTCCAAATGGTCGATTGATGGGCATTTAAAATTAAAATGTTCAAGGGTCCAAGTTTAATATCCATCTATCAAATGATAGGATCTAAGTAAATCCGTTTTTCAGATTGTAATCTACGTACCGTTTCCCCGATTACGACTTCTATAGACAAGCAAAGGGATGAAAAGTATCAATTAAATCTCGCTTGTTTTGGTTTTTTGGAATCTTTTCTTGCAGGAATTCAATCATCTCTGCCAGCGTCTGGTCAAAATGATGCACATATTGGCCGCATGTGTTCGATAATTGCGTCTCAATCCAGCTCTCGGATTTATGGCCCGGTCCCACTATTTTGTAAGATATCCCGTTGAATTTGAAACTCTCCAATCAGAAATGGTGGTTGAATGAACTTTCATGTGGGTATTCATTGGATTTGACGAGTCCTTTTTACTTTTGGGTTTTAAAGAGATGAGTGTTTGAATTCCTTGAATGATTTTTGTGGGTTATGTATTTCTTGTTCTTATGTCGCGTTAACTTGCAGGTTAGTGGTAGAATTCTGTATCTTCTACTCATCTTTTGATTTCTAATTCTTTTTTTTCTTTTTTCTTTTCTTTTTTTTTTTTTTTCATTTGGGTGTTGTTGGATTTTCATGGATTTTGATGCATGATGTGAGTAGAGCTGAAGTGGGTATTTACTAACATTAATATTGGGTTTTAATGAGTAGAGAGGAATGTGTTGTGGGTAAAGAGCCGACCTGAAAGAAAGTTGATAGTGCCGACCCGGGAAAGACGAGCCGACCCGTTTCAGGTTCCGGATTCAAGTCGGGTCGTATTAACCCGATAAAAATTGGTCGGCTCGGCCCGATGTAATAAAGATCGTCTTAAGCGAGCTGAACTGTAAATCCGTGATCTTGGGCTCACGCCGAGATATCAGGAGGAAAGATTGACATCCCCAGCTTTTAGGGATAAGGATCTTTGTTCGTTATGGGCAGATCCGAGGATCTTGGGAACCCAGCTGGCAGTCCACTGGAATTACGACTCTCCGAAAGGCAAACAGTTTCGCGACCTAAGTCTATAAATAAGGATGTTCTCTCCATTATCAAGGTATGAAAACTGATACTGATCTACACTAAGATATTCCATTATCAAAGATCGCTGACTTAGGCATTGGAGGGTTACCGGCTGGGCCCCCAGCCACTCCCCTTATTCTCTATATTCCTTTGCAGGATCTAAGGACTCCGCCATCTCAGTCATTTTCTACCAGAAGTTCGACTCCATCTAACCGTCTAGATAATAAATCTGCATCTTCGTCTATTGACCATTTTTTGGTAACAACAGATTGGCGCCATCTGTGGGAAGCGCCTTCTTCCTTTAACTAGGAAGTCCGTGTTCTCACCCAATCGTCTAAGACGATTTCAACATCTTCTCTCCCTTTCGCAATGGCCGGGAAGAGAAAGTACAAAGGGAAAGCACCCGCGATCGCCGGACATTCAGACGATTAGATGTCAGAAAATGAAGGATCGTTTCCTGAAACCCCCGCCATACAACTTGGAGGGGATTCTCCTCGTTATACTCAGCAAAGGGAGTAGCAGAGACCTCGTAATCGAGGAATGAGGTTGTCTCTTCTCGAAGAGCAGGTGGGGGGAGTCAACCAAAAGCTGGGGGGCGTCGATGAACGATTCGGCTACGTGGACCAGAGGTTGGACGAGATTAAGGCTCTCCTAACCGGTCTGGTCCATCCAACGGTCGTAAATGAGAGAGACCGTGAAGGGCCTCAGCCTACTCACCCCCGGCCTCAACAATCCCAGCACTCTCACCAGACTCGGCCGTCGCAGCGTTCTCAGCAGCCCATTCCGGTCAAAGAAAGCGAGGCCGCCAGCAAATCAACCGGGGCAAGGTCTCGACCAGCAAAGGACTTGCCTGCCAACGATCTGCGACACCGGCTCGAGGAACGGAGGACGGCTCGTCTCGAACATGAACGGGCTGATCGTGAAGCCAGTAACCGGGTAAACGACAACCTAAGCCCGCTGGAGGCCGAGCTGAAAGAACTCCGGGAACAAATGGGCGATATACAGAGAGCACAACGCGCCCAAGCACCGATCGCAGTAGACACGTTGGTCGACTCATCTGAGTCGCCATTCACCGACGAGATTCGTGAGGAACCCCTTCCCAAAGGGTTTAAAGTTCCTCAGCTGAAGCAATATTCAGGGATAGGAGATCCGGCGGAGCACTTAGAAAACTTCAAAGTCCGCATGGACCTCCTCGGGGCTAACGGACACATTATGTGTAAAGCTTTTTCGTTGTCCTTGACGAGCTCGGCATGGACTTGGTTTCGCAACCTTAAACCCAGAACTATCAGCTCATTCTCTCAATTAAGCCGAGCCTTCGCCACTCAGTTCATCGGGAGCACCGGCCCGAGGAAGCATTCGACACACCTTGCAGCAATCAGGCAAAAAGAAGACGAGTCCCTAAAAGATTATCTCGCGTGCTTCAATTCTGAAGTGGTACAAGTTGAAAATCTCTCACAAGATGTGTTGTTACACACCATGATTGGAGGGCTACGAGACCGAAGGTTTCTTTGGTCTGTTGGAGAAGAGCCACCCCAGTCTGTGGCCGAATTTTTAGATCGAGCGGCTAAACACATCAACGCCGAAGAACTGGTTAATGCTCATCAACCGACGACCAGGAATAAGGATCGTCAGGATAGCAGCAGCTCGAAAAAACACAGGTCGGAGCGGAAGTCGGAACGGAGGTCGCCAGCTCGGAACGGACCTGCCCGTGGAACGAAACCACCTGCGCCACGGTTTGAAAAGTATACGCCGCTCAATAAAACCATCGAGTAAGTGTATTTAGCAGAGAAAGGTAGGTACAACTTTGAACGACCTGCAAAAATAAAGACTGACCCCAATAGAAGGTCGAAATCAAGGTACTGTCTGTACCATAAAGACCACGGTCACAACACCATGGATTGCTTTGATTTAAAACGACAAATAGAGACCCTCATCCAACAGGGATTTCTAAAAGACTACATCGCTCAGCGTCAAGACGGTCGGAGAAACGAAGATCAGTCAGCCGACCTGAACGAAGAACTGAATAACAACCCTGTGGAAGAAATTCACATGATCTTCGGCGGACCGACCACTGGAGATTCCGGGAATTCGCGCAAAAATTATGTGAGACAAGCAAGAACATCCCAACCAGAACCGGGACTGTCCGGACTGTCTGTGAACATCGCCAGCCGACCTTCAAAAGTGGCAAAAGTTACATCTCGGGCGATAACGTTTACTGAAGAAGATGCCCGAGGAATCGTGCACCCACATGACAACTCCCTCATCGTCTCAATGGTGGTGGCGAACAAAAGGCTCCACCGGATGATGATCGATACAGGAAGCTCGTCAGACATTTTGTACGCTTCAGCTTTCGAAAGAATGAAGATCGATCGTTCCAGATTAAGGCCAGTCAAGATGGCGTTAACTGGATTCACAGGAGATAACGTCATGCCGGAAGGAGAAATAACCTTACCAATCACGGCCGGGGAAGAACCTAATCAAAAAATGATTATGGTCGATTTCCTCGTTGTGAACACCCCCTCTGCCTATAACGCCATCATCGGCCGCCCTATCTTGCGAGCTCTCAAAGCTGCCGTTTCCATCTATCACCTAACGATGAAGTTCGAAACTGATGAAGGGGTCGACGTAGTCAGGGGAGACCAGCAAGAAGCCCGGCGTTGCTACGAACTTTCTCTGAGAGGGAAAAATAAAGGCACAATATCAACTGTCTCTCATGCGTCCTCCTTGGACCCGAGAGAAGACGAGCAGGAGCGCGGATCACCAGCAGAGGAGTTGGTCGATATTCACTTGTCGGAAGCCGATCCGACCAGGGTTATTCAGATCGGGTCACGTTTGACAGACGAGGTACGAGATAATTTGGTAAACTTTTTAAAGGAGCATATAGATGTTTTTGCCTGGTCCCATGAAGAAATGCCCGGAATTTGTCCGGAGGTAATGGTCCACCGACTCAATGTCGACCCGACCATCAGACCGATCCGTAAAAAAAGGCGTACTTTCAACACGGAAAGGTACGCGATAATCGAGGAAGAGGTACAGAAACTATGCAAGGCAGGGTTTGTCCAAGAAATATGCTATCCAGATTGGTTGGCGAATGTTGTCCTCGTCAAAAAGACCAATGGAAAATGGAGGGTCTGTGTGGATTACACCGACCTGAACAAAGCTTGCCCTAAGGACAGCTTCCCGCCACCAAGGATAGATCAGCTCGTCGACGCAACTGCTGGGCACGAACTCCTCAACTTTATGGACGCCTTTTCTGGGTATAATCAAATCCAGATGTACGCTCCTGATCGGCAAAAGACCGCATTCATCACCGACCGGGGCCTCTACTGCTACAAGGTCATGCCCTTCGGGCTCAAGAACGCCGGGGCAACCTACCAACGACTGGTATACAAGATGTTTGCGGATCAACTAGGCAAAACTATAGAGGTATATGTCGACGACATGCTCATCAAAAGTAAGCGCTCAGAAGATCACGTCAACAACTTACGCACTGCATTCAGAATATTAAGGAAGTATCGTATGAAGCTCAACCCTAGCAAATGCGCCTTTGGAGTAAGCTCGAAAAAATTCCTTGGCTTCATGGTAAACCAGCGAGGAATTGAAGCCAATCCAGAAAAAATCCAGGCCCTCCTCGGTATGAGCTCGCCTCGCACAGTTAAGGAAATTCAGCGGCTCACAGGAAGGATCGCAGCACTCAACAGGTTTGTTTCAAAGGCTACTGACCGATGTCTTCCCTTCTTCAAACAGCTGGGTAAATGTAAGGAAATGACATGGACTCCAGAATGCGAGCAAGCTTTTGTGGAGCTGAAAGCCTACCTCGGCTCCCCACCGCTATTGTCCAAGCCGGTGCATAGAGAAGAATTGCTCCTGTACCTAGCAGTCTCATAAGTAGCGGTCAGCTCGGCTCTTGTCCGAGACGACGAGGGAATACAAAGGCCTGTTTATTACACGAGCAAAGCCTTGATCGACTCAGAAACACGATACCCTTAAATCGAAAAACTCGCCCTGGCTTTAATCACCTCAGCCCGCAAGTTGAGGCCATACTTCCAAGCGCATCCGATAGCTGTGTTAACCGATCAGCCATTACGGCAAGTGCTGCAGAATCCCCAAACATCAGGTCGCCTCGTCAAATGGGTCGTCGAATTGGGCGAATTCGATATACGGTATCGACCTCGTACTGCAATCAAGGGACAAGCTGTAGCCGACTTCATCGTCGAATTAACCGAGCCTCACGGGGCTGAGTGCGGTCGTGAACTTGTCCAGAATCCGGGCGTAAGGCATATCACACCTTCTTGGATATTGCACGTCGACGGGTCTTCCAATTCACAGGGCAGTGGAGCTGGCCTCGTTCTGTCCTCACCTGATGGGATCAAAATTCAGTATGCACTTCAATTCGGATTTCGAGCTTCTAATAATGAAGCGGAATATGAAGCCCTCTTAGCCGGTCTTCGCCTCGCCTCGGAAATAGGAATCCGATCGGTAAGGGTATTCAGCGACTCACAACTTGTGGTCGGACAGGTGACTGCAGAATATCAGGCAAAGGGAGGAAGAATGGCTGCATATCTGAACAAAGCTCAGGAGCTACTGTTACGTTTCGACCATTATGAAATCGTTCAAATCCCAAGAGATGGGAACACAAACGCAGATGCTCTCGCGAAGCTTGCATCATCAGCAGACGACGAGCTCGGTAGAATGATACCCATCGAGTTCCTCTCTCAGCGCAGCATATCGTCAAAAGAAGTCACGGGAGTTTTTCCTATATCGGAGAATCCAGATTGGAGGGATCCTATTATCCAATTTTTACAATCGAGCGAGTTACCTGACGACCAGAAAGAAGCTCGGCGCATCCGCTATAGATCAGCTCGATATACGCTGATAGATGGGGTCCTCTATAAGAAGGGATTCTCCCGCCCGTGTCTGCGTTGTTTAGGACCTGAAGAAGCTGATTACGTACTACGTGAAATCCACTACGGATGTTGCGGGAATCATTCCGGAGCACGAGCACTCACACAGAAGTCTATTCGACAGGGTTATTATTGGCCCACCATCCAACAAGAGGCCCGAGAGACCGTTAAAAGATGCGACAAGTGTCAACGATTCGCCCCAATACCTCACCTGCCGCCTGAAGAGCTCACTCCTATGGCTGGACCCTAGCCGTTTGCTCAATGGGGAGTCGATATCATCGGTCCACTCGGACGGGAAAAGGACAAGTTAAATATGCAATTGTCGCCGTCGACTACTTCACAAAGTGGGCCAAAGCAGAACCACTGACTACCATCACAGAAAAGAAGACGACGGACTTCATTTGGAGAGCGATTGTGTGTCGTTTTAGGATCCCGAATACCATAATCACAGACAACGGGCGACAGTTCGACAATCAAGGATTTCGTACATTTTACACTGGATTGGGCATTAAAAATGTATATTCGTCTCCTCACCACCCACAAACCAACGGTCAGGTCGAAGCAGTCAACAAAATTATCAAGAACCATCTCAAAACGAAGCTCAGAGAAAGAAAGGGGGCTTGGGCGGAAGAACTTCCTGAGGTGCTGTGGGCCTACCGAACCACAACTCGGTCTACTACTGGGGAGACCCCCTTCTTCCTGGCATTTGGAGCCGAAACCGTTGTGCCGGTGGAAATTGGAATGCCCACGAGCAGAACGAGCTATCATCGACCCAACCAAAATGAAGGTCAGCTGCGAATGAGCCTAGACCTACTCGACGAAGCAAGAGAAGCTTCTCAAGTACGAATAGCTGCATATCAACAGAGGGTTTGACGATACTACAACTCGAAAGTAAAAGAGCGACGATTCCAAGCCGGTGACCTCGTCCTTAAAAAGGTGAACACAAATGACAAGACCGGCGTATTCGGCCCTAACTGGGAAGGGCCATATAAGGTCGTCAGCTCACGTCGTCTCGGCACTTATCGGCTCGAAAACATGGAGGATAAACCACTTCCTCATCCATGGAATGCTGAACATATCAAAATCTACTATCCGTAAACAAAGGGCCGTACTCGGCGCAAAGTATGTGTTTCGGAACAATAATTTAATAAAGTCCTCTCCTAGGAGTTTTTTTATGACATTCTTTCAATACAACCTAATAGTACATTTAAGCTTACTGAAATGCATGGGACAATAGGTGGCCGACCTGGCTAGCCAGTCCCAGATCAGTTCGACCATACAAACTCGATACATCAACGACAATACGAAAGTAAAATCTACAAAGGGATTAGCAAAATCTGCCTCAAAGGGCTTGTATTCAAAATTAAATGTTGTGTACATCTTGAAAATAAAAAATAAAAAAATACAAATCCTATCTACTCCTTGCCAGCTCCAGACGGGCCAGCACCATCGTCTCCGACCCGCGCCTCCTCCTCCTCCTCGTCCTCGTCCACAGGCGTAAGGTCAAGGGTTGGAAAATGCTTAAGTACAAGACGCCTGCATTCTGGAAGCCGTCGTTGTACAAATCCTCAGAAACTACAGATAACTTCTCGTACTCAGCCTTCGCCCCATTAATCTCTGCCAGGGACTTCAGCTAGACCTCTTTCAAAAGCCTAGCCAGGCTCATCTTCTCCTCCTCAGCCGTCTTCAGAGCAACCTCAAGAGATTCAGCCTTATTTTCGTCGGATAGGGCCTTGGCCTTTGCCTCCTTCAGAGCCTCTTCTAGAGACTGGACCTGAACCTGAGATACCTCCAGTTCCGATTGCGCGACCTTCAACTCGGACTGGGTAGACTTCAGCTCGGACTAAGGTTCCTTCAGAAGAAGGATACATTTTTTCAGCTCGGCCTTCACGGCTTCAGTCTTCGTCTTCCACGAAGAAGCAGCAACCAGAGCTTTCTGCATCTGGCGGTTCCGCTCGGCCATCACCTGATGGATCATGATCAGTGCAGCCGAATCCTGCGAAAGTGATACAGTTAGCATGCAAGTCAGAAAGCATCACGGGTATGTGAAAAAAAAATTAAAGAAGTTCGTGAAATTACCCTGAGACTGCTCTCTATTACCACCCCGACCATCTGATCCGGGTCGGAGGAGGCTATGATATTCAGATCTTGGGGGATGGTGTGGTTAACACGCATATATGCGTTGACACCCTCCATCCAAGATGAATACTGCTCCGTTAACGGAGGCATCTCGACCCGGTCCTCCCGTTGCTCAGCAGGAGTAGCGGGAGCAGCGCTTGGCTGAGGAGGATGACTGGTGGAGGCGCCAGCAGCAGGTTGTTCAGGTCTAGCTGCAGCAGGTTGAGAGGTTTGGGAGGAGACAGTTGGAGGCGCAGGAATATTGATGGGCTCAGCTCGTGAGCCCGAGTTATCCAGCACGTTGATCACCGGGTCATCAGCAGATGTCACCGGGGTGGCCGTCGGCTCGGTTCTGGATGGTGCGGAATCCGAGCTGGGAAGCTGCCTGGACCCACAGACGAAGGATTGGGGCAAGCGAGGCGGTCTCTGCGCCTCGGCAGTAGCCACCCTCTTCCTAGGGGGCTTGGCAGAGCTCTGCCTGTGGTCCAGAAATCGAGCTGAAATCTTCCGCTTGGAGACTGCCTTCGGAGCCATTCTTGTCTAAGAAAAGGAAGAAAAAATGAGAAGACAAAAACAGAAGACGAAGAAATAAGTTATCGGCTCAGCTTACCGACCTGATTCAGAAATGGAGTTGAATGTGATCACTCTTCGGAAGTCCCTCTCTGTAGCAGGGAGAGCTCGGGCTTTGTGGATCTGTCTCTCTTGAGCAACGGACAAAGCCACCCGAATGGTCGCCGACACTGTATGAGGAGCAAATACATATGTTAAAAAAAAAACAAAAAAAAAGTTCGAGAAAATCGAAAAAATCAGTTAGGTCGGAACTTCATCCGACCTGGCAGAGCAAAGTCGGCTCGGACTCGGAATTTCAGGGGTTGAGGCTCATCTGGCGCGCACTCCCAACTGCCCGACGCGAAAAACCACTTCCTCTTCCAAGTTTTTGTGGAGGAGGGCAAACAGTTGATCATCGAGCCGCCCTGACCCGGCAACGACGAAAAGTAATAGAGTCCTTGGCCGCTCAAGGACTTGAGAATATGCATAGAGAAGAGTTCATTGGAGGTAAACTCCTTATTTCCTAACCTCTGCCAAAGTATGTAGCATCCGATCATGCACCTCCATGCATTCGGTTGCAGTTGGCTCGGAGAGAGACCTAAGACACTAAGGACTTCCCTCACGAAAGGGTGTAAGGGTAACCTCAGCCCGGACTCTAAATGCATTAAGGAAATGACTACTTCCCCGGCTTTAGGTCAGCTCGGCCTATCGGCTCGGTCAGCATCCAGCTCGTCCTGGGTAATCTATGTAATCTGGGAGTTCATATATCTCCCTCGCAGCATCCAGCTCGTCCTGGGTAATCTGCGAGACCATATAATCTAATTCGAAGGGTTCTCTCTGGGCCGTGGCACTGCCGGCAGCTGACCCAGGAGGCTTAGACTCCCTCTCTCCAACAGCCTCATCCACTCTCACCCCAGAATCTGATTCACTGGAGTTTTCCCCCTCGTGGCAGAGGAGAGGTAAGTCAGACTCACGGTCATCATACCTCACCTTGAGGATTACATCAGAACACGAGGTTTCTGGCTCCGACATTTCCCAAATAAAAAAAAAGAAGGGGAGAAAAGAAAATCCTTTGGAAAGAAAGAAAAAGGAGCGTACCAGAATGCTGGCACGGCCGCTGGGAGGAAAAAAGTTGAGGAGAATGAGGGAGGAAGAAAGTTGAGAAGAATGAGGAAGGAAGAAGAACCAGAGTACAGGAGCAGTAAAGAAAATAAAGAGAGGTTTCCAAAATCCGGCTAAGTCTCGGATTATATACTCGGAAAAGGATTTGGGCCCCTACTCAGGTCTCATCGCATTCAATGCGAAGGCGATACGTGGCAACTCCCTACTTGATGATTTGAAAAGCTGCGCCGTTCGGGACACGCGGCGACACCTCGTTCGATTAAATCATATCGACGATATCACGCCGTACAGAGGAATGATGACTCCTCGATATTTCAAAAGACACATTTAATGCCATTTTCCCTCCCATCGAAACGGCGGCGTTGCGGATACTAAATGATAAAAAGCCTAGACGACAAAAAGCATTTAGGTCGGCAATTTCCTCTTACGTTTTACCCCCGAGCCGGGCAGAATACGCTCGAGGGTAAAAAGGGGGCTTCTGTTGTGGGTAAAGAGCTGACCTGAAAGAAAGTTGATAGTGCCGACCCGGGAAAGACGAGCCGACCCGTTTCAGGTTCCGGATTCAAGTCGGGTCGTATTAACCCGATAAAAATTGGTCGGCTCGGCCCGATGTAATAAAGATCGTCTTGAGCGAGCTGAACTATAAATCCGTGATCTTGGGCTCACGCCGAGATATCAGGAGGAAATATTGACATCCCCAGCTTTTAGGGATAAGGATCTTTGTTCGTTATGGGCAGATCCAAGGATCTCGGGAACCCAGCTGGCAGTCCGCTGGAATTACGACTCTCCGAAAGGCAAACAGTTTCGCGACCTAAGTCCATAAATAAGGATGTTCTCTCCATTATCAAGGTGTGAAAACTGATACTGATCTACACTAAGATATTCCATTATCAAAGATCGCTGACTTAGGCATCGGAGGGTTACCGGCTAGGCCCCCAGCCACTCCCCTTATTCTCTGTATTCTTTTGCAGGATCTAAGGACTCCGCCATCTCAGTCATTTTCTACCAGAAGTTCGACTCCATCCAACCGTCTAGATCATAAATCTACATCTTCGTCTGTTGACCATTTTTTAGTAACAATAGAATGTATAAAGTCACGGACGTCAGAGCTACTGTCTTTCTTCTCCTTCATTTCCTTTTCTTGCTGTGGTTTACTCCCTGCGATGGTGCCGAAAGCGATGTTCAATGCTTGAAAGCCCTTAAAGAATCACTGACGGATCCCTATGTTGGAAGTAGCAAGCCAAAAGGCAACTGTTACAAAAACCTTTGGTTTCTCAACAGTTGCATCATCAATTTCTCAACAGTTTCAGCAAATTACAGCAAACAATGACCCAGCAGTTTTCAGCAACCTTTGATATTCTCAAGGGTCTCATTGAAAGAGTTGTAACATGTGATATTCTTAGGTGAATGAAGAGTCTTGTAACAGCCAATGAGTTATGTCTATCTAAGAATCTATAAATAGGTGAAATGTATAGTCATTTGTATTACACTCAATAAAAAATTCAGCAATAGAGTACTTTGTTTTTTCTTCCTACTTATTTTAGAATTTCTCCCAAGGCTTTGTAAAGCCAACAAAGTGGTATTTGAGCCACCGGTCCTAGGTGCCGATTCCATAGTCTAGTGAAGATGGCCACCACTATTCAGCCCCAAATTCTGAGGTTGTCAAAAGACAACTATGAGAATTAGTGCATACAGATGAATGCACTGTTCGAGTCACAAGATCTATGGGAGATCGTTACTGATGGGTATGTGGAACCCACAATGGAAGAAGAAGCCATCTACACCGCTGATCAAAAGGCGTCCTCAAAGACCAAAGGAAGAAGGACAAGAAGGCTCTGTTTCTTGTCTATCAAGGGTTGGATGATTCCACCTTTGAATGGATTGCTGAAGCGACAACATGCAAGCAAGCATGGAAGACTCTTAGCACCATCTTCAAAAAAGTTAATCGAGTAAAGAAGGTTCGTCTCCAAACCTTTAAGGCCGAGTTTGAGACCTCTCACATGAAAGAAGGTGAAACCATTTCTGATTATTTTTCAAGATTACTTGTTATTGTTAACAAGTTGAAAAGAAATGGTGAAAAGATTGAAGATATACGCGTGATTGAAAAAGTGCTTCGATCTCTCACAACTAAATTTGAGCATGTGGTTGTGGCCATAGACGAATCAAAGGACTTGGAAAAACTGTCCATTGAAGAACTGATGGGATCAGTGCAAGTACATGAGCAACCAATGCAAAAGAATGTTGGTTCGATGCTTGAACATGCCTTAGAGTCAAGTTGACTCTAAATGAACAAAAGAATGGCCATACACAACGAGGGGCTCGTGGCACTAGCAATCGTGCAAGAGTTAGAGGGCGTGGATATCATCCAAGCCAATAACAAAATCAACAAAAGTTTACCAATTTCCATAGAAGAGGAAATGGTAGAGGCAAATCTATGTGTGGACGTGGAAATACAAAAATATTCAATGTTATAATTGCAACAAGTTCGACCATTATGCTTCAGATTGCTGGAGCAAACCAGTAGATCAAGATGAGCATTCTAATTATGCAGAAGCATCAAATCATGAAAAGGAAGACTCCATACTTCTTCTTGCACAAGAAGAAGCATGTGATCTACATGACATGTGGTATCTCGACTTTGATGTGAGTAACCACGTGTGTGGAAAGAATGAGCTATTCGTGGAACTGACAGACGATGCTCGTGGCAACGTGAGTCTAGGAGATTCATCAAAAGTTCCCGTGAAAGGTAAATGAAAAGTTAAAATCTATCAGAAGAATGGTGTGCCAAATTTTATCTCTAATGTGTATTACGTACCAAACATGAAAAGTAATATCCTCAGTATCGGTCAACTCCTTGAGAAGGGGTATGTCATACACATGGAAAACTATTCTCTCTCTATAAGAGATGCACACAGGAGACTTGTGGCTCAAGGCCAATTGACGAAGAATCGCTTGTTTTCGCTCCAAATCAACACAAAAGCGGAGAAGTGTCTCTATGGAATTGTGAAAAATGATTCATGGAGATAGCATCTTTGCTTTGGGCATCTCCATTTCAGCGGCTTAAAGTTATTGTCTTCATCAAGCATGGTGCGTGGTTTACCAACGATTGAAGTTCCAGAACATGTGTGAGGTATGCACACTCAGCAAATAGCAAAGGAACTCCTTTCCAAGCGGAGTATTCGGAAGAGCAAAGGAACCATTGCAGTTGGTTCACACTGATATTTGCAGACCATTTGAAACATCATCTCTTAGAGGTAATAAATATTTTATTACCTTCATTGATGATTTCAACAAAAGACTTTGGGTGTATTGCACCAAAGAAAAAATGACTTCTTTCTCTATCTTTAAAATTTTCAAAGCACGTGTTAAAATTGAAAGTGGTTACAAAACTAAAGTACTCAGATCTGACAGAGGTGGAGAGTACCTTGAATGTATTTCGAGATTATTGCAGGGAATAAGGCATTAAGCAGCAACACATTGCAGCCTACATGCCACAACAGAATGGTATTGTAGAACGAAAGAGCCGTATTATCCTCGACATGACAAGAACCATGCTAAAAGAGAAAGGCTTGCTAAAGAACTTCTGGGCAGAGGTAGTTGCATATACTGCCTACTTGCTCAATCGGTGTCCAAGCAAGAGCGTCAGAAACATGACACCACAGGAGGCATGGAGTATCTACAAACCAAGCATGGTGCACCTAAGGATCTTTGGGTGTGTCACCTATGCTCAAGTTCCAGAGGCAAGTAAAAGGAAGCTTGATGATCGTGGTGAGGAGTGCATCTTCATCGACTATAGTGAAGAATCTAAAGCCTATAAGCTCTACAATCCACTAACCAATAAGTAGCTGTGCGTAGAGATGTGGTCTTTAATGAGGAAGAAGCCTGAAAATGGAACGATGAAGAATCAACCAAAGATATTTAAGTCGAAATAGAAGAACAGGAAGAAAGGCATGATCGTCAAGTGTAAACGCCTATAACACTTTCTTCAGTTGCATCATCAGTTTACAGAAGCCCTGAAAGTACTCTATTAAATCAAAATTCGCCAGCTCGTCCTCACCCATGGCACCCATCAAAATGAGAAGCTTAAGCGACATCTATGAGCAAACTGAAGAAGTTAATCTTTTCTGCCTATATGCAGATCATGAGCCTCTGGCGTTCCAGGAGGCCATAAAAGAAGAATGTTGGAGAATAGCTATGAAAGAAGAAATTCATTCCATTGAAAAGAATGATACATGGGAGCTGACTATGCTTCCCAATGGCCAGAAAGCTATCGACGTCAAATGGGTGTACAAGATCAAGCGCAATACTGATGGTGAGATCAATCGCTACAAGGCAAGGCTCGTAGCAAAGGGATACAAACAAAAGTACGGGGTAGACTATGAAGAAGTCTTCACTCCTGTTGCTCGCCTTGACACTGTTAAGATGATTATTTCCCTTGCAGCACATCACAGTTGGATGATCTACCAACTTGATGTGAAATCTACATTCCTGAATGGAATTCTGGAAGAAGAGGTCTATGTTGACCAACTTGAAGGGCTTCTTATGCAAGGGGAGGAATACAATGTGTATCGGCTGAAGAAAGCCCTCTATGGGTTGAAGCAAGCTCCACGTGCTTGGAATGCACGTATCGACAGCTATCTTCAAGAGAACGGCTTCGTCCAATCTCCATATGAGCATGTAATCTACATCAAGAAAAATGCTCATGGCGATATGCTCATAGCATGCCTGTATGTTGATGATTTACTATTTACAGGTGTTAGAACTAGAAAAGTGCTCAGACGTAGTTTTTTAGTGTTTTGTTATTCTGGGGTTCTGAATAATAGAAACATTCATAGACAATCACAAGCATTCATAAAAGTACACAAGAGAAGAGATATCGCAAGGTGAATTTTATTCCAGAGATCCTGAGATCTTGTACATTCTAGGCCGTGATCTGGCACGAGCCCTTAATTACATCGAATGATCGATAACCCTTGATTAAAAGGCAGAAGACTAGTCAGCGGGGGCTATGGTCTTAGAGTTCATGGTCGTAGAGACCTGTATTTTGTGTGGTCGAAGAGACCTGTGTTTGTATGGTCGAAGAGACTTGTATTTGTATGGTCGTGGAGACCTGTATTTGTATGGTCGTGGAGACCTGTATTGGTTGTGTTTTG
Source organism: Liriodendron chinense (assembly GCA_003013855.2). Classification (NCBI taxonomy): domain Eukaryota; kingdom Viridiplantae; phylum Streptophyta; class Magnoliopsida; order Magnoliales; family Magnoliaceae; genus Liriodendron; species Liriodendron chinense. The sequence continues at coordinate 148,094 of ML058332.1, read as the reverse complement.
TTATGGACTGATCCATCTTTGTACGAGTCAGATGTCTATGTCCCATGTTTTGACCGGAGATCCGGGTTGAGACTGTCAGGGTTTTTAACCGAGGGGTGCGACTCTGGGCCTACGCCCGTCATTTGTGACGGGTGACAGTGGGAAGACCGATCTGCAGTTGTATGTACCTGAGCAACTCAACCAGCGGATGCCGTTTGAATGGGTAGGGCATCGACTGTTCTTGAAGTGTCAGTCTTTAACAAATTCTGTGTAATAGTTTAGAACTCTCTTTATATGGTTTACTGTGTTAACCATAGTCCCGTTTGCTTAATCCAGACCTGAATCTGGGTCACATTATGATAGTACATGTAATGATGATACATTGGTATGATTCTAAGCACTGGCGGCCTCTTTTCGAGAAATTACTTCGTTCATCGTATTGGATCGGACCAGACTTCGAAGGCTTGTATTCTACTCATTGGGTGTCCCGAATGAGTAATTTGACCGCTCCATTGCATCTGGAATGCTCGAAATACCCAAAATAGGCCCAAACGGGGCCCGAAAACATCACAAAATGAAGATTTAAAGGTGCTGAAATGAATGTTCAGTGTGCTGATTTTTGTGATTCGCTGGCCTGATTTTACTGATGCGCTTGGGCCAGCGCGTCCAAAAATGACTGCTTAAGATGTGTATTTTTCTGATCCGCTGGCCTATTTTTGTGATGCGCTGGGGCCAGTACGTAAAAAAATGACTTGTTTTATAAACGACAGATTTTCCTGATGTGCTGGGCTATTTTTCTGATGCGCTAGGGCCAATGCGTCCTTAAAATGATTAGTTTTGGAATATTGATTTATTTGATCCGCTGAGGGTATTTTTCTGAGGCGCTGGGGCCAGCGCATCCAAAAATAACTTTGTTTTGAAAATGATTGATTTTTGTGATGCGCTACTATACTTATGCAATTTGAAGTTATTTCATCGCCGGACATGCTGTGGTCGGAGATGGAATTTTCGGTGAGGGATTCAGTTGATCAGAAGGGGGTTCCGTAATCGGAAATGGGTTTCCGGTGAGGATTTTCGGTTGTTTCTCGAAATGCCCAAGGGACGCAGCTCTCTCTCTCTCTCTCAATCCGTCCAAATGAACCGAAAAGGGGGGTATTTATACCCAAAAATGCCGGAAGTTGCCAATAGGATGCTGCCACGTGTAGCGCGTCGAGAAAATCACTTGGCGTGTCTAAAAATGCCTTAGTTTGAATGCTGATTTTTAGGGCGTACTAGCTGTCAGTGCGTCCTGAAATTCCTAAAAATACCTAATTTATTGGACGCACTGAGGGTCAGTGCGTCCTGAAATTCTTGAATTTTTGGATGCGCTGGGGTGAATTTCTTGATGTGCTGAGGGCAGTGCGTCCTGAAATTCACTTTGTAAAATTGTCTGAATTTCTTGATGCGCTGGATGAATTTTTGATGCGCTAGGGTCAGTGCGTCCTGAAATTCAGTTTGAAAATAACTGAATTTCATGATGCGCTGACTATGGATTTTTTGATGTGTCGACGTACTTATTTGTGATTATCTTGCGAAAATGATAGTTTGTGGGGCCCGCTTTGCGATGGATGCTGATGCATTGGCTCTATTTCTTCATTGTTGAAGTGCCCTCCCAAATTTGGAGGGTTCGATCATGATGAATGACGGGGCCCACCACTTGGTCCACTTTCCATTTTTTGGCCAAGTCTAATGTGCGTAGTGAATTATGTTGAATTTGCTGATGCACTGCCTCTTAAATCCAGTGATAGGGCAGATGGTACACTTGGGTTCTCTGTTTTGAGGATCTTGACTTTTGGGACCCCAACGGATGCCCCTCCGACGTGATAGGATGAACATCGGCCGTTCATCGCATTATATTGGATTTTTCGGGTCCCACTATAAATAGGGAAGTCGGTCATTTTCATCATTTCACTTCACATTTTCAGCACTTTCGAGCTCTCGCCAACGCGTTGAGAAAATCGTTAGCGCGTCGAACAATTATCATCAGCGCGTCGATTAATTGGATATCGCGTCGATTAATTGCCAGCGTGTCCAATAATACAAGGTTGGACCCTTTTTTCGATACGTTGGATCCAGCGCGTCTTGAAATAGGACCTAACCCATTTTATCGACGCGCTGGAGCCAGTGCACCCTTACGTGTTTTGGCAAAAACCCATTTTATGACGCACTGGGTCAAGTGCGTAGTACTTGGTGAAATTTTGGTATTTTGTCGATGCGCCAGCCCCAGCTCATAGCAACGTCTTTTGGACTTATTCAATTATTGGACGCGCCATGTCCAGCGCGTACCAGCGGCAGACTTTGTGGTTTGGTTCATTTTATCGATGCACCAGTTTCTGGCGCGTCATTTTATCAATGCACTGAGTCCAGTGCGCATCATATTTTCGGACTTATGAAGATTGTCTGATTACTGGACGCGCTGGGCCTGGCGCACCGTCCTACAAATGTCCATTTATTGGACGCGCTGGGTCTAGCTCACACTGATTTTTAAAGTTATAAAATTGTTGCCCTCCGACACTTCCGGTTAAGTATGCACGATATTAACCATGTGCCCCAATTTGGACGAGTCATTACCCATGATATCGGGGATTGTTATTTCGGGGCGCATGGGGTCTGATACTCCTCTCTCATGAGTTTTTACATATGCATGCTCCTCGTTTTTAGGGGAATGCCAGCCCCTGTACGTCCGGAATTCTTAAGGCATGTTGAACTAAGCATGGTGTTTCTTTTGGTTTAAATTGTGTAGAGTTTATGCGTACCTGAATGCATGATTTTCTGGCTCTTGCATTCTATCTGACGTTTTAGCGTGTTCGTGCAGATCGTCATGGCCGGTGGTGCTTCCAATGCTGGCCCTTCAAAGGTTGGTCCCTCAGATTCTAAGGCAACTACATGCAAACGCAAGAGAACTTCATCCCAGAAAGTGGCACGACCATCCGATCAAAACCCTCAGTGGTTTCATCAGCCCGAAAAGTTCAACTTTTATGAGCGCATCCTCACACTTCCGAAGGATATTCAACGGAAGATTCTTTGCGATAAAATCCTACCGACCCCTCTGGACGAAGGCACGGAGGAAGAATGGGACGCTTGGTATGCTCCGCTACGGGGTTTTCGTATTATGAAGTTGTCAGATCCGAAGAGGGTGAGGCGAGCCCAGTTGTGCCCATTTAGTCTGCTAAACACGGTCGCCCTAAGACGGCCGGTAAGAGTGCCAAGCAAGTACATATGGAAAATCAGGCTAAGTCAAAGTCTGATAGAATGAGGGTTGTCTGGTCCTCCGCGAAGCTGGCAGTGTCATCTCTTGTGATCCATAACCCCTACACAAAGCAATTCATTCAATTTCCCAAGAGCTTCCAGAGATACCGCTCTCTACCGAGCATCGAGCCATCTGATGTGTGTCGCGCAAATTCATTTTACAGCGTCGACTCTTGGACGTCTATCCCAGAGACATTCCTTAACTGTGCCGTATCTAAGAACGGTACGCTTCAGTCTGTCCTTGGAGAGAAGGACATGATCTTCTTGGAGCCGAACCACGACCCACATATACCGTTTCCAACCCATTATTATGAGACCTTACGCCAAAGGTTTCGCCCTTTTTTTGATGAGGAAATTTGGCCGACCCGAGGGTTTAGGACCCAAGGACATCTGAGTCCTCATCCTGGCTACGAAGCTTGGGCTAACCGAATAGTCGAGCAGCATGAAGAGACTTTGAAACAAGTCAGTCTCCTGAGGGCCATTCAGGCTACATCGAGCTATTTTCATCGTGAGTCGTGCGTTTACAAGGGTTTTTTGAACCATTGGAGTTCTATTACGAACTCCTTCCACTTGCCCTGTGAAGAAATGAGTATCTCCCTTTGGGACCTGTACCGGATAGCAGGTCTCCCCATACGCGGCAGAATTTACGATGAATGGACGCTCAGCAACGAGGAGCTGTCCAAAAAGAAGAAGGGCATGGATGAGGGCTTTTACTCTGAAGCCTGTTATGTGCTGTTTGCGGAGCTTCCGCAATTTCTGGGCTCCAAGGATAAAGTACCATTCGAGGATTGGCTTATTTACTTCAGTCACGGTCTGAAGTGAGTTTCTTCACTTGAGTTGCACTCTTTGCGTCCCATTCCATTCTTTTCTTCTACTGATGAGTTCTCTTTCTTTTTCAGCTTGGATTACGCGTGGTATGATGAAGGCCGCAGGGATAAATTGGTCTTGGAGGCCAAGATGAAGAAGAAATTCCCACAGTCGAACAAGTTGTCTCCCACCTGCGAGCTTGCTGGATTTTTAGCCTATTGGCTATGTTGTGTGGCCCTGCCAAGCTCTAAGCAGGCAGATAGTGTGAGAGTCTCCTGTTTTGCCGTAGCAGGGAGTTTGGCTAACGGCCATCGTTATGCATTGGCCCTGGTAGTATTGTGCTCTATCTACAGGGCCTTTGGCGGTGTCATCAACAGCAAGGGTTCTGCTTCCTTCGGACTGAATTCTTCCTTTTGCGGGTGACATTTCTTCTCAAGCTGGCTCGAGGTTTACTTCCCATGGGTCTATGGCATGGAGCTCAAAGACTTCATTCGAAGAGGATCGGTTCCGCTGCATGCTTTTCAGAAGCGGACGATGAACAGCGAAAACTTGGCGACTATCGAGGCAAAGATAGCTCGTCATGATGACATCGACTTCTTCCTTTTCTCTGGGACCAACAATGAGGATCCATAATTGCTCGACGATGATGAGAGCCTTGGTTCCTATCAGCGCTCATTTTTTGTATCCATCCGCCCGAGTTCACTGCCTTTGAGGGAGGGGGCTGAGTTCTGGAGAGAACCGTACAACCCGAACCAATTTGCCCGTCAATTCGGCTATGACCAAGGGGTACCGGAGACACTTAAACCAGTGATGAGAGAACAGCGAGCTTATGGTATAGGGCCGATACACTGGAAATGGATATGGCGACAGCTCTTGCTCACCGGGTCGGGTTGCTCTTTCATCATTCCGGGCACCGAGTATACTCCCGGTGCTACGTACGGGTGGATGAGGTGGTGGGCTCACCAATACTCTTTGATCCGAAACAACCGGCACGTAGCTGATCCTGTCTTCGTCTCCCCTCCGATCGTCGACCCTACTCCTGCTGACGGTCTGGGCTATGTGGGAGAGCCACTCCAGTCAATTGGCCACTCCGGGCGTGCCGAAGTTTATGACCTCCCTGAATGTAATAATAGATCATGAGAAGCCTGAGCACACACTCGAGGGGTGGATTGCTCATGGGCGGAGGGTCACACTACAAGGGAATCCGGATTCCCCGCTCATTGGTCCCATGGCAGAGGGACAGAGAGAACGCTATGACATCGGCGATGATGATGATGACGACGAGGCTGACGAGGCTGGTGGTGTCGGTGGAGATGAGGACGCCGGTGAGGATGATGGCGGGGATAACAATGACACTGACGGAGGTGAGGGCGATGTTGGAGGAGGTGGCGGCGATGTTGAGGGTGGTGATGGTGATGACAATATAGAGGGTGGTGGAGAGGGTGATGATATCGAGGGTGGTGGAGAGGGTGACGTTGGGGCAGCAAGTACCCCGTCGACCGGTGGTCAGGGAGGTCGTGATCAGAGTCCAGTGAGTCGGACGAGTCTATCCAGACACTCTGTTCCAGGAGATAGCGATTCTGAGCTATCTCCTGAGCAGTCTGGGCCTCGAGTGAAGACCGCTCATCGCGTCCCCGTCGATGATGGAGGGAAAAGATAAAAGACATGTGGAAGCTGTACAGGGCTGAAAAAGCATGGAGTCGACTCTCCAAAGCTACCGGCAGCGTCTCGATCGTCGATGTGAGTGGACCAAGGAGGAAGGGGAGATGAGCTCGCAAGCAGACCTAAGTGGAAATCGTCCCACGGAGGAGGGTGGAGACAACGAGCCGATATACGATATATCTGTTCCCGAAGCAGACATAGAACCCATCCCTATGGACCTTGACCGTGGGCTACAAGCTGAAGATCCTCCTCTTGCCGACCCTGTCAGTATTGTGGCTGTAATCAACCCTAGCCCTACATCCGAAGCAGGCCCTGTTACTATTTCGGAAGAGACAGCATCTGCTGCTCAAGAAACCATGCCCTCTAACGTTGTTAGTGCATCGGAGCCTGTCATGGAAGTAACTCCTGTGGTCCAATCAATTTCAGCCACCATGCCCCTGAGATCATCGTACCTTCTTTTCGTGAATTGCACGAACCAACAACAGAGACTGTGACTGAATGTGTCCTAGCATCATCAGTGCCCGTTGCTTCCACCAGTGCTCCGGTCGATGAAGTTCCTGCTGGTATACTACTTGCCTTATTACCTTGCTTGCTTCTTTTCTTTCTTCTGTGTGCTAATGTTTATTACTTCTCTTGCCAGCCACTACTCCCGCCAGCGTTCCAGTTCCTGTGCTCTTGCCTGAGGCATTCCTTTCATCTCTCCGAGGCTTATCAAGGACCAAAGCAAATCTTCTGAAGAGCTTACTGTCCGACATCGTTGACTCGTTGAAGACTGGGGATGAATGGTCTATCTTGGATGAGGCACTGCAGGCATTAGAACTTAACGCCATGTGGCTCGAGATTGACATCTCTTCGATAGTCAGCCACGTGTCCCAATTCAAGGATGGGATGGCTCAAGTGAACAAGGCGAGGCACCTCAAGGTTGACCCTTCCGTCAAGGAAAAACACGGTCACTTGCGGTCTCTTCTTCCGAAACTTGAGTTACATGAGGCGGACGTGGCTACAGTAAAGAAGGATTGGCAGGTTGTTGATGCGGAATACCAAGAGGCTACTGGATGTCTCGCGGAGATTGAGAACGAGATGGCCTGGCTACGAGCCGAACATTCTGTCGTCCATCTCAAACTCTCGAAGTTCGGTGGTCAGAAGACACTTCTGCAGTCCTCCATCGACCAGCACGAAGCGAAATGTACTACTGTAAGGGCACAGGTTGCCGAGCTGAAGCAGTCTCTCCAAGATACTCCAGACCCTGCCCAAGTCTTGGCCAAGGCTGAGGTAAGACAGAAGGTGATTGAAGAATTTGCAGTTAACCTATTAGAACACTATTTGAGAACTTTAAACGGTTAAGCTGTAATGATTTTTATTTGTAATTTGGAACATGTTGCAATGGATGTTGTAACAATATGTATACTATTGTAGTTCTGAATTCATATTGTGTTTTTAGTCTTCTTGTCATCTCATTTGAGTTTGAATGCGAATAAATTAAGCCATTTGGAAAGGAATGTCCCCCTGTCAGGACTCAAACCTATACTCATGGGAACGAAGATGTAAGCGAGTCTTGGTTTAGGGCTTATCCCAATTCTCGATGGTCTCGAAAAGGGCATGGTGTCATACTTGACGTGTCTTGAGTCTTAACAACCTTTCTGATACCTATGCAAGCACAAAATAGATGATTAGTATTTTGATTTAATCATTGTATGGTATCCTTTCTTTTGGTGTCTACTTTATTACACTTTCCCTCTAATGGAGTGTTTACAACTCACAACGATAAGCCTATGTTAAGTATAATATATTTTCAAAAATTGGCCATTCACTAGCGAGCTGATGCCTTGCCCTTTGCAATCTGTTACCCAATAAGCTCCATTGGAATACACTTCAGCGATGATGCAAATGGGATCCCATTTCGGGTTGAATTTACTTTTCGCTCCCTGGGTCAGTGCCGAACGTTTCATCATTAGCACGAGATCACGCTTTTTTAATGATCTGCCCCTAACACGCTTATCGTATGCGGCTGAAATTTGCTTCTGATTCATTTTGAGCCTTTGTTGGGCAGCGAGTCTCTTTTCATCTAAATCATCGATTTCGGCCATTCTGATCTTTGCATTGTGCTCGGTTGTCAGGGAGTGCTGAAGTGTGACTCGTAACGATTCAACTTGGATCTCCATCGGGATCACAGCTTCCGTACCATACACCAGTGAGTAGGGTGTATCTCGAGTAGCTATGTAGTGCGTAGTTCGATATGCCCATAATGCTTTGGGTAATCGTCTGTCCCAGTCTTTCTTATTTTCTACCACTGTCTTCTTCAGAATCTTCACGATAGTCTTATTGAATGCGTTGGCCAACCCATTCGCAGGGGGTAATAAGGTGATGAATAGCAATGCTTGATCTTAAACTTTGCACACAGCTTATCGATAGTAGCATTCTTAAAAGGTGTTCCATTGTCCGTGGTAATTCTCTCAGGGATACCATGTCGGTACAATATGGTGTGTCGGATGAAACCTTCGACGTGTCAAGCATTCACATTTCTCAGGGCAGTTGCTTCAGCCTATTTGGAGAAATAATCAGTTGCTGCAAGGATGTACTGATGCCCCTGTGAGGATGGTGGACTAATCGGCCTCACATCCATGCCCCAGGCTGCGAAAGGCCAGGACATCACTGACTGATGCAATTCTTTCGGTGGTGAATGTATCATATCGGCATGGATTTGACACTGGTGACACTTCTTTACGTATTCTATTGCGTCTTTCGTCATAGCAGGCCAGTAGTAACCCATGTGTCACACACGATGATGTAAATTCTTCCCTCCCTAGTGAGCACTACATTCTCCTCCGTGAGCTTCTCTCAATGTAATGTGTGCTTCGTCTCGGTTTAGACATTACAGTAGTACTCCTTCGTATGACAATTTGTAAAGTACATCATTCTGGAGTATAAATGAATTGGCTCGTCTTCTGACTTGTGTGCGCATTTTGGGATCCTCTAGCAAAAATTCGTACTTCAGATAATCGATGAATGATTTCCTCTAATCATCTTCTTCAGTAATCTCGAAGCAACAAATGGGATTGGCACTCAATTCTCCACTACGCAACGCGGTTATCGGCAGAATTCTTCTTTCTTCAATTGTTACCTGGAGGGGGCTGCCCCCGGGGTTAGCCAAAGCAGTGGCCAGACTGGCCAGCGCATCAGCTTGTACATTCTCCTGTCTTGGTATGTGTGAGATACTTCTGTTCTTAAACTGGCAAACAATGACTGCGCTTGATGGCAATAGGGCGATAACTCGGGCTTGCAGACTTCGTATTCTGTCGTCAGTTGTCCGATGACAAGCCTAGAGTCTCCATAGATACGTATTTCCTTGATCTGCATTTCCAAGGCCAATTGTAACCCAATAATAAGAGCTTGGTACTCTGCTTCATTGTTGGTGCATGCCGGGACTATCGTGAATGAGTAGGGTAACAAGTCTCCTTGCGGACTGATGAATATAACTCCTGCCCCTGACCCTATTGCTTTGGCTGCACCATCGAAATACATCTCCCAATGGCGTGCTCCATTAATCAACATAACCTGATCATCTAGGAGGTCATATTCTATTTCTTCACCACTTGGTACTGGATGTGCAGCAAGAAAGTCTGCAATTGCTTGTCCTTTGATAGCCCGAGCCGGCATGTACGTCAAGTCGAATTCTGACAAGAGAAGGGCCCACTTGGCCAACCGCCCAGACAATATGGGTCTGTTCATGGAAACTTGAGGGGATCCGCTTTGGATATCAAGGTTATCTGGTGAGAGAGACAGTAATGTTTGAGTTTCTTAACGGCAAAGATCAATGCCAAATAAATCTTTTCAATCGCTGAGTAGTTAAACTCGGCTTCCACTAGCGTGCGGCTCAAGTAATAGAGTGCGCTTTCCTTTCTTTCTTCATTCTTCTGGGCTAAGAGGGCTCCCAGTGAATTGTCGCCAATTGCGATATAGAGAATTAGTGGCTCCCCTTTGATCAGCGCTGTAAGGACTGGAGATTTTTCAAGCAGGTCTTTCAGAGAGTCGAACGCTTTCTGGCAAGCATCATCCAACTCAAACCGTACTCCTTTCTTGTTGAGGCGTGAAAATGGCTGACAGCGGCTAGATAAATTTGAGATGAATCTTCTTAAGTAAGCGACCCGGTCTTGGAAGCTTTTCAGCTCTTTGAGGTTCTTCGGAGGTGGCATCTCTTTGATTGCCTTAATCTTCGTCGGGTCGATTTCTATGCCTCGGTGTCTAATAACAAATCCCAAGAACTTGCCAGAGGAAACTCCGAACGCGCATTTCAACGGGTTCATACGGAGGCTTTTCTTTCTAAGTCTTTGAAACACTTGCCATAGATGCTTTCTATGCTGCTCATGCTCGGCCGACCTTACTACCAGATCGTCTACATAGCATTCGACGTGCTTATGCATCATGTCCTGGAAGATTAGTTGCATCGCGCGCTGATATGTTGCCCCTGCATTTTTCAACCCAAACGGCATTACACGGTAGTAGTATATGCCCAATGTCGTACGGAAGGCCGTCGATTCTTCATCCTCCGGGGCCATACGAATCTGATTGTACCTCGAGTAACCATCCATGAAGGACATTACCGCGTATCCTGTCGTGCTGTCAATCAGTAGTTCTGGGATAAGCAGTGGGAAATCATCTTTAGGGCATGCTTCGTTGAGGTTCTGAAAGTCTACGCAGACTCGGATTTAACCGCTCTTTTCTTGACCGGCACAATATTTGAAATCCATCGTGGGTATTTGACTTCTTTGATGAATCCAGCTTAGATTAACTTTTCAACCTCTTCTTCAATTTTGGGCACTATGTTTGGATGGAATCGTCGTTGGGGTTGTTTGACCGCCTTTTTCCCTTTCATGATGCCCAGCTTGTGCATCGCAATTGTTGGACTGAGCCCTGGCATTTCTGAGTATGTCCAAGCGAATACATCTTTGTTTTCTTTCAACAGCTGAATATATTTCCCCCTCTTCTTCTAGGACATTCTTGCTCAGATACGTATTTCTATGCTCTTCTGGGGTTCCCATATTTATTTCTTCAAGCTCATCTATCGTGGGTTGTCCCCCGTCTTCTATCTGTGTGGGTGGGGCACTGGGCTGAATGATGTCGACTACCTCTTGCGGCTGTACCTCTTTTGTAGGACTGATTGTCACCATGTTGACGTGTCTAATCTTCATTTTTACCCCTTGCCCTTCTCTGCCTTGGTAAGCTTCGGTGTTTTCTTCGAACGGTGCTAGCATTCTTTCATTCGAGGCTGATTCTGAGTAATAGAAGCCCATATTCTTCATGATGTTGCGGCTGGCTTCACTGTATGTTTCCTCTTCTATTGGTCCAGGTAAATGGAATGATTTCTCGGCCTTGTCCTTGGACTGCACAGGTTCATTGAGTACTGAAAAAAATTTGATTTCTTTCTTCGCATTGGCACTTGGTGGTACCACAAACTGGCTAGGAGTTCTTGGGAAAGGTTTAACTCTTCCTATTTTCAGTACTGGCACGTTGAAGCTAGATTTGAGCACACTCATGTGCTGATTCGATATCATCTCTAGGACGGATTGCCCTGGTTGTCGTAAGTGCTTCGGGATTATATAAAATTTCTTGGTAGTCCCTTGAGGTTCTTTGACTGACTGACTTGCAGTTTCTTTCTGAGTAATAAGCTGAGGTTTGCTTCTCTGTTCAAACTTGTTGACTCTAATTTTTGCCCTTTGCCCTTTCTACGTTACGTCGGGCTTCTTCGTGACTTCTTTTTCGTCGACCAAGTCATAGTACCGGGCATCGGCCAAGAATGAATCCGCAATCGTATATGGCTTCGGGTCAGCTGCTACTCTTTACTGAACTCCCTCTCTGATATACTTGAAGCACTGATGATAGGTCGAGGGAATAACGCGGTTCTGATGGAGCCATGACCTCCCTAGCAGAAGATTATACGTAGTTACTGCGTCGATTACTTGGCACATTACTTTCGTCTTTAGCTCTTCAATTTCTAACATCACGGTGATCGACCCCAGAGTGCGCTGGCTATCTTGATTGAACCCTTGAATAACCATGGTGCTGGGACGCAGGGCTGACGGTCTGTAGCCCAACCTCTGTAGTGTCTTTAACGACATGATGTTTACTGCGGATCCATCGTCAAGCATGCATCGCTTAATTTTCGTATCTCTAATCGTCCCTGTGACCATCAACGGGCGATTATGGTCTGTTACTTCAATCATGCGGTCTTCTTCGAAAAATGTGATTACAGAGGGGTGATCTATCTGCATTGCTTGCTGAATCGGTGCATTTCCTTCCCAAAACTTATCTGGATCATTCATTTCTGTTTCGATCTCTGTCATCGTCACTTCTCTGACTTCACTGTCTAACAACGCATTGATCAACATCTCCCTATATACCTTTGAGAGACACAAGGCGTCGTATATGCTCAAGCGAGCCGGGACCTTTCGTAGCTGTGATACGACATCATATGCTACTGGTGATGCCCCTTGCCTCGGCTCCGGCCGACTGGGCGTGGCTTCAACAACTTTCTCTTTTAACTTCTGCCCCTGGGGCCTCGTTGATGGTATATCCGGGTTTCCATCTTCTTGCATCGGGTCGACTGGTTCTGGCCGAACGCTTTTCGGCATTTGCTTTTCGGACTGGAGGATGACGACATTGACTTCTTCTTCACATGCTCTTGATGTCTCTCCTGCTAACGGCTGTTCTGTGAATGATTCCATTGCACAATGTACCTGTACCTCGATAAGTCGGCTCTTCTCCTGGCTACTCTTCTTTCTCGTCCCTTTCTTCTTGCAACTGAGGAGTCTTCGTCTATTTTCGAGCCTCTTACTGTTACTGACCAAAGTCCAGGGTTCTTCGGGTTCAGGGAACGGGATGTGTAATCGGGTGCTTTCTTCTGAGGGGAACGCTGAAATTACCCCAGATGTTTCCTTCCTTGTTGTTTCTAATAACTTCATGCTAATCACCCCTTGGTTGATCAACCCTTGTATTCTTCCCTTTAGACTAAACTAGTCTTCTGTCTTGTGGCTCAGACATCGATGGTATTTACAATACCGGGGATCATTCACCCTCCCGACTTCGTGTGGACGAATTGGTTCTGGTAAGCGGATTACATTCTCCTCCACTAGTTGTTCCATGATGGGGATCAGATCGGCCATGTCAAATGTGTACGGGCCATTGGCTCTTTCTCTTTCAGCAATCGTTATTCCTCGAGAAACATAAGGCCTCTTGCCTTTGTCTTGGGTAGGCATTGTTTTCATGTCCGTCTTGGAATCTACGGCGGGCCGCTTCCGATCTATTATGCCTTTGCCTTTATTTATATTGTGGTTTCTGCAATCCTTACTCCTTCTCTTCTTTGCCTTTTGGGCCTGAAGTTTACCCGTGTCGTGGCTTCTTCAACCAAGTGTGCTTTGGTGGCCAGTTCTAGGAAAGAATGAAAAATATTCCCCGATAACCCGTATGATATCATTGGGTCTAGGGCTCGCATACACATCTTCATCTATTCTTTCTCACTGGCCAACTCTTGGCATTGAGCGGTTATCATCCCCCATCGGTCTATGAACCTCTCCACAGGTTCGCCCTGTCTTTGTCTGATCAAGGCCAGATCCGTCACTGATGTTTCTCTCTCCGTAGGGAAGAATTTCGAGATAAAACTGTCTCGCATCTGCTCCCACAATCTCACTGATTCGGCTGGTAGCGACATGTACCATTGGAAAGCTTTCCCTGTCAGCGTCGACCCAAATAGCCACAAACAGTATTGTGGGACGGCCGACCAATTCCCTAATGCTGTGAGGAAGAGAGTAATATGCTCCTCCGGCGATCCTCTACCGTCAAATTTTCTGAAATCTGGACATCTGAAGTTGACTGAAAATGGTATTTCTTCTATCTCTAGTGGGTATGGAACTTGATATTTATACCCGGTTCCTCTTTCCTTCTCTTTCTCTTGCCACATGAGACTCGTGATTGTTTGCGACAACTCCTCTTTTGACATTTGCGCAGTCGGGATTAGCATTCGCTCCGCTGAAACTCTCCTGGCCTGGGTAAGCTGTTCGGCGTCGGCTGGCCCTTCTACTGCCCCTTGAGATTCTTCGGCTGACTGGCGCGTAGGTGGTACAGGACTTCTGGTAGCGTTTTGGGCTATCAGAGTGGTCAACGCTTCCTGAATGATCCTCATCATTCATTTATCTCACGATTGGCCTAAACTAATCTGTCGATCTGATCTTGGACTGTAGGCAATTCTTCCACTTCATACTGTCCCTCTTCTACCTCTGCTACTTGAACCATTGCGACTAGCATCGGTCATACCTTCTGAACCTGCCCCTGTCTTGGGTCGAGAACTGTCAAGAGCTTGGAGCTCTTCACAAGTGTGGTCCTGGTCGACTTACGTGTGACACAGGTGGTCCTAGACAATGGTGGAAACTGTTCGACCGTCATCACAGGCACTGAGGACCTGGTTGATGCGACCTGACTGCTAATAGGGATCTTCTGCCCCTGTTTTGGCTGCCATTGTTTCCTGATTGCAGGGCGAGGTCTTGCAACATTCGCCTTCTTATACGCTGTTAAGCTGGCCGCTTTCTTCTGCTCTTTCTTCTGTCGGCGCGTTTCGACCAACTGCCATCCTGAATTGGAAGCAGTTGTCGTGGTTGGGGTGAAGCGGGGGAAGCTGAAGCCTCTGGTGACAAGGAAGGTGCATGAACTGTTCATCGAGCATGCCATTTCTTCTGCTGTTCTAGTATTTCACTAATTCTGCTGTGTCATAAAAATCATTAGAACAGTTCACAAATGCGGTCGGGAGAAGGAACCCAAATGAACCCATCGATCGCGATGCGTAACCTGACAAAAATGAGCAAGAAGGAGACAAATACGTGTAGTTGTGGAAGTTTGTGGGTTTGAAAACCTTTTAAATGTCTATTGCCTTAGAGATGAAGGGAAGAACGCTCCCGTTGAGAGTCGCCAGTTTGACGCCCGAGGGGCACCGAAACATTACGCCTCGCGGTAACTTTCTTATGCGTAGATTTGTGCTTGTGAGTGATTGATCTTAGAGTGTTTCTATATTCAGATTTAACCAGAGATTCTGGTATAGTTCGATCCCCAGCAGAGTCACCAGTTTGTTAGAACAAGAAAAGTGCTCAGACGTAGTTTTCTGGTGTTTTGTTATTATGGGGTTCTGAATAATAGAAACATTCATAGACAATTACAAGCATTCACAAAAGTACACAAGAGAAGAGATATCGCAAGGTGAATTTTATTCCAGAGATCTTGAGATCTTGTACATTCCAGGCCGTGATCTGGCACAAGCCCTTAATTACATCGAATGATCGATGACCCTTGATTAAAAGGCAGAAGACTAGTCAGCGGGGACTATGGTCTTAGAGTTCATGGTCGTAGAGACCTGTATTTTGTGTGGTCAAAGAGACCTGTGTTTGTATGGTTGAAGAGACCTGTATTTGTATGGTCGTGGAGACCTGTATTTGTATGGTCGCAGAGACCTGTATTGGTTGTGTTTTGTTATGAACTGATCCATCTTTGTACGAGTCAGATGTCTATGTCCCGTGTTTTGACCGGAGATCCGGGTTGAGACTATCAGGGTTTTTAACCGAGGGGTGCGACTTTGGGCCTGCGCCCGTCATTTGTGATGGGTGACCACGGGAAGACCGATCTGCAGTTGTATGTACCTGAGCAGCTCAACCAGCGGATGCCGTTTGAATGGGTAGGGCATCAACTGTTCTTGAAGTATCAGTCTTTAACAAATTTCGTGTAATAGCTTAGAACTCTCTTTATATGGTTTACCGTGTTAACCATAGTCCCGTTTGCTTAATTCGAACCTGAATTCGTGTCACATTATGATAGTACATGTAATGATGATACATTGGTATGATTCTGGGCACTGGCGGCCTCTTTTCGAGAAATTACTTCGTTCATCATATTAGATCAGACCAGACTTCGAAGGCTTGTATTATGCTTATTGGGTGTCCTAAATGAGTAATTTAATCGCTCCATTATGTCTAGAACGCTCGAAATACCCAAAATAGGCCCAAACGGGGTCCGAAAACATCACAAAATGAAGATTTAAAAGTGCTGAAATAAACATTCAGTGTGCTGATTTTTGTGATCCGCTAACCTAATTTTACTGATGCGCTGGGACCAGCGCATCCAAAAATGACTGTTTAAGACGTGCATTTTTCTGATCCGTTGGCCTATTTTTGTGATGCGCTGGGGCCAGTGCGTCCAAAAATGATTTTTATTAAGATGTGTATTTTTCTGATCCACTGGCCTATTTTTGTTATACGTTGGGGCCAGTGCGTCAAAAAATAACTTGTTTTATAAACGACTGATTTTCCTGATGCGCTGGGCTATTTTTCTGATGCGCTGGGGCCAGTGCGTCCTTAAAATGATTAGTTTTGGAATATTGATTTATTTGATCCGCTGAGAGTATTTTTCTAAGGCACTGGGGCCAGTGCGTCTGAAAATAACTTTGTTTTGAAAATGATTAATTTTCGTGATGCTCTACTATACTTGCACAATTTGAAGTTATTTCATCGCCGGACCTGCTGTGGTCGGAGATGGGATTTCCGGTGAGGGATTCCGTCGATCAAAAGGGGGTTCCGGTGATCGAAAATGGGTTTCCGGCGAGGATTTCCGGTGGTTTTTCGAAATGCCCAAGGGACGCAGCTCTCTCTGTCTCTCTGGATCCGTCCAAATGAACCGAAAAGGGGGGTATTTATACCCAAAAATGCCGGAAGTCGGCCAATAGGATGCTGCCACGTGTAGCGCGTCGAGAAAACATGCCGGCGCGTCGAGAAAATCACTCGGCGCGTTTAAAAATGCCTTAGTTTGAATGCTGATTTTTAGGGCGCACTGGCTGTCAATGCATCCTGAAATTCCTGAAAATGCCTGATTTATTGGACGCGCTGAGGGTCAGTGCGTCTTGAAATTCCTGAATTTTTGGATGCGCTGGGGTGAATTTCTTGATGCGCTGAGGGCAGTGCGTCTTGAAATTCACTTTGTAAAACTGTCTGAATTTCTTGATGCATTGATGGCAGTGCGTCCTGAAATTCACTTTGTAAAGCTGTCTGAATTTCTTGATGCGCTGGATGAATTTTTGATGCGCTGAGGGTCAGTGCGTCCTGAAATTCAGTTTGAAAATAACTGAATTTCATGATGCGCTAACCATGGATTTCTTGATGCGCCGACGTATTTATTTGTGATTATCTTGCAAAAATGATGGTTTGCGGGGCCCGCTTTGCGATAGATGTTGATGCACTGGCTCTATTTCTTCATTGTTGAAGTTACCCTCCCAAATTTGAAGGGTTCTGATCATGATGAATGATGGGGCCCACCACTGGGTCCACTTTCTATTTTTTGGCCAAGTCTGATGTGCGTTGTGAATTCTGTTAAGTTTGCTGATGCACTGCCTCTTAAATCCAGTGACAGGGCAGATGGTACACTTGGGTTCTCTGTTTTGAGGATCCTGACTTTTGGGACCCCAACAACAGGGAATAGCCAGCCGATGTTTGATGAATTCAAAAAGGCCATGTTTAAGGAGTTCAAAATGACCGACGGAAGTCTAATGTCTTTCTTTCTAGGCATTGAAGTGAAGCAACAATATGGTGGCATTTATATTTGTCAGAAAAAGTATGCTAAGAAATTACTTGAAAAGTTCAAGATGGCCGATTGCAATGCCGTGAACACACCTGTAGCAACGGGCCTGAAGCTGACAAAAGAAGGAGAAGGAAGAAGCGTGTACTCGACTCTGTTCAAGAGTATGATTGGAAGCCAAAGATATCTCACAATCACAAGGCCAGATATCATCTACAGTACTGGGCTTCTAAGTAGGTACATGGAAGCGCCAAAAGAATCCTCAGGTATGTCAAAGGAACAATGAAATTTGGTCTTTTCTATCCATACAAAGATGAAGCAATGATGTATGGATAGTCAGATAGCGATTGGAGAGGTGACCAAGATGAAGAAAAAAGCACTACGGGATATGTTTTCTATCTCGGGTCGACTGCCTTCACATGGAACTCAAAAAACCAAAGTGTGGTCGCTTTGTCCGCATCTGAAGTAGAGTACGTGGCAGCATCATCTACAGTCTGTGAGGCAATTTGGTTGAGAAATCTGCTAAATGAGCTGAAGCATCCGCAAGAAGGATCCATAGTCATATATGTGGATAACAAGTCGGCAATCGAGCTCTCAAAAAATCCGATACAGCATGGAAGGAGCAAGTACATTGATACTCAATACCATTTTCTTAGAGATCAAGTGAAGCAAAAAGTGGTAAAATTGGAGTACTGTCACACCATTGAACAGGTCGCAGACATATTCACCAAGGCATTGCCAACTGATGCATTCAGACAATTAAGATCAATACTTGGAATGAAGTCAGTTAGTTTTGCTTTGAAGGGGAGTATTGGAAGTAGCAAACCAAAAGGCAACTGTTACAGAAACCTTTGGTTTCTCAACAGTTGCATCATCAATTTCTCAACAGTTTCAGCAAATTATAGCAAACAATGACCCAACTGTTTTTAGCAACCTCTGATATTCTCAAGGGTCTCATGGAAAGAGTTGTATCATGTGACCTTTAGGAGAATGAAGAGTCTTGTAACAGCCAATGAGTTATGTCTATCTAAGAATCTATAAATAGGTGAAATGTGTAGTCCTTTGTATCACACCGAATAAAAAATTCAGCAATAGAGTACTTTGTTTTTTCTTTTTACTTGTTTTAGAATTTCTCCCAAGGCTTTGTAAAGCCAACACCCTGTAACTCCCTATCTTCATGGGCTTTTAGCAATATAGCCGAAGGTTCCCTCTGTAAATTCCTCGGTGTCGAATGCTGGAATGACGGGGAAAACAAGGTCCTACTGATAGGCCTCCCGTATATGCGCCTCAAAGGACAGTTCCCGTCAGGTCTAGAGAGTTGCAAATCCCTCACCGGATTGGATCTATTTAAACGAGCTCTCAGGAACCACCCGTTCCAACATCTCGAAAAGTCTTCCATATGTTACGACCCTTGATCTTTCTGTTAACAGATTCTCAGGTGAAATTCCGACAGACATTGCGAATTGTAGATTTCCCAATTTCCTGATCTCCAGCACAATGAGTTGAAGGGTCAGATCCCTCAGCAACTACAGTACCTTAACAGGCTAAAATGGGTTAAAGGTTGACAATTATTCGGGACTCTGCGGAGTGCCTCTGGACGCCTGTGAGGGACCCCAGAATTCAATAATCAGCGTTCGATTGGCTGTTGGTGTGGGAGTGTCTGTGATTTTAGCCGTTGTGGTTGCTTGGTTCCTCTTCCGTAGAGTGTCAGCAAAGAAGGAAGATGAAATCGAAGCGAAGAATACGAACCACATCAAGGCAAGCTGATTTCATTTCTTTCCTGCACAATGAGATATAGATTTTTTTTTTTTTCACCTTCCATGGATGTAGTACTCCATTATAATGTGATAGACTGACTCATCCTGGATCAGAAGAGGGGGTTCATTGCTGTATCCTGGCCATCCAACTAGTGTGCAATGTCTGTAAATAGCCCACGGTTGAAAATAGAGAGTGGTGATCATCCTAACCTACAGTAAGATAGGTGTAATTTTCAGTTGTGGACTATCCATGGACAGGATCCACTAAATGGGCAGTCTGGATCCACAATCCCACCTTCCAAGTCTCAGGCAGTGGTTGACAAACACCCGTACCTGATCCAATGCGCTGAAGGCAAAAATCTGCTCTCTCTAATGGTACTCCCATCATTTTATGTTTCAGTTGGAACATACCGCTCGAAGGTATTGCAATGTCCACATCTGCACATACGAGAAGACTGTTCCAAAAATGAGGTTGATCAATCTACGGAAAGCCACTGACAATTTCAGCAAAAGCAACATTATCAGAGCCGGGAGAGCAGGCACCATGTACAAGGCAATGCTCCTTGATGGTTCTTCCCTTGCGATAAAGAGGTTTAATGATTCTCAACATTCTGACAAAGAATTCATATCTGAGATGACAATGCTGGGCCGCCTATAACACCGTAACGTGGTTCCTCTGCTGGGTTTTTGCATTGCCAGAAAAGAGAGGCTTTTAGTATACAAGTACATGCCCAAAGGAACTTTGTATCAGCAGCAACATGAGGGACACATGGAATGGCCTATGCGGCTGAGGATTGCAATAGGGGTGGCGAGAGGCCTGGCATGGCTTCACCACAGCTGCGATCCTTGTTGCGCAGCACGCCAACAACGCCAGTGAACTGAGATCCAATCTCCAGTCTCACCCACAAACGATAAACATGAAGATATAATAACTAGATGTAGAATTCACACAAACCAATAATCCACAAGACAGAATTTACGTGGAAAAACCCCAACAAGGATAAAAAACCATAGGTTCAAAATTTTCACCATGAAGAAAACGAAGTTACAAGAAATACACTTACTTTCTCCTATGCTCCCATGCACAAAGATGGCACTTTTGCTAATCCTCTCGCCACTTTCTCACCTTGGACGTATAGAAACCCTAATCCCATAGCCTAATCCCGGTTTACACCACTTTTTATACTAAAACCCGAAATTACAACTCAAAATAGGAAACCCCGCAGTTAAGCTCGCGGTTGGTCGGGCTCCCGGTCATACTAGGTCGGGCGCCCGCCTATTACAAAAAACGTCCAGCATGAAATAGTCCAAAACAAACCATTATTGGGCGCCCGATCACTTTGACCGTCGAGCGCCCGACCGTTCACAGAACAGTCCAGAGACTGATGTCTCAAACCCATGAATATCGGGTGCCTGGACGATGCGCCCGGTCATTAGACCGTTCGGGCGCCCGACCATGTCTTCTATGACTTGGCTCTACACTCAACAATCTCCCACTTGGAGACACATAACCACATGATCTTTCTTCTTCAATATCCAAAGTGCACCATCTGCCAGTCTTCAAGCCTGAAGACCAATCAAAACTGAACAGAGCTTTAGCTTCTCCCGTGTGACCTTCTTAGTCAATATATCTGCAGGATTCTCACTTGTATGAATCTTCTCCAAAGCAATCGATCCATCTTTTAGTAACGAACGTATGAAGTGATATCTGATGTCAATATGCTTGGTCCTCGAATGAAAGGCTGAATTCTTAGCCAAGTGTATTGCACTTTGACTGTCACTGTATAGCTTGCAATTTGCTTGCTTCTTCCCCAACTCTTCCATAAAACCTTGCATCCACACCATCTCCTTGCATGCTTCTGTAGCTGCAACATATTCTACTTCCGTTGTACTGATGG
Organism: Liriodendron chinense; assembly: GCA_003013855.2. NCBI lineage: Eukaryota > Viridiplantae > Streptophyta > Magnoliopsida > Magnoliales > Magnoliaceae > Liriodendron > Liriodendron chinense. Next base: position 127,102 of record ML058332.1, on the reverse strand, counting down.
ATACTATCTTCTGTAACTAAGAGAGCTAACTGACTGCAGCACTACCCAGGATAAAGACATACCCTGTAGTGCTCCTTCTGCTATCGATATCCCCTACCAAATCTGAGTCGACATAGCCTTGTAGCTTGATTTTCGATCCTCCATAACACAGCCCTACATCCACAGTACTTACCAAGTATCTGAGGATCTACTTCACAGCTTCCCAATGTTCCTTCCCGGGGTTGTTCATGAACCTGCTAACAACTCTCACTGCTTAAGCAATATCTGGCCTCGTACTAGCCATAGCATACATGAGGCTCCCTATATATGACGTATAAGGGACTTTAGCCATGTAGTCCCGTTCCTCCTACGTCATAGCTCCTTGCTCCCTAGAAAGCTTGAAGCGGTTGGCTAATGGAGTGCTAACCAGCTTAGCACCTCTCATGTTGAATCAATCAAGTACCTTGGCTATGTACTCTGCCTGTGATAAAACTAGCTTCTTGTTTTCCCTGTCACGCTTTATCCTCATGCCTAGGATTTATTTTGCGGCTCATAAATCCTTCATGACAACCTCTCTAGACAGTTGTCTTTTGAGATCTGAGATGTCCTTCATGCTTGATCTGGCCACAAGCATATCATCAACATACAGAAGAAGAATGATGTACGACGTATCAAACTTCTTCAAGTAACAACAGTGGTCTGCATGACATCTCCTGTACCCATTTTCCGATATGAAACTGACGAACTTCTTGTACCACTGCCTTGGGGCCTGCTTCAGGCCATATAGACTCTTCTTCAATCTACATACCTTGTTCTCCTTTCTTGGCGCCACGTATCTTGTCGGCTGATTCATATATATCTTTTATTCAATGTCTCCATGAAGAAATGTTGTCTTAACATCTAGCTGCTCTAGATGTAAGTCCTCTGTAGCCACTATACTCAAGACCATGCGAATCGTAGACATATTCACCATCGGTAAAAATATTTCAGTGAAGTCGATACCTGCCTTTTGTTGGAACCCTTTTATAACTAATCTAGCATTGTACTGCTTCGAACCATCGTGTTCCTCCTTCAATCTGTAAACCTACTTGTTATAAAGAGCTTTCTTACCCTTAAGTAGAGTGACTAGCTCCTACGTACGATTAGACTCAAGAGAGTCCATCTCATCATCCATGGCTTGCTCCCACTTAACCCGCATATCTTACTGTAACGCATCTTCAAAATACTCTGGCTCACCATTATCTGTTAGCAGTAGATAATGTAAGGAGGGTGAGTATCGGACCTTGGGTCTCCTCTCCCGAGTAGACCTCCTCACAACCGGTGTCTGCGACTCTTCCTCATTATGCTCCTGTGCATGCTCATCCTGTGGCAGTATAACACTTGCATCCGGTAACTCTTCCAACTCTACAAATTCTTTCTCATCGGCCTTATTCTACTTTTGCTGCAAACTGTCTTTATGCATCACTTTTTCATTGAAGACTACGTCCTTGCTTCTGATAATTTTTCAGTTTTTTTATGTCCCAAAATCGATAGCCAAAATCATTTTGCCCATAGCCTATAAACGTACACCTTCTGAATTTCGCATCCATATTTTTTCTGTGCTCTGCATCAATGTAAACATAAGAAGTGCAACCAAACACTCTAAGATGTGCAAGGTTCACCTCTTTTTTAGTCCACGTTTCTTCTGGTAGCCCATCATCCAATGGTACTGAGGGACTTCTATTGATGAGATATACGGCAGTATTCACCGCATCTGCCCAAAAGGTCTTCGGCAACCCTGCATGTAGCCTCATGCTCCTAGCGCACTCAAGAATGATCCTGTTAATGCGCTCGGCCACACTGTTCTGCTACGATGTCCCTGGAATCATTTTCTGATGTTTGATCCCATTTACTACGCAATACTCCTCAAACCTCTTATCACAGTACTCTCCCCCATTATCCGATCTGAGACACTTCAAGTTTTACCTGTCTCATTTTCTACCATAATCTTTCACTTCTTAAATACATCAAATACATCCGATTTGTGTTTTCAGAAATAAACCCACAGTTTTCTACTAGCATCATCAATGAAAGAAACAAAATAACGTGGACCACCAAGAGATGATACCTATGCCAGTCCCCACACATCAGTGTGTACAAGCTCCAACAGATGTGTCTTTGGAGCGCATCCTGTCTTCTTGAAACTTACCCTCTTCTGCTTGCCATACACGCAGTCCTCATAGAATTCCAGATCGATTGCTTTCAACCCTGGTAGCTTCCCTTTTGACAATAGCACTTTCATCCCTTTCTCACTCATCTGTCCCAACCTCTGATGCCATAACTGCGCGTTTACTCTAGTTGATGCGACTGCGAGTGAACTATACGATCCGGAAGTCACGTACAAGGTATCTTCCTTCTTACCTCGAGATATTATCAATGCACCTTTTGTGACCTTCCATGCATCGCTCGTGAATGTCATCACATATCCGGTATCGGCCAATTGCCCCACTGAGATCAAATTTCATCTCAAGCTCGGTACATGTCTGACATTCTTCAACTTCAAGACCATTCCATCTTTTTGACTTAAGTGAACGTCTCCCTTGTCAACAATACTGCATGGCTCATCATCACCCAGGTAGACTCTTCCGAAGTCACCTGACACATAATCACGAAGAACTTCTTTTGATGAAATGGCATGAAACGAAGCACCCGAGTCTATAACCCAAAAATCATTCCATGCATCAAGAGACAAGATCAATGCCTCCGTGTCACTCTCCTCAGATAGATTCAATGAATCCTTCCCACCTTGAGAGCTTCCTTCTTGTTTCTTAAGCGCCCTACAATCACGCTTCATGTGCCCCTTCTTCCCGCAATGCCAACACCCGTAATTGTCTTTTGGTCCATTGGACTTATTCCTCGACTTAGAACGCCCGTGTTTATTACTACCTTTGTTTGAAGATCTTCATCTTCCTTCAATGTTTAAAGCATTCCCTGAATCCCCTTAAGCTCCCGATGCCTTCTAGAGTTAGACCGGTCACATCATCGAATTTTAACTTCATAGACCCTGAGGAATTGCTCATGGCAATCACCAAACCATCCCAACTGTCTGGGAAACTGGACAAGATCAATAATGTCGTGACCTCATCATCAAAAGTGATGCCAACGGATTCCAATTGGCTCGTGACTGTATTGAACTCGTTTAGATGTTTATCCACCCCCCACCATCTGACATCTTCATGTTGAATAATTATTTCATAAGATGAACCTTATTGGATGCCGAGGGTTTCTTATACATCGTAGCTAAAGCCTGCATTAATTCTTTTGTGGTCTTTACTTTAGATATATTGAAGGCGACGCTCTTAGACAAACAGAATCGGATCGTTCCTAAAGCCTTCCGATACATTAAATCCCATTCATAATCTGTCATTTTCTCTAGTTTCTTCTCTTTTCCTCCTAGAGGAATGTAGAGGTCTTTCTGATACAGATAATCCTCCATCTGCATCTTCCAGAAGAAAAAGTTTGAACCATCAAACTTCTCAATTCTAGTTTTCTCTTCTTCCGTCATCGCTCCCACTTGAACTAAACCAATAGCTCTAATACCAGTTGTTGCGCAGCACGCCAACAATGCCGGTGAATCGACATCCAATCTCCGGTCTCACCCACAAACGATAAACAGGAAGATATAATAACTAGAAGTAGAATTCACACAAATCAACTATCCACAGGACAAAATTTACGTGTAAAAACCCCAACAAGAGTAAAAAACTATGGGTGCAAACTTCCATTATGAAGAAAACGAAGTTACAAGTAATACACTTACCTTCTCCTATGCTCCCATGCACAGAGATGGCCCTTTTGCTAATCCTCTCACCTCTTTCTCACCTTGGACATATAGAAACCCTAATCCCATAGCGTAATCCCGGTTTACACCCCTTTTTATACTAAAACCCGAAATTACAACTCAAAATAGGAAACCCCGCAGTCAAGCTCGCTGCCGGTCAGGCACCCAGTCATATTGGGTCGGGCGCCCGCCCATTACAAAAAATGTCCAGTGTGAAATAGGCCAACACAGACCATTATCAGGCGCCCGGTCACTTTGACCGTCGGGCGCCCAACCATTCACAGAACAGTCCAGAGACTGATGTCTCAAACCCATGAATATCGGGCGCCCGGTCATCAGACCGTTCGGGTGCCCGACCATGTCTTGTGTGACTTGGCTCCACACTCAACAATCCTTGCATAGTTCCTGAATTCACAAGCAAGGTTGTGGCCAGTCAAGCTAGGGATGTATACAGCTTTGGTGTGGTGCTGCTAGAGCTGATTACCAGCGAAAAGACTACTAAAGTGCTAAATGCCCCAAAAGGCTTCAAGGGGTTTCTGGTGGAGTTGAATGATTATCTTGAGAAAAATTCTCTTGTTAGGCACGCCATCGACGACTTTTTAATAGGAAAGGGTTGTGATGACGAGGTCCTCCAGTTTCTAAGAGTTGACGTTGCTTGCGTTGTGTTTGATCCGGAGGAGAGGCCTACAATGCTTGTAGTATACCAGCTTCTACAATCTATTGGTCCACGGGTCTGTATCGACATGGATGGTGTTGGAAACAGACGTCTCAAATCAATGCACATAGAGACCACCGGCCGGTCGATGGGGGTGTCCGACTGGCCGATCATAGTGGAGGCCCGGGCAGCATTGCTGCTGTGAAAGAATTTGGCCATCCGACCGGTCGGCCGACCGGCTGGTAGGGGTGTCCGACCGGCCGGACGACCGGTCGGCAGTGTCCTAGTGCAACACGGTTTCTTGCCCGGTTTGCGCGCAAGAGGTTTCTAAATTCATTTTTTCTTCCTTTTTAAGGCGGATCACGACATTAGAGGTTTCTAAGGTTACAAAGGGGATTGAGGGAGCTTTTAGGTGAGAGAAAGAGCTTGAAGAAGAGGGTTTCTTCTTGGGTAAGCTTGGGATTTCTCTTGTGGGCTTGGGTTTTGGGGTCTTGGGTTCCACCTCTTGTAACTTCTATGATTCATAGTGGATTGGTGTCGCTTTGTGGTGTGGTTTTTTACCCGTGAGGGGTTTTTCCACGTAAAAATCCGATTGTCTATGTGTGGGTGATTGCATGCATTGTGATTGCATTGTGTGGCTTGTTTGATTGAATTTGTTGCTTGTGTTCGGCTTTGCTTCCGCTACCGCCCCTCTCTATCCCAACAACTGGTATCAGAGCGATCGTTGGGGTGTAGCAGAAATTCGAATCTGAGACAAGAGCATGGCATCAGGAATCAGGTTCGACATAGAGAAGTATTCGGGGAAAAATAACTTTGAGCTTTGGAAGGTGAAGATGAAAGGCCTTCTAGTTCAGCAAGGATTGCAAGATGCGCTCCTTGGAGAGCGACCAGAAGATATGAAAGAAGGAGAGTGGAAGAAGATCGATGAAAAGACCAATGTCTCAATCCAGTTGTGCTTGGCAGATGAGGTCTTATATAATGTCATGAAAGAGAAGACTGCGGCTGCAACATGGGCGAAGTTGGAGAATATCTATGCGAAGAAATCTCTTGAAAATCGCATATACTTGAAACTTCAGTTGTACAATCTGAGGATGACGGAGGGGGCCGATGTTGAGAGCCACATCAACCATTTTAATAGGCTTATTTGCAAGTTGATGGATGTAGATGAGCTGATGAAGGACGAGGATCAAGCGTTCATCCTGTTGAATTCTCTTCTAGAATCATATGAGTCATTCAAGGACTCTTTGTGCGCAGGTAGGGAGACTATTGGCGTAGAAACCGTTATCTCAGCCCTTCTACTGATGAGGCACTGGTTATGAGTGGGAGGAATTCTGAGCGGGGTGGAGGATCTCCTTCATCGAGATTTAAATCAAAAGGCAAGTGGAGGCACAAGGTGAGATGCTAGATTGTGGGGAAGAAGGACATGTGAAAAGGGATTGTTCGAATCCTGAAAAAAGGTATGATAGATCTAGAGATACTTCTAGGGAAGGAACCAATACCATAGAGGATGATGGTGACAGTTATGATGGATTGACTGTATCTAGCATAAAGCCTCTTGGTGGAGAGTGGCTCTTGGATTCAGGGGCATTATGTCATGTATGTCTTGACCGAAGTTCATTCATGTCATACAAGGAGTATAATGGTGGATCGGTATTTGTGGGCGATGGCTACACTCGCAATGTGGTAAGGATTGGTTCGGTGCGCATTAGGATGTTCGATGGAGTCGAACGGATCCTTGAAAGTATGAAGCATGTCCCTGAGATGAAGAGGAATGTGATATCTCTCGGTGCACTCGAGGCGAAAGGGTGCAGGTTCATCGGCTACGATCGGTATTATAAAGTGGTGAAGGGAATACTCGTGATGATCAAGGCACGGAGGTGCGATAATCTTTACAAGGTAATCGGGAGCACTATTCATGGTGGAGCTGCGGGATTGGCAACGGGATCCACGGTTGCTCAAGTGTGGCAAGAGAAAAATGGTCATATGAAAAGAGCAACAAAGCGTGTGAAGATACAAGGATAGAGTCGATAAGGCATGAGAAGCGACGGAACTATAATGATGACGAAGTAGAGGTAGAGATTGTGTGTGGCAAGGTAATGCATGATGATTTGAGTCGTGGTAGAGTTCGTTAAAAACAGACGTCTCAAATCAATGCACATAGAGACCACCGGCCGGTCGATGGGGGTGTCCGACCGGCCGGTCACAGTGGAGGCCCGGGCAGCATTGCTGCTGTGAAAGAATTTGGCCATCCGACCGGTCGGCCGACCGGCAGGTAGGGGTGTCCGACCGGTCGAACAACCGGTCAGCAGTGTCCTAGTGCAACACGGTTTCTTGCCCGGTTTGTGCGCAAGAGGTTTTTAAATCCGTTTTTTCTTCCTTTTTAAGGGGGATTACGAGATTAGAGGTTTCTATGATTGCAAAGGGGATTGAGGGAGCTTTTAGGTGAGAGAAAGAGCTTGAAGAAGAGGGTTTCTTCTTGGGTAAGCTTGGGATTTCTCTTGTGGGCTTGGGTTTTAGGGTCTTGGGTTCTATCTCTTGTAACTTCTGTGATTCATAGTGGATTGGTGTCGCTTTGTGCTGTGGTTTTTTACACATGAGGGGTTTTTCCACGTAAAAATCCGATTGTCTATGTGTGGGTGATTGCATGCATTGTGATTGCATTGTGTGACTTGTTTGATTGAATTTGTTGCTTGTGTTTGACTTTGCTTCCACTGCCAGCCCTCTCTATCCCAACAGATAGCCCAGATGAACTTAATGTGGGGCGACAAATACAAGAAATTCAGCATAATAGTTCGAACATGCGAAGAGTTGCAGCCGACGCCAAAGTCCGAAGGGCAGCATCGTTTTCGTCCTTGAGTTCTGCAGATCAGAGAAGTCTTCTTATGCATACCGAGAATGTTTGCTCGATCGATGAATGCTTTCCTTTCCTTTTCTTTATTTTTTTCTCTTGCATGCTCCATGGATGTAAAATATTTTGAGATGAAGACAGATAAATAGATTGTGTACTTGATAGATGGATACAAGATCAATGTTCTTTGAGCTCGGATCCTTTGGAAAGCTTTGTAAAAAATACACCGTTTATCAAGTGAGGCAATTCATGCTCCTCGTAAATATAAAAAATCGTCGCAATCAGAAACTCAGATGTAACACACCAAAAGCTTCAATGTCCAATCAAGCCTACGTCCTACTATATATACTTGTTGGGGCTCCTAAATTTTGTAACGTTTTCGACTTTAGTGTCCATTAATCTTATCTTGCTTCACCTGCTGACTGCGTTAGATGGTGGACCACACGTTTTATTTGGAAGTTTGTACCGTAAGTTTCCCCTTCCAATTTAAACATTTGGGTGTGATCTATTGGTAATTTTGGGTAGAATTCAAGATTATCATTGTTCCAGTAAACATTTCATATCCGAGACGACGGTATTGGGGAGCGTACGGCACCACAATGTGGTTCCTCTCTTGATTCTTTGCATTGCAAGGAAGGAGAGGCTTTCGGTGTGTAAATACATGAGCAGGGGAACTCTCTATCAGTAGCTACACAAGGCAGATGGCCCTTGAGCTTGAGAATCGCGATTGGAGTCGCAAGAGGTCTTATTTGGTTTCACCATGTTCGAAGTATACCAGCTTCTACGGGCCATTGGGAAGAGAGACGGTTTTCCAGATGAAGTTGAGATACAGATGGCACCCAATACAACCGATACTGATTACGCACATATTTAATTATACAAATATCATTCGCTCCGCATATCAGCTATGTATTGCATATTTTGGAATGCATGCATTGTTTCTTGTTGTATTGCTTGTTCGAAGTCAGTTCTAAGCTTTTTCAGTAAAATGTGTATTTCATTTGTTTTGTGTTATGTGTCATGAATTCTATGTTACATTCCTGTTTGTCCATTAGTGAGGTGGGCCAAAAGGCATAATGGGGGACTGTTGTAGAACAGGAATGGAATTTGAGATGAATACAAATTGCGTAAATTTCGTGAATTTTGATTTATGATTTGAATCAAAATCCAGTGTTTATAAACGAAAATACCAACAACATATGCATGCAAGAAAATAGTATTTACATACAGTATACGATACGCGCACTGCATTTTTCCATGTTGACAAGTACAACTTTCTAACTATGCCAGAAGCATGGAGACTATAATAGCAAAAGTGGAGGTTGGAGGCCGGCACTCTCTAGATCAGAGAGCCTATTCTAATCGCCACATTACCTGCACTCTCAACAAACGTTTGCCAACTGACAATTAGGTCTGATGGGCTGAGTTTGTGCGGGCATGGTCTAAAAATTAGGCCTGTGGGCAGAATTTATATATGGAAATCAACGGATCGACCTGCTCTTCGGGCCGATCATATAACATGTTTACCGTTTACTTACAACACCTGTTTTAGGCAGCTTTGTATGTATGTGTCATATACCCGCCGTTCATCCATTTTACTAGCTCAGTTTAGTGCACCAATCCATAATCGAAACATATCCAAAGCTCAAGTGGACTACACAGACATGAAGGGAAAACACAAATATCAGCTTGATCCAAAAGGTCTGTGGCTCCCATGAAGCTTTCAACGGTAGGCATTCAATTCCCACTGTGTAATATGGTGTGGTCTACTTGAGTTTGGATATGCTTCAATTTTGGGTTCAAATTCTACAATGAGCTGGTAAAGTAGATGGACGGCATGGATACGACACATACATCACAGTGGGCTCATAGAGTTTACTCAGTATACTAGCCACGCCCGTGTAAACCACCGAAGATATGTGAGGCCCACCATGTTGTATATGTAAATCTAGCCATCCATCAGGTGAGAGCAGTTATTTGAATATAAAAGATTAGCCAATTGGAAACTCCGAAGAGCCACACCTATGAGAACAATGTAAGATTACTTCTAAAACTTGTAAGCTTGGTGTAGCTAATCTGTGATTGTCATTAGCAACATTCACAGTATCCACCACACTTTGATCATCACAAGGAGATCTTTACAAGTAATCATTGATATTTTCTGCAGAATCGTCTGCCCCCACTTCAAAGAAGTCCCTTGATTTTACCTTCACAATTATACACCATTTTAAATCCCTATAGTCATTAACTTAAAATACCTGTGTTGCTTGATATGCTAGCACAAACAGTTCATCATACTCATTCGCTCTATGTTAGACAAGTGTGTGAAAGTCAAAGTGTGAACTCCAATTCATTCTTCTTGATTCCTTTTGTCACATCAACTCATTCACTACTCTTGAACACTACAATGCACTTCCACCCATAATAATTGAGCTCTATGATATCAATCAATACACCATTAAAACTCCAAACTCAAACAACCACAATAAATGGGTTTATGGACTCTTAACATAAAAACTCTTACAAGTTTGAATGAGCTCCTTAATAGCGCAAGTCTTGAGTTGCTCCTTTAATCTTAAAGTGGCTTTTCTTCAACTCCCACGATCTTGAAGTGGATCTTCTTCTGCTCCCACGAACAGTTACCTTGTAATAGATCTTCCTATAAGATTACCAAGATAATAAGAGAATGGGATGGTGGTTAAATCTCTTACAATTAGGATATAGTTGGTTTCAAAAGGAGATTCACCTAGACGGGCATTCTAAAGGCTATTAGACAAAGATTTTCTAGAAGAAACAAAGGCTAGCCTCTAAAGAATGCAAGAGATCATACACATCTTCAAATCGAGCTTGTAATGCTCATATAGAGTGATTAATTATAAGGAAAATGACATGATCTCAAAAGAATCAGAGCCTAAGAGAAATGATTAGAGTTGTATTCACAAAGGCTCTAGCTCCACTGAAAAACAATCAAACTGCAAAAGCTCCAAATGATCATTTATATAAAAAGGATAGCCAACAGATCAATAGCGGCTAATTATCGGTCAAACCCTTAATCTATTGGTTAGACCGATAGAGGCCAAAACAGAGATTGGTGACTGTCTGAGTCTATAGGTTCGACCGATAAGTCGGACATATAGGTTATGTCGATCCAACCGACATAACATAGACTCAGTCTGTTGGTTGTTGTCTACAGTCCATCGGACCAATAGGGGTTTAGATTGAATCGACAGAGTCTGAAAAGCTCTTTAAACCTACTAATTATGGGTCGGTAGAACTCCTAAGGTCTAAGATGATCAAACAAAGATTTTCCTATCAAATAGATGGTTTTAAATAATCTAGAGGCTGGTTGCTTTGGAATGAAAGGGGTCTTAGGGCAACGTTCACCAAGGAACGCTCTTTTACTTGTGCTTAACGCCTTAATGATGCAAGTCTTCAGATGTCTTCATCTTTCAATGAGGCTCAACCAACTCAAAGACACAGACACATGTTATTGACAAACCAGGGTACTAACAACAATCATAACGTTTTCCCCAAACCCTCGTGATATATGAGAGTTATATATTTTCGGATAATCAGCTAACACAGACACAAAAGCAGGCAATCAATCTAGACCACATTTATGATTGATTAGTGAAGCTAGGGTGTCCATTAACTTTGGCATTCGGTTCTACACCTCTGCCAAAAAGGGCATCTATAGATATCTTTTCCTAGGCCGACAAGCAGATTAAGTTGGACCAAACTTGTCACGCCCCAAAAATTGGCACCCGAGTACGGAGACTCCAATTCCAGTTCCCAGGTGTTAATTTAATAAGCTTTTCTAGGAATGTTACACGTAGGAAGTGCTCCATGTGTGTCCTCAATCAAGTTCACATTCATTTCATATACAAATAATCAAAGCAACTCATTTAACTTAGCGGATCAAAAGCAAAGCAGAGATAACTAAATTAAAAAAATATAGGGCTAACACCCAAAAGGTACAATTCAAAAGTAAAATTACGTCAAATCGTCTAATATGACACCCTACTTTAATCATGCCGAAGCTTAAAGCGGAGCTTATAGAACTATAGCTAAGTCCTATAGGGGGGTGATTAGGACCGTTTAAAAATCTCATTTTAAAAACTTCTTGCCTAATTAAACTAATTAACAATTACAAACTAATTAAGAAAGAACACTTCAGCTTTCAAGTCTTACTGGGTCTAACCATATAGACTAGCAAAGACATAACAATTAAACAAACTAGCCTAGAGAGCTATGTAGATCAAAATGAGATACATCGTGTTGGGCATATGTCTACAACCTAAGTGAATATATATCTTGTGTGTGAATGTGCCTATCTAGAACATAGCATTCAACCATTCAAGTATTTATATAATTAAGCAATTAAAAGACAATGCATGAATAAAAAAATGCTCAAAAAAATTTCAAACGCAAGCATGTATAGTGGTTCGACTACTTGTCTACTCCACTCTCGGTTCACGTACTCATCCATTGAACACATTAGAATTCACTAAGGGAGTTTAAATTAAGTTCCTCCCAACCTAGGTGTTTTAAATTGGTTCCACCCTATTGGGGAGTTAGACAAGGTTCCTTCCAACCTATGACAAATATTTTACTAGTTCATCTTTCAACTAAGATGTTTAGGGTTCCATCCAACCCAGGAGTTTGATAAGGTTCCTCCCAATTCTTTGGTTTCAATAAAAGAACCTAACATACACTCTCGCCAGAGGCTCCCCTTAGAGACTTGGTCGAGTTTGATTCCAAACTCTCACACTCAATCTTCCATGAGGAAGGAGTGCAATTGGACTCTTTAAATGACAACTTACGTGTCGGATTGAGCCCCTTATTCTGCGCCTCTTGGGTTACTTAATCTCTTTTCTCTCGTGCTTCAATCAGCTCCCTGATGCTCCATCGATCATGTTGCTGATGTGTCACCAATGCCTCAACTCCAACAATCAATCAACTTGCTTGTGATGCTCTTGAGATGCGCAAGGCGATAGGAGGTGGTGTGAATAGTAGGATTTCGTTGCCTAGAGGAACACTTAATTGGATATCTAGAGAGTTTTAGACAAGGGATCTACCTATGGTCTAGGTGCCTAAAACATCTAGAGATTAAGAGAGAACAAGTTCATCTTCATATGAGCTTTAAATGCTCCATCTTGTGAACAAACACAAGGAAGATGACTTAAAATGATTAGGATTAGAGCCTAATGATATGGGCAATGAGGGTTGCTTCTAATATACTAAATTCTCTCTCAAAACCCAGAAACTAAGCTGTAAATATATAGAGCAAAAGCTCCAACGATAGAAAATGAGCAACAACGGCTAACTGTCTATCGGTCGTCGCTCATCATCGACCGGTTGATTGGGGTCTTCGACTGGTCGGTCGTTGAGCTCAGACCAGTCGAAAAATGGCCCGGGATTGGTTTAATGCTATTGTCCCAACTTGGCCTTTGTCGACTGATTAGGCGACTGGTCTGACAATAGCCAGGGACTTGTTTTTCTTGCTTTCCCTCTGTGGCCTCTGACGACTTGCCGGCTAAAGCCTATGACCGGTCGACAGACACATGAGTTCTGTTATTTGGTTTGTCTTATTTCCAGTAACTCATGTTACCTCTAAGGCCTATCTTTGGGTAGTCTTTTGGGACACCTAAGGTCAATCTAAGATGACATGAAAGAATGCCTATTGGGTCAGGTCATCTAGAGGTTTGGTTTTGGTTTAGGTTCAAGGTTCAAGGCTCACCAAGGCATCTCATTTACCTGTTTCTTCTCCCTTAATGCAGCAGGTCCACTTGAGTCTTCGATCTTCATCTTCTTTTGGCTCAACCAACACTTAGAGGCTCAACCAACACCTAGACTAACTGACCTACGTAATTGAAAAATAAGGTGCAGTAGTATACCATAGAAAAGTGCACTAACAAAAAGCAGTGTCAGCCTATTTAAGTATTATACAACTCACAATAGATGCAATAAGTATGAAAAATATAACTACCAAATGGAGGGAGCTATAAGTCTACTAGGGTGCCCCGAGCGAACCACCAACTAGTCTTATTCGTGAGGTCATCTGCATATGTTAAATGGAAGGCGTCAAACACCAACATAGTGAAGAAATATCTCAAGAAGTTTTAGTTATAAGAAGGTTCACGATACACACACACACACACACACACACACACACACACACACACACACACACACGTATACTACTCTTAAGTATGTTAACTCTAACATACAGATACTAAGCAAGTTACGCATATTATCCATCTAAGACTGCATAGGCAATGATAGTATAACGAAGCAATAATTTCCTAAACTAGTTTATTAATGCAGGGAATGCATGAGTTGCAAATAAAAGAAAATGATGTGCTGGTCTTTCTAATAGTCGACCAACCACCCCATAAGTGCATGCATGTCCCCGGGCAAATCACAGTATATGAGTTTATCAACCACCCACAAATGTAAGGTCGCTCTTCAGTATACTAGCCTTTCTAATAGTCAAAAAATTACTTGGAATACCAATGGCGTGAATGCATGATTAGTTCAACTTTTATTAATTATTTTTGCATATAGAAAGATTAGAGAAGCTGGAATACCGCCATTATATCACAAGTCTAACTGGGACCATCTGGCTCTCTACGTTGCATCGCCAATCATCGCCAATAACCTCTCGATCCGAAGTTGAGTTATCCTCTCATAAAAGCATAGTCTAGCTGTGACTCGTCGGCCATGCCTAAATCAACCGGAAGGGCTCATCACCTAAATATCAAATACAATAAATCAATTCAGAGTTACAGGCTTATCACTCAAAACTAAACCAATACACGCTTGTGTCGTTCGAACGGTACTCAGGTACACAACCATCGGCCGGATAAAAAATCACAAGAGTCGTTTAAACAACACTCTATCACCCCTGTCAATGCTCATTGGTCACTACGGGGAGATTCATCACCCAGTGTAGGCTGGCAGCTTAAACACAATGTCCCATACCACCAAGCTTGGCTCCTGAGATTTGGTGGATCGTGTCATAATACGATTTTAAGTGGACTGTTTACAATGGGAATGATGGTATTCTAAATTTCATAAAATGTGATTCAATCAGTCAAACAAAAGAATGATTAACTTTGAGTGGAACTTATTCGGTAGACCCAAGTGGATAATGAAAAATCGACACTAACCACTATCAATCGACCGTGTCCCGCTTGGTCGATCGAATATGCTCATGTCGACCAACCAAAGGATAGGTAGTACACTAGTCAAATGGTTGTCAGAGCTTAATTCACCAAAGAAACCATAAGAAAATTTAATATCACATCAGAGCACATCAACCACACAAGTGTGTGAAATATTACCACATAATATATTAAAACATCTAGCTCGACTGATCTAAAGGACCCAGATGACACAAGGCGTTACATACATGCATAAGCATAGACACATTCCAATATTGTAAATTCATACCATTTAAGCATTTCATCGATCATGTTATTAACCAAACAACACAGAGACATTTTATAGAACATGTTATCTAGTTATCAACAATTAGTAAATAGCTTATATCATTAAAGTGGTTTTAGCATTTATAATACAAGAAAATTCAACAAATTCAAGCAATCATTAACTAAAAGTTGCTAAAAAAAAACTTGAGGGTAGATCTTTACCTTAGAGTCGAAATTCTTTGATTCGGATGCGACCATATTGTTAGAAATTGAAAAAACACTCTAAACCTAAATTAAAACACAACCTACCATTAATGGCTTGGATTTAATCATAATTAAACTTTAGACAATGGATTAAGGTTTAAATAATTCGATTAGAATGATACCACAACTTGATTCAACGAATTAAGGCCTGAAATTGACGCATCATTGGAATCCCAATGGAGTCGAGCTCGATTACAGCTCATGGACAAGAGTGGGCCGCCATGAATTATTTGTGGGGGCCACCATCCCTCGTTAATTGAAGGATTCAAAGACTGAAGAAGGCATGAAATGGCAAGCACGAACCAAAAGCGGCGAAGAACGGCTTGGTGTGATGATCCACAAACCCGAGCTCCCACACCAGCTCACACTCCCCCCCCCCCCCCCCCTCTCTCTCTCTCTTTCTCTTTCTTTCTCTCCCAACCCTATCAAAATTTAAATTTAGTGGAGAAATGCCCAAATGGGCTCTATTAATAGTTCTAAATGTGGCCTAAATAGCCCTACAAGCTTGGTTCTTAGTTGTATAGCCCTATGAGATGGTAATTCTAATATTTGGGGCCCACATGGGTCCACAGGGGTCAATCTAATCCATGAGATAGGTGAACCTAGTGGTGATCTTCCTAAGGATACGATTATCCACATTTTAGATGTGACGATTGACAATTATGACACAATGTTCATTTAATGGTCATCGATCATCAATCGGGGCCGCGGCTTTAGAAAAACTTACGGGGAAATGTTTGGGACTAGGATCCTAAGTTTCATTGAAATCTAATAGCTCAGAAGCCATAACATCGTGCAAGTTCGACTGGATTCGCACATCGCATGTGCCACCCTCTTAGCTCCAAGTTGAGCGATTCAGTGCATAGACTTGGCTCAACATCCCATGATGCACGTCAAGCCTGCCAAGATGAATGATTTTCCTTAGCTTCGAGTTTAGTGGCCCACTAATTTTGAGAAGGTATTTGAGGTGGACTGCGACGCCTCATACATGGGGATTGGGGCAGTTGTGTCGCAAGAGGGCAAGCTTGCGACCTTCTACAATTAGAAACTAAGCGAAGCAAGGAACAAGTGATCCACGTATGAGATTGAATTATATCCGGTGGTACAAGCTTTGCGACATTAGCGGTACTACCTCATTCAGAGGGAGTTTGTTTTGTATACTGACCATCAAACTCTTAAATTCATTAATAGCCAAACTAACGTCAGTTGCATGCATTGCTGGTGGATTTCGTTTATGCAGGAATTCACATTTGTTTTGAAGCACAAGTCAGAACAACAAAATAAATTAGCTGATGCCTTGAGCTGCCGAGCCGCCCTTCTTGTTACTTTGGCAAATGAGGTAATTGGGTTTGATTGTCCTCAAGGAGATATACGCCGATGATGTGGACTTCAAGGATGATTAAGCATGAAGCAAGGATAATCATCCCTATGATTTCTACATTTAGGATGGATTTTAGTTCAATGGAAATCGATTATGCATCCCACAATGCTCTCTACGTGACAAGATCATACTCAAGCTCTATGGCGATCGGCTTTGAGGTCACTTGGGTCGTGATAAAATGAAGGCTTTGGTGGAGGAGAGATATTTTGGCCTCATCTAGGCCAAGAAGTGGGGAGGATGGTTCGGTGGTGCCATATTTGTAAAGCTTCCAAGGACCACTCTTAGAACACAAGCCTTTACACTCCATTGCCTGTACCGAAAGGTCTTTGGGAGGACATTTCTATAAACTTCATTTTGGGTCTCCTATGAACACAGCACAACGTAAACTCTGTGTTTGTGGTGGTAGACCGGTTCTAAAAAAATGGCTCATTTTATCCACTGCAAGAAGATATACGATGCTATGAGTTTAGCCAATCTATTCTTCAGGGAGGTAGTAAGACTAAATGGCATTCCCAAGACAATCACGTACGACCGTGATACGAAGTTTGTTAGTCATTTTTTGCTGATTTTGTGAAGTCAATTTGAAACTTAGCTTTAGCTTATCAGTGCGTATCATCCACAAACTGATGATCAGACTAAAGTGGTGAATAGAACATTGGGAAACCTCATCCGATGTATCTCCGGGTATAAGCCAAAACAGTGGGTCTTAGCCCTATCTCAAGCCAAATTTGCCTTCAATAACATGGCGAACCAATCTACGGGGAAGTCATCATTCCAAATCGTCTATGGATGAGTTCCCCATCACATCCTCTACTTGGTTCCATTGTCCAAGCTTCCGGGGATGAGCATCATCGCTGAACACATCACAAAAAATCATAGCACAGTACGGAACAATTTGTTAGAATCAAATGCGAAATACAATGAAGATGTAGACAAGAGTCAAAGGTCCAAAGTGTTCGAGGTTTGGGATCAAGTGATGGTCAATTTACACAAGGAATGCTTCCCATCTGGTACGTACAACAAGCTGAAGCAGAAGAAGATTGGGCTAGTGTCGATTCTCCGAAAGATCAATGACAACGCTTATGTTGTCGACCTTCTCAACGAGTACAGAATCTCTCGCACTTTCAACATAGCCGAGATTTGTTCGAATACCATGAACCGGAAGTGAACGAGAACTCGAGGGTGAGTTCTTTTAAAGATGGAGGGACTAATGTAGAGAGACTCGTCGAAGAATACATAATGCGGGTGGATCGAAGCAAGGCCAAAAAGGAGTTGAAGACTTAGAAAAATTACACAAGAAAAGGTCCTATCAACCGGTCGAACTAGATCGTCGACTGGTTGATGAGGGGTCCTCGACCAGTTGAATTAGGCCAGCCAGGGGGCCAACCCCTGGACTGTTTTGGTCACCCGACGACCGATCGACCAAGACCATCGACTGGCCATCCCCCATCATCAACCAGCTGATGACACTCATTCGACCGGCCGACAGTTGCACAGAAACATGCGAAAACTTGTTATTTTCATCTTTTGATTTTCGTTTTTTATTAAGATGCTTAGTTTTTGTGAATTAGAGTTTCTATTACTTAACTTAGGATAAAAATACTTGTTTTAATTCATGCTTAGACATTATTCATTGCTTTTTATTCAAATAAAGCTTGATTTATCTTTCTTCTTCGTGGATTCGAAGTGTCGGTTAAAGATTCCTGGATTACTCTGTGGGTTCAGAGTATTTATCCTGCGAGAGAGACGGTGTTCGATCTCATTTCGCTGACGTCTGCGCCAGTTAAGGCCCATATAACTTCTAATTTTTCATAGGCATATAGGCATAAATCCCTTCCGCACTAGCAAAGAGGTCCATTCCCTGAAGGGTTATGTATACTTTTAATCCTCTATCCTTATATTCATAAGAACCTTTTAGTAAATATGGAGAGTCAAATAATGTTACAGAATATCATATACTACAATGAATTTTCATGTAAAACCGCCTTTAAAAAACTCCACCATTTTTTAAAATGTCAGCAACTCTTCAACAATGAAGAAAACAAGGGGAGCTATTTTATACTCAGGCAAGGCATGAAGATAAAAAAAAATAGGCAATAAGGAATCGTTAAAGTGACTTACATTAACTCGAAACCAAAGACTAAGGTACGGCATTGCGAGAAAGGTATGGCATTTCTTATCCAACTTGATATCCCTATGTTGGGGGATCAATCCATTCTAGGGAGAGCCTCTCAATGGTGGAAGATTACCTCAATAGCAAATTGTTTCTCAACATTGATAGACCTAATTTCTTGTTTCATCTTTTGGGAGATAAACGGGGGAGATTTGAGGTGTTGCAAGTGAATGAGGGGAGGACCATCTTGCGAGTCTAACGTTGGCTGAGCCTCTTAAGCTTGTACCTTACTCCCCATAGGGGAAACTAGCTTTTTAGGCAATTAGCTTTCAACTACCTGGGGATTGTCTATGAACCCCCTTGGAACATTGTCCTTTCGGTGGTGAAATGGCTTAGGCCTGAAGAGGGCTAGTTGAAAATCAATATGGACAGTTCGGCAAGGGGAAATTCAGGGTTTCGGGGGGAGGTGGCGTGTTTAAGGGCAATAGATGAGAGTTTATTTTTGCCTTTTAATTTCAAGGGATACAGGTGGGGCTCCAATGTTCATGCTAAGCTCGCTCCTTAGTTGATGGTGTACTCCTTTGTGTGGAACATGGTTGCTCCAAGTTAGGAGTGGAAAGTGACTCCAAGGTTGTTGCGGATATGCTTAACAAAAAATCTCAATTGGTGTGAAGCATATGTTATTGGAAGGCCCGAGTTGCTTCAATATTCCAGTGGGAGCCCAAATTGTAATTAGGCATGTTCCAAGGGAGGTTAATGCTGTGGTGGATGGTTTAGATCGTTAGGGTAGCGTAGGTCAGGTGCTCAAATTTTTTAATTGGAGGTTGAACCTCCCTCAAGCCGTTTGGGTACATAATATTCTCCTTGACAATGTAGGTCTGGGCTCTATTAGGGTATGTAAGGGGAGATAAGTGTTGCGTGTTTTCATAGTTTAGTTTGAGGCATATGATAGGTGATTTGAGGCTAATCTTGAAGCTTAGGATCGTCTTGAGTGTGCATTCCAGTTGTATAGCAACTTCGCTTTCAATAAAATGCACTCTCTTTTTCTGTAAAAAAAAAAAAAAAAAAAAAAAAAAAAAAAAAAAAAAAAAAAAAACAAACAAACAAACAAACAAAAACAAAAGAAAAGACTAAATTGTGGAACCACTATTGCTAAGTGATGGTCACAAAGGAGGATTGGTTGAACAGTCCACTTGTTTGTTGAAATAGGACCCTTGGATTTTTATTTTCATTTTTTAATTTTTAACAGTCTTGTAAATGTCGACCAATAAGACAGATAATAAAAAAGCCAGTGCCTATAATTTAAACAGTTGATTTGAATTAATTGTAATGCAGCCGGAGCGGGGGCGAGCTCAAGCACTGTCTCTCTCACGGGATAACTAATCAGAATCCACAGATCTATCAGGAATCATCAATCGATCTTCCTTAATTTCTCAATGGGCACTCGAAGAACACGAGTAAAATAGAGTATAAACTGAATAATTTTTCATTAATTATCAAAGATAGAATGTTAACAACGAAATAAAAAACCAATATTTATAATAAAACTAAGTCCTAAAAAAACTTAGGAAACCCTAATCACGTATCTAGATGAACACTAAACACAATAGGAAAAGTATCAACAAAAATCTACGCAAACTATATAATGCCTATCGGGCGACGCCGACGTCCATCTTCCTTCCATTAGTACGAGCAATCCACACATCTGACTGACATGAAACTTTGTCGTTTTGCAAACATCAATGTATAAGATGATCGTCTTAGATTCTTCATATCAATAGTAGTAGGCACCTGGACCATTTCCAAGTTAAGTCAATGGAATTCGAAACTTTTTGGACATCTCGTACTATTTCAGATGCCATGGTCAATCTGTAGCTCAGAGCGACGTGAAACTTGTTTGATTTTCTCGGCACCGAGCAGCTCTACAAGTTGGATGAAATGGATCACTGTAAATAATCAAGATGGGCCCCATGAATGGGGCCGAAAATCCAAAAATGGGGACAACAGTTTCCTATTTTGGTTAAAGCTTTAAAACTGGAAACTCCTTAGTTTCCTCTTCCCTTTGAAACTCCAAACCAGAAACTTGTTGTATATAGCCTCGTGCACAGTGCACAATGGACAACTATACACATGTGGTAGATGGCTTGAAGACATGTGATTGTCCCTTATAGCAGATGAACATTTGAGATGTGTGGGCTATGGTCCGTTGCACGTCTAGATGCTAGAAGGTAGATATGGGCTATTGATAAAGGAGTATGGACATGTGCTGGAGAGGACTTCAGAATTTTTGTGCAAATCTGCGCAGGTCCGGAAAGCAGTGCCGATCGGTCGGCACCACCTCGTCTGTTCTTCAGCCATTATTCGACCAATCAGAGGACCAGTCAGACGACTAGTCCTAAAACTTGAACGACCGGTCGTCAGGTGACAAAAGTCTGTTTTTTCTCATGCTTTTCACCCAGTCCATCTCCTCCATGAAGATCGTCGATCCTTGCCCTTGACCATGGAATTCTCTCCCTACATCACTCATCAACTTGAAGAAAACTCAACCTCGAGTTTTGCCTCAAGTCATGATTGAGATTCACTTTCATCTTCTTCCACGACCTTGGCTTGTGCTTTGTAGTCATCTTCACCAACGGACTTGATCGGTGATACGTGTCCTTGGCTAATCCCTAGCATAGCGTAACAATCGTCACTATCTTCTCCTCAATGTGGGCAAGAGAAATCGCAAACGGATCTGTCTTACCAATCATACTGCTGAAGATGGGTGTTCGCTCGCCTCAAGTGCAAGGCTGTGATGTAGTAATAATTCTCGGTAAGACCGAGGTCGATCCACAGGGAATTTGAAAATCAATTCTAAAATATTCCAGTAATTAGAATTGAAACAATTTAGAGTTTTGAATTAAGAGAACTAACTTAAAACAGTAATTTAGAGAAATCAATAATTAAAGGAACTAAGGCTTTTAAGGATCCACTTGTAGCAATCCCATGTCAATCCAATCAATCCAAGCATAAAACACAACAAGATTCGAAGTTCTTTCTCTCATCTAGTTAGAAGATAAAGCATTGAAATACATTCAATCCCACTTAAATTGAACTTCCAAGTTCTAGTCCTATTCAATCCCATAGCATTCAAAATCATAGCCTTTGGAGTAACAGCCATGCCTAGGGACTATGACATACTCAAGGGTTACTATAATTCGAATCTAATCAAGCCAAATATGATAATCTCATAGAATTGCAAGGAATCCATGTCCGAAGCACATGAACTCTCATAAAACTTCTAAAAATATCAACTTTATTCGAACTAGAATAATAAAAATCCAAACTTAAAGTGAAAGTACTTGAATCAAACTGAATTAAACATGAAATTGGCTACAAGCTTCACCTCTCAGCCCTAGCTGAGAGGTTCTAGCTGAGCATTGTCATACTACAACTAAAATAAAAAAGAAAAACTAAATAAAAGCATGAAAAACTAGAAAAATCAGAATCGACGGAGTATACAAAGTACTCTTTTTAACCTTAAATCAGTGAAATCTCCGCCTTGCTCCTACGATGACAAATCATGCATTAGATGAGCCTTTTAAGCATGCAAACCGTGCATATAATGTGATGAAATGGGTTAGTGAATGTATAAATTGGAGGCTCAACAATGGGCTCAATGTTGAGCTTTAAATTGTGCATAATCTAACCCTAGTTCATCACACATTATGCATAACTTTTATGTTTAAAGACTTATCTAATGCATGCTTATGTGATTGTAGGAGTGAGAGAGAGACTTCACCAAATTGATGATAAAAGACCTTCCTAATACATGTTGAAGATCAAAGAAAGAAAGGCCAAGAATGGAAGAAAGAATCTATGGAAGATGAAATTGAAAGATAAAGAAAAATATTGAAGAAATCATGTTAAAAGACTTGGAAGGGCCAGAAAAACCAAAGTGCAGAGCTGCAGGGCTAGAAAATTAATATGTGAAAAATTACAGTTCTGAAGATTGATCCAGAGATTGATCCAGCGATTGATCTCCCAGCCTGATCTAAGCGATTGATCGTCAGAGCCTGCAGATCAATCGACAGAATACAGATTTTTGAAGATTTGTTGTTGGAACTCTATAGACACTTTTTGGACCCAACGATCAATCACCCACTTGCAATTAATCGTCCCAACCGCCTAGATGTTCAGATTGCAGTTTTTACAGTTTGCTCAAAAAGTTAATTGATTGCCCAACCCAACTGATCAATCTCCTAGACCCAAAAATAAAAATTTCTAAGTCTAGCTTCCGGTTTTCTCTGCGCAGTGTGTAACTTGTACGCAAATTCTCGAAGATTGTGTAGTGTGAAAGCTATAAAAGGAGACCTCCACTTCATTCCTAAGGCATCTATCAATGTGGGGAGCAAAGGATTAAAGACCTAGGAGGCTTCCTAGCCTCCTACAACTAGTTTTCTTCTTCTTCTAGTTCTAATTCTAGTTTGTTTTTATGCTTTCCTTTAGTTAACCTCTTAGCTAGAATTAAGAGGTGAAGCTTATAGTTTTTTAAGATGGTTTAATTTAATTTTGAGGTTTCAAGTTTGAATTTAATGTTGAACAATAGTTTGCTTAAGTTTAAATAAAGTTCTAAGTAGTTTTTCTTAATCTTATGATGACTCATGGATGTTTGGGAGAATTGTCTTAGTTTTTAGTAGTTTCGCATAGATCTAGACCTGTACGCTCCGAGGAATCGGATTCAAGATGCTTTAGAGCTTGGATCTTGTTATGGGAACTTCAAACCAAAGTTCTATCTTTTTTAGAAATTCTGAAATATGTGTTGGGTGTTTATGTGATACGAATCAAGTTCAAACCATGGTATTAGTTAAGCTTTGTGACAGGGTTTAATGATTATCATAGTTGTGATCTTAATCTATTGGAACTAGGATTGACCAATGTAATTGAGTGTGCTCAAGTTCTAACTTGAATTAAGGGAGTCATGTCGATGAACAACACATGTGTTGGATTGTTTTGATAATATAACCGCTCTATGATCTAGCTAGATAGGATTTGATTTCGATTCTAGTTGAGTAATTGAGAGACCTATATGAATTATACATCAAGGAGAGCTATAAGTAGATCCTTGATGCTCTAGTTATCCTTTTATTCTCATATATTTTCATGTTTAATGTTTATAACCGATTTCATACACCCCTCTTAAGATTCTAGTTATTAGGATAGTTCGAATTGTTTACTTCCTTCCCTGTGGATCGACCTCGGTCTTACCGAGATTATTACTACATCGTAGCCTTGCACTTGAGGCGAGCGAACACTCAACCTGATGGAAGCTAAAATACTTCAGAGGAAACAGATCTTCAAAGAATTCGGCGTCCACAGTCGCCCCAAAATCTTGCGATGCTAGTGTGGTATCTTCAGAGGTGTTCGTCGATTCATACGAATTCGGATCCATAATCGCTAAAATGATTTCCGGATCGTCTTCTTTGTTCACAACATCTGGAGTAACGATCTCCTCCACTTCCTCAAGAACTTGAATAATTCTTGAGGCGATGGTGGGTTGTACACCGTCCTCCACTTCCATGAGTTGAACCTTGCCCGATTCAGCAGGTACTTCGAGAGGGATTCTCGTGTCTACAGGAATGACCTCTACTTCAAACGAGTTGAAAGGAACTTCCATCTGCTAATGGTTGTTCATTTCTGTAGGCACAACATTCGCTCTCCTATCGGGGCTAGGGGATAATACCTGACTTTCGCAATAAGTGTATCCAAACCGTTCCATCAACCTGCGCTTCATCCCTGGCCACGAGCGTATCAGTGCCTTCATCTCTTTCTTCCGATCGTGCTGAATACATTCCGACAAAATTGACGCAGTGCTCTTTAACTTATATGCAATCTACGAAACTTTCTTCTCCTCAGGCATCTGCGTGAGTTCGAAGAGGCGTTTAACTTCACATAGCTAGTCGTCAACGCGACCCAAGCCATTAAATTTAGGAATGTCGACCTCTGCGTAGACTCGCCCCGTCTGATCTACCATATATCTTTCATAGACAGTCACACTTCTTAAATCTTCTGCTTTGCAGTCGAATCTAGCTTGCAGTCCTTGCATAGCTTAATGATTCTTCCGATGAAGTTTCTCAATTGTCGCCCCAAAAGATGCCAGTTTGAGAGGATAGATCCCTGGATCACCGTCCACATGATTTTTGCTATAGCCACTGCTAAAAGCCATCTTCCTGAGGTTCTTCCTCGCTCTGATACCAATTTGGTACAAGCATAGGCGAAACAAGATCGAACACCATCTCTCTCACAAGATAACTAATCTAAATCCATGGATCTATCGGGACTCCTCAACCGATCTTCCTTGATTCCTCAAGGGGCACTCAAAGAACACGAGTAAAACAAAGTATAAACTCACTAATGTTTCATTAATTAAAGATAAAATGTTAACAATGAAATAAAAAACCAATATTTATAATAAAACTAAGTCCTACAAAAGCTTAGGAAACCCTAATCATGTATCTAGATAAACCCTAAACCAATAGGGGAAAGTATCAGAAAAATTCGCACAAACTGTATAACACCTGTCGGGCGCCGCTAACGTCCATCATCCTTCCACTGGTACAAGCAATCCACACATCCAACTAATATGAAACTTTGTTGTTTTGCAGATATCGATGTACTCTACAAGATGGTCGGCTTAGATTCTTCATATCAATAGTAGTGGGCCACCTAAACCATTTCCAAGTTAAGTCGGTGGAATTCGGAACTTTCTGAACAGTTCGTACTATTTCGAACGCCATGGTCAATCTAGATCTCGAATCGACGTGAAACTTGTTGGATTTTCTCGGCATTGAGTAGCTCTACAAAATGAACTAAATGGATCACCATAAATAATCAAGATGGACCCCACGAATGGGGCCAAAAATCTAAAAATGAGACCAACAATTTCCTGTTTTGGTTGAAACTTCAAAACTGGAAACTCCTTATTGTATATAACCCCGCGCACGTGCACAATGGGCAGCTATACACATGTGGTAGATGGCTTGAAGATGTTTGATTATCCCCTCATAGCAGATGGATGTCTAAGATGTGTGGGTTGTGGTCCACTACACGTCTGGATGCTAGATGGTAGATCTGGGCTGTTGATACAGGAGTGTGGATGTGTGCTAGAGAGGACATTAGAATTTTCACGCAAATATGTGCAGGTCCGCATAGCATTGCCGACCGATTGCCAAGGGGCGTCGACCGGTCGCTGGAGCGTCTAGACAGTCCACCGTGCCTGGGCTGTATTCTAGCCATTATTCGACCAACCAGGGGAGCGGTCTGACGACCGGTTTTGGAACTTGCACAAACGGTCGTCATGTGATGAAAATCTGTATTTTCTCTTATTTTTCTCCTAGTCCATCTCCTCCATGAAGATCGTCGATCCTCGCCCCTGACCATGGAATTTTCTCCCTACATCATACTCCTCCACTTGAGGAAAACTCGACCTCGAGTTTTGCCTTAAGCTATGATAGAAATTGTTGAGCCATGAATATTACATATTCTAACCCATTTTCATCATCACATTATGCATACTTTCTATGATAAAAGACCTATCTAATGCATGTTTTTGTGAATGTAGGAATGAGAGAGACTTGACTATTTTGGTGTTAAATGACCACTCAATACACTTTGAAGATCTAAGGAGGGAAGGCCCAAAAGATGGAGGAAAGTGGTGAAGAAAGAAGAGAAAAATCAGCTCACATAGTGGCCTAACCGGTCAAGATCGGTCGGCAACCCAAATAGCCTTCATCAAGAGATGTTGGAACAAGGACCAGATGGGTCCGACTGGTCAGCCATGCACTTTCTAATTTAGGATTTCAAACAAGAAAAAGACAGTTTCATTTTTAGGTTTTCCGCCCAGTTCATGGGAGCCATCTTGATAATTATTACAAATCCAATTCCATCCATATTGAAGATTAGCTCGACGCCGAGAAATTTCAAGTGGTTTTGTGTCGATCGGAGCTACAGATTGATCGTGACGATAAAAAAAATATGAACTGTCCAAAAAGTTTTCTGATTCCACTGCTCAACTCTAGAATTGTTCAGGTGGCCAATCATTGATGATATGAAGAATATAATTTGACCATCTTCTAGACCACATCTAAATATGAATAACCACAAAGTTTCAAGTCAAAAGAATATGTGGTTTGATTGTACCGGTTGAAGAAAGATTCCTACTACGCAGATTTTATAAAAAACTCTTAGTTTTTTAATTTTTGCACCCAATTCTGAAATTGATTTGGACAATTTAAGCCGTCTATCATCTAGAGGAGGAAGGTTTCTATGAATGTTTAAAATTTGAGACCAATCCGACCTCTGTACACTCTATAGAATTGAAAGCAAGATGACTAGTTCTGAAGGTACTCGAATTGCGCGATTTTAAGAAGCGGTCGCTGATTTGATTGGTGGGCCCATTCAGAAGAT
Source organism: Liriodendron chinense (assembly GCA_003013855.2). Taxonomy (NCBI): domain Eukaryota; kingdom Viridiplantae; phylum Streptophyta; class Magnoliopsida; order Magnoliales; family Magnoliaceae; genus Liriodendron; species Liriodendron chinense. Next base: position 100,164 of record ML058332.1, on the reverse strand, counting down.
AATATTGAAAATCTAAACCATCTGTAAGGAAGATCATGTTCTAAGGAAGCTACAAATCAAATTTAAAGGCAATCCGATTATTGGTTAAGCCATACGTACTAAGTGAAATACAATCTACTATGTTGTTGTCCTCTTGCTGCATTATAAATATGAGAGCTCTCTCCTCTTCTAGGGTAGTGAAGGACGTGGGGAGAAAGGAGTTCAAGTCCTAGGAAGCTTCCTAACCTCCTACAACTAGGTTTTCTTCATTTTCTTAGTTTTAGTTCTAGTTTTAATATGTTTTTTCTTAGTTAACGTCTTAGCTAGAGCTAAAGGTGAAATTTGTAGTTAGTTTCAATGCTTTAATTCGTTTATGCAAGTACCATTTTCTTAATTATGGATTTTGAACTTCTAGTTTGAATAAAGTATAGGTTTTTAGATGAATTATAAGAGTTTGTATACTTCCGAACATGAGTTCCTTACAATTCTCTTAGATTGCCATGATGGGTTTGTTTAGATTAGAATTATAGTAAACCTAGAGCATGCCATAGTCTCTTGGCATCGATGTTACTTCGAAGGCTACAAGTACGAGTTCTATGTGTTTCATTAGAACTAGAAATCTGATTTCTAGATTTAAGTGGGACTGTTTATGCTTGAATGTTATATCCTCCAATTAGATGAGAGATAGAACTTTGATTCTAATTATGTTGTGCTTGGATGAATGGATGGCATTGGACCACTACAAGTGGATCCTTGATGCTCTAGTTCTTCTCAATTCTTAGAATTTCCTTCTTTTATGTTTAAAACTAATTTCATAAACCCTTTTAGATTCTAGTTATTAGGATAGTTTAAATTGTTTACCTCTTTCCCTGTGGATCAACCTTGGTCTCATTGAGTTATTACTACATCGTAGCCTTACACTTGAGATGAGGGAACAGAGATTCGCTTTCATCTTCTTCCAAGACCTTATCTTGTGCTTCGTGGCAATCTTCACCAATGGACTTGATCGGTGATACATGTCCTTGGCTAATCCCTGGCATAGTGTAATAATCGTCACCATCTTCTCCTCAATGTGGGCAAGAGAAATTGAAAACGTATCCGTCTTACCAACCGTACTACTGAAGATGGGCTCAACCTGATGGAAGCTAAAATTCTGAAGAGGAAACAGATCTTTAAAGAATTCAGCGTCCACCGTTGCCCCAAAATATTGCGATGCCGACGCGGTATCTTCAGAGATGTTCATGGATTCCTACGAATCTGGATCCATAATCACTGATATGATTACCGAATTCACAACATCTGGAGTTACGATCTCCTCCACTTAGGAACTTGAATAATTTCTGAGGTGATGGTGGGTTGTACCTCGTCCTCTCCTTCCATAGCTTTAACCTTGCCCGATTTAGCAGGTCCTTCGAGAGGGATTCTCGTGTCTGCAGGAATGACCTCTACTTCAAACAATTCGAAAGGAACTTCCATCTGTTGATGTTTGTTCGTTTCTGTAGGCACAACTTGTGCTCTCCTAACGGGGCTAGGGTATAATACCTGACTTTCACAATAAGTGTATCCAAACTGTTCCAGCAGCTTTCACTTCATCCCTGGCCATGAGCATATCAGTGCCTTCATCTCCTTCTTCCGATCGCACTAAATATATTCCCACCAAACTGACGCAATGCTCTTCAACTTATATGCAACCTACGAAACTTTCTACTCCTTGAGCATCTGTGTGAGTTCAAGAGGCATTCAACTTCACATAGCCAATCGTTGACGTGACCCAAGCCATTGAATTTAGGAATGTCGACCTTTGTGTAGACTCGCCCCGTCTAATCTACCATATCTCTTTCATAGACAATCACATTTCTTAAATCTTCTGCTTTGCGGTCGAATCTAGCTTGCAGTCCTTTTATAACTTGATGATTCTTCCGTTGGAGTTTTTCAAGTGTTGCCCTGAAAGCCGCCACTTTGAGAGGATGGATTCCTAGATCACCGTCCAAAGGATTTTTGCCGTAGCCACTGCTAAAAGCTATCTTCCTGAGGTTGTTCCTTGCTCTGATACCAATTTGGCGTAGCCGTAGGTGAAACGAGATTGAACACCGTCTCTCTCATGGGACAACTAATTCAAATCTATAGATTTATTGAGACTCCTCAACCAATCTTACTTGATTTCTCAAGGGGCACTCGAAGAACACGAGTAAAACAGAGTATAAACTTAATAAATTTTCATTAATTAAAGATAGAATGTTAACAACGAAATAAAAAACTAATATTTATAATAAAACTAAGTCCTACAAAAGCTTAGGAAACCATAATCACGTATCCAAATGAACCTTAACCACAATAGGGAAAGTATCAGCAAAAATCCGCGCAAAGTGTATAACACCTATAGGGCGCCATCGACGTCCATCTTCCTTCCACTGGTACGAGTAATCCACACATCCAACTAACATGAAACTTTGTGGTTTTGCAGACATCGATGTATTCTACAAGATGGCCAGCTTAGATTCTTCATATCAATAGCAGTGAGCCACTTGGATCATTTTAAAGTTAAGTTGGCAAAATTCAAAACTTTCTAGATAGTTCGTACTATTTCGGATGCTACAGTCAATCCGTAGCTTGGATCAACCTAAAACTTATTGAATTTTCTCGATGTCGAGCAACTCTACAAGATGGACTGAACGGATCACCATAAATAATCAAGATGGGCCCCATGAATGGAGCTAAAAATTTAAAAACGGGAATAACAATTTCCTGTTCTGGTTGAAACTTCAAAACTAGAATCTCCTTAGCTTCCTCTTCCATTTGAAACTCCAAACCAAAAACTTGCTGTATATAGCCTCTCACACATGCACAATGGACAGTTGTACGCATGTGGCAAATGGCTTGAACACGTGTGATTGTCCCTCATAGCAAATGGATGTCTGAGATGTGTGGGTTGTAGTCCATTGCACGTTTGGATGCTAGAAGATAGATCCGAGCTGTTGATAAAGGAGTGTGGATGTGTGTTGGAGAGGACATCAGAATTTTCATGCAAATCTTCGCAGGTCCCCACAGCAGTGCTGACCAGTCATCGGGGAGCGCCGACCGGTCGTTGGAGTGTGTAGACAGTCCAGCGTGCTTGGGCTGTACTCCAGCCATTATTTGACCGACCGGTTCTAGAACTTGCATGACCGGTCGCCAACTGGCCATATATGACAAAAGTCTATGTTTTCTCTTGTTCTTCTCTCAGTCCACCTCCTCCGTCAAAATCGTCGATTCTTGCCCTCAATCATTAAATTCTCTCCCTACGTCAATTGTATTCCACCAATGAAATTTCTGGGCATGTTCTAGGTTCCAGCTGCCTATTGCCCATCACACTCTGCCGGTGTCAAATGTCTCTCTCAAAAAACAAACCACAATTTCTAGGAAGCTATCCCAGGGGGAAAAAAAAAGGTTCTGGACAAAATTCTCGGGTCAATGTAACCTGCTTGTTTTTTTTTTTTTTTACTTTTTTATTTATTTATGAAACAAACTTAAATACTCCGGCACAATGTGATGGTACACACACATGCGTTAAAAAATTTATATACATTAAACGCACGTAATCAAACCGTTCCAAGTACCAAATAAATTAGATGTCTTATAAAATGATATGAAATAATTTCCAAAATGGTCGATTGGTGAACGTTTAAAATGAAAATTTTCAACGGTCCAAGTTTAGCGTCCATCAATATCAAACGATAGGATGGTGCAATAAATCTGATTTTCAGATTGTAATCCATCCACTGTTTTCCCGGACAGTTTAATTTGAATTAGATGGACTCCAAGTGTGCAACTTCTAATGCATGCATAGGGATGATAAATAAACAACAAGGCGGACCACGCGTTTCATTTGGAAAGTATGTATGGTGAGTGTCACTGCGATTAACGATCACGGGAGTCTTGGCCTATGATTCCCTGGAATCTTGACTCTGGATGCTTGGCTCTTGACTCGTGAGTCTTCTCGTTGCATCTCTGTTATTAGGGATGTATATCGATTCAATCAATTTGGTTTTGGGTGGAATTAAAATTGAATTTATTTTAAATTTTTTAAATTGAAGTTGAAATTCAATTGATTTTAATTTTGAAATTTCGAATTGAAATTGAATTCATCCCAATTTTTTTGGAATTGTTCTAAGATTGAATTGATAAATTTTTCACACACTGTGACGCAAGGGGATACGTGGTAGGTCGATCACCGTCTTCCTAACCGATAGTTCTCGAATCCACGAGAAGAAATAAAAGATAAAAAGAGGAAATAAATTCTGAATAATTGATTTATTGATAATTGAATGAATAAAATCGGAATTACAATGCATATAAATAGGAAACTAAACCCTAGGTAAAGTATCAAAATCCAACTCCAACTAAAACTCCTAGAAAACGCAACTTACTATAAGTTTAATCCTACTAGAACTCTTGGTTTTCGGCCAAAAATAGAAAGTTATCAAACGGCTTCAACCACGTTGTTCTACGAAATATTCTAAGTCATTTTCATGTTGGGCACTAACTCTAAAACCCTACAGATGCAAAGTTATGATCGAATTAAAACTTACTATAAATAGTAAAAATGAAAATAAACTAGCCTAATGACCGTCGATACGGTCGATTCTCGCGATTCCGGGTTGGGCAACCCGGCGTAGTGGGGTTGGTTGGCTAAAGTAGCTCGAGCTACCCCAAATTGATATATTATACGTCCCGTAACTCATTCCGGATTGTGAGATACGACCGATTCACGGTCCTGACGGTCCGGATCACTTTCGGCCCCGTCCGGTCTTCTTTTGCTCCATCTGGGCCATGAAATAGTCAGCGACCCGTCCTACATCACACTGCGAATTGAATACCATAACTAAGTCTTTTGTGCAAGGAACTCAAAGAGATTATATGGTTGAGATTGGTCATAAAAGGACCAATGATTTAATACTTGTACACTTATCTTATTGCCATTTGTATGTTATAAACATCAACTAAATTCAAAAAGACGGATCATCTGCAATCAGTTGTATGCTACAATCCATAATTTTTATACCGAAATTTCAGTTTTCAGTTTTGCTTACAAAAATAATATCATATATTTCAAAAGCAAAGTGCCTAGAAAAGGGGTAGTTGATACTATGTGATCCTATGAACATGTTGGATGATAAGGAAACATCATGGTGGGCCATTGGTTGCAAACCAGCACCCAATCCCCACTGTTTTTTCAGTGTGGTGTGGCTCACCTCATCTCAATCAAGTTGATATTTGTGTTCTCATTTCATCAATGCCTGTAAAATCCTCAAATTCAAAAAAAACCCTAAATTGTACTAGCTCAAAATCTCAAAATTTTCAAATTTGCAAAAATCCCAAATCTCCAATTCGAAATAACCCTAAATACCAAATTTGTAATACATCAATCTAACATGGTGGAAATAGGAGAGAGAGAGAGAGAGAGAGAGAGAGAGAGAGTGAACGAAAGAAAAAGGAGTGCTCACCGAGCGCATTTTGGGCCTCTTGGCGGAGTATTGAGAACACACGGTTAGGCCCACCGTGAATGCCGTTCATCTGTTTTTCCAACTTATTTTAGGGGTTGAGCCTAAAATTGAAGCATATCCAAAGCTCAAGTGGACCATGCCATAGGAAACAGTAAGAGTAATGATTTCCACCATTGAAACCTTCCTAGGCTTTACAGTGATGTTTATTTGTCATCCAACCTGTACATAAGATCATATGGACATGGTTGAAGGGAAAACACAAATGTTAGCTTGATCCAAAACTTCTGTGACCCAAAATGTTAGCTTGAAGGGAAAACACTTTTCTTGTGGTGTGGTCCACTTGCACTTTTGGTATGCTTAATTTTTGGATTCCAAACTTAAAATTACCTATTAAGATGGATGGATGGAGTGGATAAATTATTTAAATCACAGTGAGCCCCACAGAGTTTACTCAGTAGGCTTAGTGTATTAAGTTACCCACGCAATCCGCTTCCTCTTGGCTCGCAATGTGGATAGGACCCTGACCGTGGGCCCACCTCGATGCATACCGTCTATCCGTTTTCCTAGATCATTTTATAGCATGGTCCAGAAAATGAAGAAGATACAAACTTCAGGTCGACCATACCATTGGAAACTGTGGTCATTGAACGCCTACCATTAAAAACTTCCAAGGGTCCACCATGATATTTATTTGCCATCCTACCTGTTGATAAAGTCACACGGACTTGGATGAATGGAAAATACAAATACCAGCTTGATCCTAAACTTTTGTGGGGCTCGTGTGCGCGCGCGCACACACACACATATATATATACAAATTCAATCAATTGATTCAATTCGATATAGAATGATTCAATTTTCAATTCAATTCAATCGAAACTGAAAACTGAAATTGATTGTTTTTTAAATGAATTGAGTTGATCTTGGAGAATGATCTAATTTGATTCGAGATTTGATTTGATTCAAAAAAATGATCATAAATTGAATTGTGTGCAGTCCTATCTGTTATTTGGGAGGGTTATCAATGGGCCGGGCTTGACCTAGGCGCAAAATTTAAATTTTGAATAGGGCGAGCCCAAAGAGTTCGGCCAAAGCCAACCCGAGGCCCAGCCCATTGATAACCCTACCATTTGGTCTCTTGATGTATGGACGGTACTTAAAGAGACAGGTTCAGTAGTTCGCTGGAATCTCCTAAATCTGTATTCCTTGAGCCCCACTACAGTAGATATTATCCAACATAGTTGATCGAAACCATCCATTGAGAATATTTGTGTTGGTCACGCAAACAAAATCCTTAACGCTTTACCAAATGGTTGATCCTGATAATAAGTTTTGCATGAAGAAAAGGAACCGTTGGGATTTTGATTTTGAACATTTGTTTTGCACTGGACCAATCAGATGGTACAATCAGTCAATGGGGGATATTCACAGGATCAGCCATTGATTATGGAGGGTGGGTGCCCTACATGATGCAACGCTGCCTACTTTAGACACGCTGGCTGCAGAGCTACATCAATGGAGCTCTCATAACATCTACCCCGTCCTTCATTTTAGTTTTCTGCCGGTGCCACTGTGATGTTTCTGTGCCATCCAAGCTATTCATCTGATGTACCTCATCAGGATGAAAGACTTACCGACAAATCACATAATTCCAAATTCCAAAACTCAAGTCACATAATCCTTCCTCTCACATCTCAGAGAAAGTGACCATTTTTAGAATATGAGCTAAAAAATAAGCAGATCCATGGCTTAAGTGGACCACATGGTGGGGATTGAATGCCCACCATTAAAAACTTCTTGGGAACTTCATAAGTTTTGGATCAAGCTTATATTTGTGTTCGCCGTTCATCCATGTCTGTGTGACCTTATGAACAAGTTGAATGGCTACTTCCACTTCTTCATGTGGTGTGGCTCACCTGAGCCTTGGATCTGCTTTATTTTTTAGCTCAAATCCTATAATGATTTGGAAAAAATGAATGGACGGTGTGGATAAAACATTACATCATGGTGACCATCATAGAACCCTGCTAGGACCCAGTCATCCTGGCAGGGGTAGGAAGCAATCCGCTTTTGAATATTCAACACCTAATAAATAAATAAATAAATCCGGTCTCTAGGAACGCTATGATGGTTGTATTCCACCCTTTTGCCACATCTGTTGACTCTCTCTCTTTTTTTCTTTCTTTCTTTTCCTTTTTGCGCTTATAAATTTCATGTGATTATCTTACGTTCTTCATGGATTTTGAGGGAAGGAGTAAGTAAAATGGTAAATTTCATGTCTATGGCGATGGGAAGCAGAGCTACTCTCTTTCTTCTTCCTACCCTTTTCTGGTTGTGGCTGTGTAGTGACACTTGCAATGGCGTCGAAAGTGATATTCAATGCTTGAAAGCCCTAAAAGCTTCGCTGAATGACACGAATGGTTACCTAGCTTCGTGGGATTTCAACGACAGAACGGTAGGGTTCATCTGTAAATTCAACGGCATCGAATGCTGGCACCCGGATGAAGACAAGGTCTTAAACATACGCCTCTCGAACATGAGCCTCAAAGGTGGGTTCCCGTTGGCTCTCAAGAACTGCACGAGCATGACAGGATTGGATCTATCGTCAAATGAACTTTTCGGACCACTTCCTCATGACATCGGTTCAATAATTCCATACGTTACAACCCTTGACCTCTCCTCTAATAATTTCAAGGGTAGAATTCCGAAAAGCCTTGGGAATTGTACCTACCTGAATACACTTTATCTCCAACGCAATCGGTTGACAGGTCAGATCCCCTATGAACTTGGCGGGCTCCAACGGCTGTCTCAGTTCAGTGTCGCCGACAATTCTTTGTCAGGACCAATTCCTCCCTTTGCTAAACCAATGAATGCCTCAAGCTTCGCGAATAATTCTGGACTTTGTGGGTCGCCTTTGGCTGCTTGCAAAGAATCTCCACCTGCTTAGGTTATCATCGGCGTGACCGTTCGTGGGATATTGCTTGCAGTTATAGCTTTTAATGTTATTTTCTTATGCAGATTTCGTAGAGTGGCTAAGCAGAAAAAGGAAGAAGAAGACTTCAAATAAGGGGATGAAGAGTAAATTGAAGGAACCAAAGACATCAAGACTAGCTCATTTCCTTTCTCCCAGTGGCAATGAAATGTACTTTTTTTTCTTTTTTTTCTTTTTTTTTTTATGGAAATATGACTTGTGCACGAATCAGTAAATTGCTTACCTGGTATTGGATCATCGTCTTATGTGTCTAGCTTTATTTGGCCATGTTAGATAAATCTCACTGATTGGAATATTTTGACCATCTAGTCAGTGACCCACAAATGGGATACTAGGAAAGAACGTTGGCAACCATCAGCACTCAACCTATTGATGTTGGGAGCATCTAATTCGTGTGGCTGTTGACAGTGGCTGTAGAAGATTCACATGATGAATTGTCTGGATTTGAGTGCAGACCCATTTGAGCGCATGGCATCAGCACATCATACAAGAATCGTTGGCCCACCCAATCCTATTCGAGATCCGATTCCTAGGGGCCGTACCTACACCTACTGGTCCATTTTGCATAATTTTGAACAAATGGACCATCCAATATTGACAGGATCCACGAGATGGGTGATCTGGATCTACTATCCCACCTTCCACATCTTAGGTAGTGGTTGACAAACACCCTTACCTGGTCCAATGCTCTGGAGGCATTAAAATTCCTCTGCAAAACTAACGGTTTTGTATTTTTCAGTCAGAACGTACTCCTCGAAGGTATTGCAATGTCCACTTCTCCATGTTCGAGAAGACGGTTCCGAAAATGAGGTTGAACAATCTACTGAAAGCAACTCAAAATTTCAGCAAAAACAACATTATTAGATCCGGGAGAGCAGACACCATGTACAAGGCAATGCTTCTTGATGGGTCTTCCCTTGCAATTAAGAGGCTTAATGATTCTCAATATTCCGACAAGGAATTCACGTCCGAGGTGATGATGCTGGGTGGCCTAAAACACCGCAACGTGGTTCCTCTTCTGGGATTTTGCATTGCCAGAAATGAGAGGCTTTTAGTATACAAGTACATGCCCAAGGGAACTCTGTTTCAGCAGCTACAGGAGGGACTCATGGAATGGCCCCAGAGGCAGAGAATTGCACTCGGGGTGGCGAGAGGCCTTGTATGGCTTCACCACAGCTGCGATCCTTTCATAATTCACCGCCATATAAGCTCCAAATGCATCCTCTTGGATGAAGATTACGAGCCAAAAATATCCAAATTCTGATCCGCCGCTCTTATTGATCCACTCGACACCAATCTGAGCGTTCATGTATATGTCGAATTTGATGATATATGTTTGGTTGCTCCTGAATTTGCAAGCAAGGTTGTCGCCAGTCAAGCTCGGGATGTATACAGCTTTGGTGTGGTGATGCTCGAGCTGATTACCGGCCAAAAGCCTACTAAGGTGGCAAATGCCCCAAAAGGCTTCAAGGGAAATCTGGCAGAGTGGATTATGTACCTTAAAAACAAGTCTCTTCTTAGCTATGCCTTCGACAGGTCTTTGATAGGAAAGGGTTGTGATAACGAGCTTCTCCAATTTCTAAGAGCTGCGGTTGCTTGCATTGTGTTTGATCCGGACGAGAGGCCTATGATGCATGCAGTTTACCAGCTTTTGCAATCTATTGGGAAGAGATAGGAGACGAAGATGAGATGCAACGGCCACAGGTGTGTATTGATATGTATGGCCCAGATGAACTTAATGTGGGGCAAGAAATACAGGAAGTTCAGCAGAATGGCTCGAACATGGGAAGAATTGTAGTCAGCACATAAGTGAGAAGAGCAGCATCGTTTTAATTAGTCCTTGAAATCTGCAGGTCGGTGACATTTTCGTCTGTATATTGAGAATGTTTGTTTGATTGATAATTGCTTTTTCTTTATTTCTTTTTCTCCCCTCTTGCATACTCCATTGATCTAAAATATTTTGAGATGAAGACAGATAATATAAATATATCTGTGCATTTTGATAGATGAATACAAGATCAATGTTCATAAAGCATGAATCCTTTCCAAAGCTTTGTGAAAAATAATCCGTTCGTCAGGTGAGGCACCCCATGCTCAACAAAAGTACCAGAAATCGTCACGATGGGATGTTTCTAGGGCATTTCTGTTCCTCTTTTTCCACCTTCGATATACACATGGGTCATTTCTAGGGTGATCATGACTGTTGATCAAGGCGGAACCCTGAAAAAAATTAAAATGATTAGACTATCCTGGCTGTCTGGTTTCTGCAATTTCACCTGTTGAAATGGGATCACTGGTCACTGCTCCTTTTTTCTCTGAAAATTGTTTGCACCGTCCATTTCGAATTACTAATGCAGTGGCTAAGTTAGTTGAATTGTGATGATTTTCAGCTATGATCCATCTACATAGTGGCCCACTTGATTAATGATTCCTGATCACTGTTGGCTAATGTACTCTAGAGGACTTTTGCCTTGAGCTCTGCACTTGGATGGGGCATCTTAGTCCTGTAGGAGAAACGTGACTAGTAGCAAGTTGGACCCAAACCATCCATGAATCACCCAGGGTTTAAAAACAGAGTGAACACGCTATTTTAGTCGTAGGAACTGTGGCCTTCAAATGGATGATAGAAATGAAAATAATATTCCATATTGACGGGAAATACAGATAGCTAGAGATCATCCATTAGGTCTGCTTTATCTAGTCTGTGCCACTATGTAAATGACCCCCTAGATGGGCGGTTTGGATCCATGGCTAGACCTGCCATGTGCCAGTGCCAGGTATTGAGTGATGAATGCTTCTTCTTCATCCATCCCTTAAAGATTACGCATACGAGTGTGTCAATCAAGAGTCTAAATTGTGGACTGCAACTATAAAAGAGTACGATAGCGTGGAGAGCTGAAGATTTAACTTTGTAAGAAAAATAATCAGACGAATATTTATAGTCAAAGAGAACTCAGATCCTCACCATGTGTTTTTTAGATGAGTGGGACCCACCCAAATAGTGATTGTTGGAGAGCCTTCAAACGGTGCGCAATTTGGGTGCTCAGATCGGTCGGAGCGACCAGTCTGTGCGTTTGGCCCAGAAGCACGACGAGGCGCTGGACAGTTTTCGTATGCCCTAGACTAGTCGGCTGATCGGTCTGCAGGGGGCTCCGACCGGTCGGTAGTGAGGCAGTGTGTTGGATTTTCTTTTCTGGACTGTTTTGTGCAATGGTTGACTGATCGGCTGACCAGTCGACTGCGCATGCGGTTTCTTGCACAGCTACGTGGTAGTGCGTAAGATGTTTCTATTTTTGGGTTATTGCCTATTTAAAGGGGTGCAATCCGAGCTTAGATAGTATCCTAAGGTGTCCAAGGTTTTCTAATCGTATTAGGAAGAGGGGAGAGTGATTTGTGAAAGAGAGAGCTTGGATTTTCTCTGTTTTTCCTTGCTTGTGGGTTGTCAATCTCTGTAATCTTCTATTTATCATAGTGGATCGCTTTATACGATGGTATTTTATACGATGAGGGGTTTTTCCATGTAAATTCGGATACTCTTGTGGTGAATGCTTGTGTGTGGTTTGATTTCATAAGTGTTAATTTCTCATTAGATCTTGCATTACTCTGCGCGTTCAGCTTCCGCTTCCACTGTCGGTTTTCCCAACAAGTGGTATTAGAGGTATTGTTGGGGTGGAGTAAAATTTGGATTTAAGACGAGGAGATGGGATCAAGCAAAAAGTTTGAGGTAGAGAAGTTCCCCGGGAAAAATAACTTCGAACTATGGAAGGTGAAGATTGAATTCGTCCTAATTCAGCAAGGGCTTAATGAAGCTCTTGGAAAGCGACCTGAGGCTATGAAAGATGATGAGTGGACGTAGCTCGACAAGAAGGCTAGAACTTCGATCCTGTTACGCCTTACAGATGATGTCCTCTATCACGTCACGAAGGAGAAGACTACGGCTCAAACGATGGCAAAGCTAAAGAAGGTTTATGCAAAGAAGTCTCTAGAAAATCGCAGTATCTGATGATGCAGTTGTTCACCTTGAAGATGACTGGGGGGACAAATGTGAAGGACCACTTAAGCACGTTCAATAGGCTGAGTTGCAAGTTGGTGGAGATAGATGAGCCGATGAAGGATGAATATCAAGTATGCATACTAATGAATTCTCTTCTAGATTCATATGAGTCATTCAGGGACTCTATATGCACATGGAGGAAGACCATCAAAGTCGAGACCATTATCTCAGCCCTCCAGTTGAAGGCGATGAGAAAGAAGAGTAGTGACATGGGTTCTCGTTCTTCCTCAGAGGCACTGTTTATAAGGGGAAGAAGTTCTGAGCATGGTGGGGGATATTCGAAATCAAAATTTAAGGCCAAGGGCAAAGGGAAAGCTAAGGTGAAGTGCTGGAGTTGTGGTCAGGAAGGCCACATGAGAGGGGATTGTCAGAATCCTAAGTTGAAGCAAGAGAGGTATGAAAATTCTTCTGAAGATGGAGTCAATACCGTAGATGACGGTAGCGATCTTTGTGAAGTTTCTAATTGTATCTAGCAAGGGATCTCACGGTAGTGAGTGGATCCTAGATTCAAGGGCTTCATGTCACGTTTGTCCTGACCGGAGTTCATTCATGACATATAGGGAGTATGGTGGTGAATCAATGTTTATGAGTGATGGCTACGCTCATAAGGTTGTGCATATTGGTACGATGTGCATCAGGATATTTGATGGAATTGAACGAGTCCTGGAAGATGTAAAGCATGTCTCCAAGATGAATGTGATTTCTCTTAGTGCACTTGAGGTGAAAGGGTGCGTGTTTATCGGCCATGATCGTTGTTGTGAAGTGTTGAAAGGAGCACTCATGTATATGAAGCACGAAGGTGTGGCCATCTTTACAAGTTGATTAGAAGCACAATTCATGGTGGAGTTGCTGGATCGGCAGAGAGATCCATGGTTGCTCATATGTGGCAAGTGCCCAAAGGCCACATGAGAAGAGCGTAAAAGGGCATGAATGTGCAAGGTTGAGTCAATGGTGGCACAAGAAGCGATGGAGCTATGATTGAAGTTGAGATGACGAAGCAATGATGTTTTTGTTTCGACGTTTGAAGCCTCGGTGGAGATTGTTGGATAGCCTTCAAACGGTGCGCAGTTTGGGTGCTCAGACCGATTGGGCGACCGGTCTATACATTTGGCCCAAAAGCACGACGAGGTGCTGGACAGTTTTCGTATGCCCTAGACCAATTGGCTGACCAATCTGCAGGGGGCTCCGACTAGTCGGGCAACTGGTCGGTAGTGAGATAGTGTGTTGGATTTTCTTCTCTGGACTGTTTTATGCAATGGTCAACCGATCGGCCGATCGGTCGACTACGCACGTGGTTTCTTGCACAGCTACGCCTTAGTGCATAAGATGTTTCTATTTTCGCGTTATTGCCTATTTAAACGGGTGCAATCCAAGCTTAGATGGTATCCTAAGGTGTGTCTAAGGTATCCTAATCATATTAGGAAGAGGGGAGAGTGATTTGTGAGAGAGAGAGCTTAGGTTTTCTCTTTTTTTTCCTTGCTTGTGGGCTGTCAATCTCTGTAATCTTCTATTTATCATAGTGGATCGATTTGTGCCATGGTTTTTTACCCGTTGAGGGGTTTTTCAACATAAATTCGGATTCTCTTGTAGTGAATGCTTGTGTGTGGTTTGATTTCATAAGTGTTTCTCGTTTGATCTCGCATTACCCTGCACGTTCGGGTTCCGCTTCTGCTTCCGCTGCCGATTTTCCTTATTATGGGTTGAAAAACCCTCTTATGTAAGTCTAAAAACGAGTTAGACCCACCAGGCTAACCATCAGCCTGTGATCTAGGCCTAACATTGAAGCCCATCTCTCTTTCTTCTTCTACAGTATAGGATTTTGAAGAACAACAACTTTGGCTGCCATGGTTGCCTCTTTCATGGAGAGAGGGAGAGAGAGAGAGAGAGAGAGAGAGAGAGAGAGATTCGAGGTTGGCCGCGGTTGGGGCTATTGCTGCCGTGATTAGCAGTGGATGGTGGTGGCGGCCATGGTTACCGCTGTTACTGCAGGCGGCGGCGGTCACGGCTGCCGGCCAGCTGGAAACCAAGGGGGGAGAGAGAGAGAGAGAGCTAGAGAGAGAGAGAGAGAGAGAGAGATTGGAAAGGGAAAAGGGGGGTCGCGGCTTCTGCTTGCGACGTTGGTTGCTTCTGGTGGCCCTAACTGAGGTCTAGCTTTCAATGAAGACCGAGAGAGGGGGGGGGGGGGGGGGGGGGGGGGGGGGGGCTTTCACGGCTGTGGTGGCTATGGCCATGGCCCAAATTCCTCTCTTCTTAAGTAGAGTTTGAAAAAACCCATTTTCTCTCATTCAATCTTTCTTTTGGTCTTTATCACATGTTAAAATTATATGGCCTTCATAAATTTCACTTAATATTCTCATTTTTAATTTCCATACCTTAGAGAAAAAAAATCAAAATATACATAATTAATAAAAGGAATAATTAAGGTGATGAGTATATGATGATCGAACACATTAGAATGAAAGAAATAAAATTTTAGATTTAATTAGCAAGATGCACTTACTTCAATGTGATATTTTCCTCAATAAATCGGAGATCCACCGATTAAATGCTTTGATACCACTAAAAGGAAATGTGGAAGTGTGGACCTTTAGGATCCGACGGTCTACACGATGAGAACCTTCGCAAAGCCGAGGATATGCGGTGCGGTCCAGTGATCCACTTAGCTGCTACAAGAGCAAATAAGTCTAATCACCCCTCTGATCATGCGGTGATGATGGTCCCCGGATCACGATCTACGACTTAGATCGAAAGGGATAGGCCAAATGGACATTCAAAGTACTTACCTTTATTTTCTCTTCGCAGCTCTTGTTACTTGGTAATTACAGGAGAGAGTCTCTTCTATTTGATAAAAGGGATAAGAGATGAGATGAGATAATCTTTCTCCGAATTTAAAAACTCTTTTTGAGTTTCAAATTCCCATAAGAAAGAAGATGCGGGAACAACCTATGGGCCCCGCCAACAAGTGGGCCCTACAGGCACATAACTAACATGGGTTAGGTCAAATTGGAGTTCTCTGGTAGGCCTAGAGGTCTCAGGTCGACCTTGGCTCTTGTCCTCCGTTGGCCTCGGCTTTTGTCCTTGGCCGACCTTGGTCCTCGGTCTATGAACTTTCCTCAATTAGCTCGAATTTGCATTATAGTAGAGATTATATATCAATTTTTCTCATCCATAATTATTGTTAAGTAAACAAGATGAGCTCAATTTTAAGTTGTGTTTGTTGGTTGGTTTCAATTTTACCCTGGCTTAGTTTTTTTTCTCGATTTATTTTTTATTTTTTGTTCTTACCCTTTTATGTGTGTTGTGCAATGGATCTAGGTAACAGGTGACACGTGTTTCTTCTGTAAAGGTGCGTAGGAGCGCTCTAACCTTTCTATAAAAACTAAAAAATAATAACAATAAATAAAAATCCTCAATTTTAAGCGTCTACTGCCTTCTCTCCAAGCAGTGGTCCAGAGAAATGGGGAAAGACTGATTAGTTGATGACTCCTAATGTTGAACTTTCAATGGTAGCTAGCACACGCATGGCATTAGTGTAAGGCCACACTCATCATAGGGGCAAAAAGATATCCAAATGGTGGGGGCAGATTGTGGATGGAAAGGATCTCTAAAATCACAGTGATTAAGTAATACCTATAATTCAGTGAATAGCTATTGAATAAATGACTAAAAGTAAAATAATGAGGGGTCCAAATTCAAAGGGCAAAATCAGATGCTTGCTATGATCTTCACACTGTAGATTTTGGATTATTCTTCCATCCATGATTGGTTTAGTGATTTGAATGGTTTAGATTGTTGTACAAATATGACATGCACATAAGCGAAGGGTCACTACCATTTTTAAACAGTGGCAAACTCTCATTCCTGAGGTAGCGTAAGGCCGCTATGGTAGTTCAGTACCATCTTAAAAATGGAAGGGGGCCACAATCCTCACTGATGCACTGCTATGCACATCTTTCAAAATTGTAGAGCAGATTGTGGAGTACAAGTTAAACCATAAATTAACACTAGACAATCCTAACCATCCAATTAGTGCCAACTAAATAAGTGGTTAAAAGTAAGATATTGGGTGATCTAAACTTGATGGTTAAAAGTACATGTTTACTCTCATTTTCTGAATTTAAATTTTCTGTTATGCTACATCCAAAATTGGTCCAGGGATTTGGATGGTCCGGATTGCTGCGCTATAGTGCCATTTCCAAGGTAGAAGAGTCACCATTGTTTTTGAATGATAACTAACAATCACAGGAGTTTAGTTAGACCAGTAATATAGGATTGACTCTTGACTCTTGACTCGTAAGTCTTCTCCGTTTAATTTTTGCGTTTAGGTCTTTCGGGTGGATGGACAGGTACTTAATTCAGTAGTTCTCTGAACCTCCTGAAACTGTATTCTTCCAACCTCTCTGCAATAGATATAGCTAAACATGGTTTGATCTAAACCATCCATTGAGTGAGAATATTTGTCTTTATCACGTTTAATAAAAAATTTACAAAATGAAAGATCCTCGGGACAAGTTTTGCATAAAAATCATGAATCATTGGGTTTTTTGTTTTAAACATTTGGATTTGTCCCATTTTTGGGTTTATGCAATAAAATGATTTAGAAAAATATACGAACAGTGTGGATAAAAGACAGACATAATAGTAAGCCCACAGAACTTTTTCCAGCACCATCCAGTACATAGCTCGGCACTGGAGGGTCGCGGACGTCGAATCCCAAGTCAGCAGCAGCCGCCCTAGTACCTGACTAACGAGCTCGTGGAAATTTCAATAGGCCCTTGCCATTAGTTTTGTGTAGGACGGCATCTGCGTCCGTCATTTCAAGCACGTTTATCCTTCTCCTCAGGGAAAGTGAGCCCGGTGGACCTGGCAAAATTTGACCCGACCCGCCAACCCGACCCGACCCGAATTTTTCTAGTTTAGGGTTGGAAAATTTGACCCGAATTCAATTTTTGGGTTGACCCGACCGGACCTGGATTTTTATGGGTTGAGTTAGGGTTAAAGGTGACCTGACCCGACCCAACCCGAATCACATAGGGGTTAAGTAAACTATTATATATTGATTTTCTTATTAGTTAAATAATACATAGTTTTTTTTTTTTTTTCTCACATACCCAGCTGGAAATGGTCCACATGTCTGTCAATTTAATAAACATTACGGTGGGCCCTAAGACTATTATATACTAATTTTCTTATTAGTTAAATAATACACAGTTTTTTTTCTCTCACATACCTCGCTGAGAACGGTCCACATGTCTATCAATTCAATAAACTTAATCGGCGTGTCTGAAACATCATCCCATTACTCTAACTACGTTGATGCTTAAAGAAGTATGCTTTAAATATGCACTCCATTATATCCATTTATTTTTCTCTTTCAATATTTGCGTAATAGAAATACTCTATAAAAAAAAAAAGCATCTGTTTAGGGAAGTGTTACTATGAGGTCGACCTTATGGGAAGAGTTGTGTGGGCCCCACATGTCAGGCATCAACACCGTGCATTTGATGGTCCCATTTAGGTTATGGGATATCCATCCGTATGCAGAACTCAGGTGGGCCATACCATCTAAAATCATGTGAAGACATGCCTAAAACATCTAAAAGCACTTGGTGGGGCCCAACTGGGTTTTAGATATGGCTGAAACTTGGTCTGACCCCTCATCCAAGTGGGACACATACAATGGATGGGCTGGATTTGTGAACCACGTCTCAGTGGACTAAATAAATGATCATGAAGGTTTTAATGGGCGGATTACCCCTCTCAACTTTTGTCTGTGGTGTGGCCCATCTAAGTCATGGATTGACGTGATTTTTAAGCCCGTGGCCCACCATGAAACGGTGCATCTGACTGATAGGGTAAATGTTTGACACACATCATGGTGGGGCCTGTTATGGGATAATTTCTCATAACCGACCCGAGGACAAAAGACCTCGAAATAATACAGCAAGTTGAAGGCCTGAGCTGACGACTTCGCCCTCTCCGAGGTCAGATCGGATCGGACGCAATCTGACGAGCAGACAGAAGCCGAACTCATCCCTTCCTCACACGGCCTATAGATGAGGGCGCATCCCTTCAAGATCGGAACTGTCCGATAAATCAGAACGACCCGAGATTCCCGCCCGGATTCCCGGGCAAGATATATGCCGTGATCTTTGCTCAATAACCTTCCTATCAATGCCTATAAATAAGAAGATTAACGCCAATTACAGGTATGACATTGATCTCTACTGAAAGGAGTCTTACGATTTAAGAAGGTCATTACTGATTTAGGCATCGGAGGGTTCACGGCTGGATCCCAGCCACCCCCTTTACCATTTTTCTGTGGTGTTTTGCAGAATCAAAGCCAAGCCGCTGATCCGAACATCTCCGCCGATTCCACCAAAGGATATCTCCAGCGACGATCTGTTCCTACATATACAAATCCTATCACCTCGTCTGTTGACCAGAAATCGGCACCAACAGGGCCCACACAGCCCAACCTCATGGAAAGTTCCCATGAGGTCGACCTCATAATACCATTTTCCATATGTGTGTGTGTGTACCTATTAAACATAGATGGTTTGGTTTTCAATTAAATGCTAGTGTCACATGTATTTAGTTTAATCTACAAATTAGTTAGTTTCATTAAAATGTGGGTCAACCCGACCCGACCCGGTTTAATTTGGGTTAGGTAAGGGTTAGGAAAATCCAACCCGAATTCAATTTGGGTCGGGTTAGGGTTGAGGTGGAAACGACCCGACCCGAACTTGACCCGACCCTAACCCGAACCCGACCCGACTCGACCCATTGCCACCTCTACCGGTGGGTAACTACATCTTCTTTTAGGAGACGGTCTTGCTGTGAATATCCTACTCTTATAAAATAAAAACCGCGTCTAGGAAGTCTATGATGGTTGTATTCCACCCTTTTTTCCACAAATCTAACCTTTCTAGATTTCATGTGGGTAGGTTCTTCATGGATTTTGATGGACGGTAGAGACTGTTGAATTGTGTCCTTCTAATGGGTGATGGGATTTTGAATTCCGGGGTGAGTTTTGTGGGCTTTCCTTCTTTACATGTCTACGGCCAAAAGAAATAGTGTATGTCCTGAGAGAAATCTATGAACGCATCTATGGCAGTCACTCAGGAGGTAGAGCTCTGGCCTACAAGTCAATTTAGCATGGGTATAATTAGCCCACCATACATGAGGACGCCAAACAGTTCGCAAAGAGGTGTGACAAGTATTAGAGGTTCGCTGTCGTGCTATGGCAGCCGCCCGAATAGCTTACCCCCATGAGCATCCCTTGACTGTTTACTCAGTGGGGGATTGACATTATAGGGCCCCTACACATGGCAAGGGTCAGAGCAAATAAGCAATTGTAGCGGTCAACTACTTCATGAAGTGGGCCGAGGCAGAGACCTTAGCTCGAATCACTAAACAAAAGATGACCGACTTCATCTGGAAGTCCATCATCTGCAAATACAGCCTACCCTACACTATTGTCACCGACGATGGCCATCAGTTCGACAACCTCGATTCTGAGGACTATGTGAACGGCTAGGCATCCGCAATGTATTCACCTCGCCAAACCACCCTCAGGCCAATGGTCAGGTTGAAGCGGTTAATAAAATTATCAAAGGCCACTTAAGGACGAAGCTCGATCAATGCAAAGGGGCATGGGCGGAGGAGCTTTCACATATCCTATGGGCCTACTGGACCACGACTTGATCAAATATGAGAGAAACACCGTTCTTGCTAGCCTTCGGCACGAAAGCCGTAGTTCTAGTCAAGGTCGACAGTCATCCTACAGAATAGGACTTTTCTGACCTAAGGGAAACGAGGAGCAGATGCTTCTATGTCTCAACTTGCTTGAAGAACTTAGGGAAACTGCCAAAGTTAAGGTCGTCGCTTATCATCATAGCGTGGTCCGGGACTATAACTCAATAATGAAGTATAAAAACTTCAAGGTAAGATACCTCATCCTTCAAGAGGTCTTCGAAAGCACGAAAGAGCCTGGCTCAGGAATCTTAGGACTGAGTTGGGAAGGGCTATATAGAGTCACCAATATAGTCTGACCAGGAATGTACCGACTAGAGGACCTCGAAGGATGAGCTCTACCTCACCTATGGAATGTATAACACCTGAAGATCTGCTATCAGTAAAGCTGGTTCGGATGAAACTCAACCAATACCTCAGGTATCCAGGATAATCTATAAGAGCTCTAACCTCGGACTACATGTAATGATTTCTCTACAAATCAATGAAAAATGATTTTTTTGATGAATATTTTACTGTCTCGAAAGTGACCACCGCAGTGGCTAAAGAGCTGAGGAGGGTAAGGGATGAGTTGCCACCCTCCACTGTGAGAGAGTCAGTGGCCAATTCTCATGCTCGAATGATAAGGCCAAAGGCGAGTGATACGTCAAAGACGACGCCCTCCAATTGAGCAAGTTGCCTCAATAAGCATGAAGGTGAGGCCCATGTAGGCACCTTTCTCGCCGACCTAAATAGTCAGGAAAGATGAGTGAGAGATGTCCCAAGGAGACAATCGCACTAAGTGGACATCCTCCATCGACCCATACCGGGCATAACTCCTACTTGGAAGGGTGAGGAAGAGGAACAAAAAATGAAGAAAAGTAAAGTCCAACACCTCAACTCCCAAGACCCAAGAGCTCAGTGCTCGGTCACAAGAGCAAAGGGGCAACATACATGTGAGATAAAAATGCACAAACACGAGCAAGGGAAAGCATCAACAATGCACTAAAATTGGGTTCCATTCCATTAACTGAAATGTTTTTTTTTCTAAAAAAAATAAGAATGAAAAAAGAAAGGCCTAAGCCTGAGAAGGCGCTTCGGCATTGTCGGTTGTCTGGAGGTCAACTTGAGTAGAGGCCTAATCCGCCCCATCGGTCACCTGGAAGTTGACCTGAGTAGAGGCCTCACCAACTTCCTCGGCCACATCTGCGTTAAGGAAGGAGAGGTCAAGGTCCGAGTAACACCCCTGGATGTCGGCTCAGCAACTCTTGTACACCAACTCATAAATTTGGTTGAATTCGGCTTGGTGATTGGACGAGATCTTGGCTACCTCCAACTCCTTCTCCTTCAGAATCGTCTCCAACACTGTTACCCTTCGTTGTCTATCCTATAGCGAAGCCTCCGTGGCAGGATGGATGACATATTTCTCCGATTCGTCCTTCCTCATTGAGCATCCTTCCAACTCGACAACCTGGGCAACCCTTAGGACCTCGACCTTCTTCAGCTTAGCCTTGGCTGCTTGTAGACAAGCTCGAGCAGCCTCCAGCTCCTTGGCCTGCGCCCAAGCTTGGCTTGAGTATTGTGCAACTTATGCTCCATGCCACTCATCATCCCCCTCGCCTGACTAACAGTCTTCCTAAGAGCGAGGGAGTAGAGAGCCACTTGTAAGAAGAAACGAAGGAATCAGTGAACCACCACGTGAAAGGAAATGAAATAAGAGCACAACAAGGTAACTCACCCTGATGGAGCTGGCCACCATAGCCTCGAGGGTTTCCTCGGGGGGGTATCTTGAGGAGGTCCACCACTGACTCCTTAAGAACCACTTTGCGGGCCCATTTATAAAGACGGTATAAGTGCCCCGGGATCTCCTTAGACGCAATTTGAGAAGGCCCGACAACAACTTTAACAGATGGGTAGTGAGCGTCCCCAGCACTGGGCCCCCCACAACACAACCCTGACCCTAATCTGGGCAAGCCTCCAGATCGACAACCTCCCACTATTAGACAGGAGGATTGACAACAATAGCCACCAGGGCTACCACAACCTCTATGGCAAGAGCAGAGACTATAGCACCAGCTGATGCCCCCTCAGCCTCAGCAATAGCGATGGTAGTTGGGACAACCACAGGGACAGTTGTAGTACTGGTTGTAACAGATGCAATAGTAGTAGTATGGCATTTGGAGATGACCCTCATCTTTCTTGCAGCAAGGAACCACTTCGCCTCTTCCCCAACAGGGCGCTTCCTCCTCAATCCAGAAGATGGAAGGATAGGAGTAGATGACATCTCTAAAAGCAAAGGTACAAGTCAGCAAATCGACCGAAGTTCTATGAATAAGGCAAACTAAAATTCATTGACTTGAAAGATGGTTACCTCCAGCGATGAGGCTAGCCTAGAGTAGGAGGTCTTTAGATAACAACTCTTTCTAGCTCCCCTCCGTTGCAGGCCACTGGTAAGCGATCTAGACCTGCCCTAGCAAATGAGTAGGGAGCTCGGGTTGCTTCATATGAAATAACGTGACAAGAAAGAGAGCTGCATCAACTCGAAATAGTCAATAGGAAAAAAAATGAGAATAGTGATGTAGCTCAGTACAACTTCCCGACTTGGTGCGGAGAAGGTAATAGGGACCCGATAGCGCAAGGTCCTCAGCTCAACAAACAACACCTATCATCCCTTGGTTATAAAAAATCACATGTCCTTCCAGTGCTTAGTGGAGGACGGGTTATCGCTGATTAGAGCCTCGCCCTCGCCCTTGCCCATGCCCAATTAAAACAAGAAATAGTACCAGCCCTTAGCCGTATGACTACTCTTAACTTGGTACAGGTAGATGAGCTGTTGAGCTGAGAGCTCGACATTTCCGACTTGCTGCCATAAGATGTAGCAGCTGGAGATTACTCTTCATGTGTTGGGGCTAAGTTGCCCCAGAGCAAGGGTGAGCCGGATGAGGACCTCTCTCACCAAAGGGTGAAGAGGCAGACGCAGACCACATGAAAAAAATATAGAGTAGAGTCCGACCTCGCCCTCTTGAGGTCAGCTCGAGACATCTCCATTGTCGCTGTCGGGCAGAAGAAGCCCCACAGATGGAGGGATATTATAGTCCTTTCTGAGCTGGGACAGGTCAGACTTCGTGAGTTTGAACTTAAAGGAATTGGCTTTAAAGGGACCGCCCCCAACCACACTAAAAGTAGAGACTAGTTAGCTAACCCTCCTCTCCTCCTCGAAACTGGGGGCATCATCATCAGCAGTGTCCCCAGGGGCCTCCTTGAGGGTCAGCCTCTCCTGCTGATTTCTCGTTGACTGTGGTGGAATGAGCTATCTCGATAGAATCCTCCATTTCTAGCGGCAATGACCAGAGAGATAGAATAAAGAGAAAAAAGGGGGAAATTGCAAACCTAATGAGAATGGTTGGGACCACAGACAAAGGAAAAAAGATGTACCAGACAAGAAGATTCGACATGAGACGACTACGAGGAACAAAGAAGACTCGTCGGAAAAGCATCGGTAAATGCAAGGACATTAAAACGGCAACAAGAGTGATAGCTTAAGCGAGGGTCAGATGCTCTCTATAGTAAATAGAAAGAAAAATAAAGGAGGGGGAGGGTATTTATAGCCCATCACCTCACACCTGACCATCCACCAAGCAGTGCCACTCATTAGTGGGAGACGACCTGGTACAAAGAGTCACCCCCTCGACTGCCATAACATCCCATGTGTCACCCTCTAATTCGTCCAGACAAGGTTGCGACGATTCGCCTAATGAAATATCGCCACGAGCGTGTTGGGGCTCAAATTCGCACCCAATACAAAACAACATCCCGCAGTCCATCGACATCGATTTGAATCAATTCTGAGATCGAAAAAACCCAAAAAAATGCCAGTGCAACCCTAACCACACGGTAACGATCAAAATTCGTAAACAGTATTTTAGAGCAAAATCGGACATGCGATTCACAGCCAAATGGTCCGGAACGTCCTAAAACCCTTAACCTGCAAGTTTCAAAGTCGTGCGGTGCGTATCTTTACCTGTGCACCTTGAAATGCGTTTCATCCCTGCTCGAAGCAGACCAAAAAGGGTCCATAAGCCTACAGGTACCATTTCAAAGCGAAACTGAACATCCATACCATCGCCAAATGATCCGGAGCACCCCAAAATCCTTAAATAGTAAGTTTGAAGTCCCTACGGCATATATTTCCATGTGCACGCTCCTTGGGACAACGTTCCTATACGACGAGCTGACTCGAAGGCTCCAAATTAGGAAGGAAGTACCAAAATTTGCAACACCTGAACTTCCACACCCCATCCCGTTCATTCAGGAGGTCCATCCCAGCCTAGAAGTGGCTTGACGACAGTGACCGCAATCTTAAAAACGGTAACTGTCCTCTGGAGGTCTCCCGTTAGAGCCTGAAATCCTGAAATATTCTAAGTCTGAAATTTTCTCTCCCACAAAAGTGAAAAAATCCAAAATTTGGCTAACTAGTGAAAAAGTAAAAAAATTTCAAGAGGGACATGCGCCCGGCCTTCCACTACATGCGCCCGCACCCCATATCCGAAAGAAATCGATTCGTACACTTTCCCGGAAACCGCCCGAAAAATCTGCCGGAAATGACATGCGCCCAGCCTAAAAACACATGTGCCTAGCCTAAAATGACATGTGCTCGGACCCTTGCACTCGACAGTTTTTCCCAGCACATGCGCCGAAAAACGCTCCATAAACACATGCGCCGAAAAATACCTGCCGAGTCGAACCCGAACCCAAATGCACTGCTATAAAATACCAGGCCCTCCTGATGACATAGAGCGACATCCCCCCTTCTGACCTCAGAGCGATGTAAGAGGTACATGCACCCTCTCCATTATCCCTCACCAGATGCCTTTGTCGGAATGGATTCCCTCGCCGAAATCCCTCGACGGAAAGGGATTTCCCCGCCGAAACCCAAAAAATGCACTACCGTCGGATAGTTCTCTCACCGAAAAGGGATATCCCCCGACGGAAACGAGTGCAAGGGAGAAATCCTGAAAACTCTCTAAGTGCTGGGACTTTCCCTACTTCGCAGAGGCACATGCGCCGTCTTCCTCTCGTTGGGAAATGCAAAATGCAGTAAGTGTTGAAACCACGTGCGCCCACTTCTTGGGAGGTCAGAAAATAAAAAAATTCACTAAGTCCAAGGGTAACATGCGAGCATTGCTAGGTCCCAGGCGAATGTGCAACATGACATGCGCCCAGAACATTTTCTTTTCCTCCATCTTTTGTGTGGAATGGACACATGTGCCCGGAAAGTGGCCACATGTGCCCACCATCATTCACATGCGCCCACTCCCCATTTTGCCATGTTCCATGCGCCCATGCATACCCCCCAAGCGCTTGGACGGTGATGGGAGGGGTGGACCTTCCATCGTGCGACCCGCCTTCATTCTAGATCGAATTTCGATCAAACTGCCTCTCCTAGATGCACCTCGGCGAGATCTACCCATCCGCCGGATCAGATTCTCCAACGATTGATGATAAATGGCCTAAATCAGTGTTTCGATAAAAAAAATGACCAACACTTAGCCAATTTGGCAACTCCGAAAATCCTCCCGAAAGAGCCGCAAACGGCCGAAACAGAGGAGAATCGGGCGGAATTGGACCAAGCCCGAGAGGGAAACTTTTCTTCTTTGTAACATGATATACCATAATCATGCACCACGACAAGGTTATCCAATCTCAGGACCCTCGAATACCCTAATCAAGTGGTCAGCAGGCCTAGTACATAGTCATTTTCAGCCCTGGGAAGTGCTTTGTCGACTCGAAAATCGACCTATGCTAAGCGAATTGAAATGCGATCGCACTACGACTCTCGCGGACATGATCCACCCCTGCTCAAAGATGGTCATTGATGATATTCACTGAATGCCCTAATCAGACTGCATACAGGTCTACACTTAGTCATTTTCAGCCCTGGGAAGTGCCCTAATGGCCCGAAAATCGACTGATGCCAAATGCAATCAATCGCAATCTCAAAGATGCTAAGGCAAAGAAAATGTGCTCAGGCTATGAAATAGCCGAGTTAAAACATCTAAGGGGCACCAATCACCATCATTCACCAGACATTGACATATACGGGCACCCATTGGACCCGATATTTAGCCACTTGCAGGCATTGGAAATAGCCGATCCAGCCCGTTGAATTGAAATCCTCAAAGGATCTCCGCTCGATATGGCCTATTCGATCTCAAATAGATCATCGAAAAGTACTCAGAAGAA
This sequence comes from Liriodendron chinense, assembly GCA_003013855.2. NCBI lineage: Eukaryota > Viridiplantae > Streptophyta > Magnoliopsida > Magnoliales > Magnoliaceae > Liriodendron > Liriodendron chinense. The sequence goes on along the minus strand of ML058332.1, from coordinate 73,679 downwards.
GGAGTGTTCTCGAAGATGAGTCGCCCGACTCTAAGGAGAAACACATTTACTTTACTGTACAAAGCTCCATTCATCCTAGATAAAGGTCCAAGACTAAACCTAATGGATTATGGTTATTACAAGAAATCATAAACAAAAGAGTTATAACAAAGCTTGAAACATCCTGCTATGGATTGACACTATGAAAAAGATAGTCGATGCCCTACCCATCGACAACGGGTCCGTCGGTTGAGCTGATGAGGCAGTTGCGGAGTGCTTTCCTAAGGTCACCCGTCTTAAAAATACGAGTGCGGGCCTTGGGTCATGCCGACCAACATTTCGATGCTCGTGTATTCCAAAGGCCAATGGCCCAGAGTTGCACCAGTCGATAAAATCCTAATAGTCTCTCAACCCGGACAATCTGAAAGAAAATGGGACATAGACATCCGATTTGTCTAGAAACATGGCTCCGTTCATAACAAGATAACAAATAGGTCTATATGACCATGAACTCAAGATCATAATCCCTGACGATTTAAATTACTTACTCGATCTACTCGAGCTCTCTCTAATATTCCATCTATTGTATAACTACATTCATAATGGAATCTTATCGCTTTATGCCGTGGTTTTCTCCCGCAATGATTTCCACGTAAAAATCTTTGTGTTGTTTGTGATTTGTTTCATTTACATTCATACTCTCTTAATACTTTATTTAACTTATTTATGATGCATGCATTCATTTACTTTTGCCTTTTAATCAAGGGTGATCATCCGTTGATGTAGTTAAAGGCTCGTGACCAGTATCACAGCCTGTAATGTAAAAGATCTCAGAATCTCTGGAATAAAATTTGCCTTACGATATCTCTCTTGTGTACACTTGGTGATTACTTATGATTGTCTATGAATGTCTCTATACTCAGAATTCCCCCAAAATAATGAAACACAGGAAAAACTGCTATACGAGCATTTTTCTAGTTTTAACAAACTGGCGACTCCACTAGGGACTCGAACAATGCCAGAATCCCTGGTTATTTATAAGTAAATAGACATTCTATGATAAATCATTTGGAAACACTGATGTATATGTGAGAAAGGTTACCGCAAGGAGAAATGTTTGGCGCCTTCACGGGCGCCAAACTGGCGACTCTCAATAGGAACGTTCTTCCCTTCATCTTTAAGGCAAAAGAATTTCAAAATGATAATATGATTCATGTTCGTACATTTTGTCTATCATTGAGTTGTATCGCGATTAGTAAGGGCGCACCTCCTCTCCTTTTCAAAACTATGAAATACTCTAATGCGTGTATGACTATGTAGAGAGAGAGAGAGAGAGGGAAAGACAGAAAGACAGAGAAATAGAAAGAATCAATCATCAAAATCATTATGGCAACTGCGATAATCTTCTTGGTGTCCGGAGGGTTCTACTTCCCTCACCTCGCAGCGACTGAAAGCAGCGATCCCTAAAGCCGGATGACAAGTGGTTCAGAGGCACAAACCTCGCCGAACTCTGTATAGGCACAAAGTCGCTGAATTCTGCATAAGCGCAAACCTTGCCGAACTCTGTATAGGCACAAAGTTGCTGAACTCTGTATAAGCACAAACCTCGCCGAACTCGGTATAGGCACAAAGTCACTAAACTCTACATAAGCGCAAACTTAGCCGAACTCTGTATAGGCACAAAGTCACTAAACTCTGCATTAACGCAAACCTCGCCGAACTCTATATAGGCACAAAGTCGCTGAACTATGCATAAGCACAAACCTCACCGAACTCTGTATAGACACAAAGTCGCTGAACTCTGTATAAGCGCAAACCTCGTCAAACTCTATATAGGCACAAAGTCGCCGAATGCTGCATACGCAAACCTTGCCTGAACTCTATATAGGCACCAAGTCGTTGAACTCTGCATGAGTGCAAATATACCCTTGCACTCCGGGTCTAAACGAGTTGAGAAAATACTCCAAGTTACGAGGATAAACTGAACTATACAACCTCCAGCTTACAAGGATAAACTAAACCATACAACCTCTAAGTTACGAGAATGAACTGAACCATACAACCTCCAGATTACTGAGAATAAACTGAACCATAGAACCTCCGGGTTACGAGGATAAACTGAACCATACAACCTCCAGATTACGATGATAAACTGAACCATACAACCTCCTAGGTTACAAGGATAAATTGAACCATACAACCTCCAAGTTACGAGATAAACTGAACTATACAATCTCCAGGTTACGAGGATAAATTGAACCATACAACCTCCAAGTTACGTGGATACAATCCAGACACCCCTTATGTTGTATCTTATTGCTTTGAGAAGACGCTCGTGCATCCATCGTTGACCACATATGATGCTCTACTACAGGTCCCAGAGAATCCACAATCTTTCGTTTCCCTTCAATAATAGGGTCTGGCTCGGTGCGTTCAGCAGCCACTACCCTCGTGACAGAGCTTTCGAACGAAGAAATATGATCGATAATCATGAGTGCATTAGGTCCTATCACTCCAACGCAAGCCTCCAACACTTTCATTCCAACACCCAACATAAGCCATTCATGCGGATCAGCTAGCATTTTTGAGATACTCGATAACAAATTCTTCAATATGCTCCGCCCGAAACAGTCCAAATGATCGAAACAAGGAACATCAATAGCACCAGAATCAACAATAATTGTGGCAAGGAAACGTGGTGAGTATAATGAAATGATAAACGCATAAAGAAGAATATATATAAAGAAGTTATGAAAGAGCGCTACCAGGGGTCAGAGATGAGCCAGCAGCAGATTCTAAGGGATTCGTAACGTGTGCCGTCATGTCAACGAATGACTCAGCGATCTCAATCAGTAGCTCCGAAGTCATGACCGAAGATTTAATAGTGTTACTATCTGCACTAATTACCTTAGTCGACGTTGGCACCTCTGCCATACCCTCAACATGAGGTCACGAACACAGTTGTGTCATTCACCGATATAGTGGTCCCTTGCAAATTATCTTCTCCAATCTGCCCGACCCGCTCTCTCACACCGACATGGTCTGATATTTCATTCACCGGCTCAGTCGTCGTCGGGTCCTCTTCACTAATTAACTGATTATCATCCTTATCACCTTCAATCACCAGAAGACGTGTGAACCCAGATTCTTGTGACCATTTCACCAAAGACATTCCGAAGGTATGCCAGCCATCTAATGCCCTTACGATGGTCAATTGACATACTTAGAGAAGTCTTATGCCTAATACTTGATGACAAATACGCTTCAGCCTGCTCTTTATAATAGCTCAATCCATCAGCGAGGACCTTTGTCAGCTTTGGAGGAGGAATGTAGATTGGATCATCAACAGAGCTGTTGTTTCAAATCAGAGCATACTGATGCACCCAGCATCTCAGCCAGCCATAAGGACCGCCAGTCTTCGATAGAAGTCGGGAAGCATGAACCTCGCGCCCGTTCGCGTCATTAGAAGTTGATGCCATATACACTCCCAATGAACATGACTTGTGCCATACGCTCGCTTTACTTTGGTTACATCTGGTAACATTATCGGAACACCCTGATCAATATCTGAATTGCCTGGCAAACCAGTTGGGGTAATAAGGCTCCTGCCAGAACTCTATTCCTTCATGTAGTGGAAGTGAAGCAGTACGAATAGACACCAGAAACTCCCTATCAAGATTATTCACAGAACGTTCGTCGTCAACGACTTCTCGATCCTCTTCGACATTAGAAACAGGAAAGTGGTAGAAGCAAATATCCACCCAGCTACCAAATTTTGAAGCTATCCAATCAGATGACTGCACTATCATCTCAAGCTTTCCGTAGCGGTAAAGAGGTGCGTGATCAGTGTGAAGATATTGAAAGAGATCCATTCCATATGTTCACGGGAAATATATGCCCAGCCACCCATAGAAGAAATGCCACAGGCAATAAGCCACGTTCATCCCTCACCTGGGTTGATCTTTGTTACTGGCAATATTGCCGAAAGCCCTATATAGACTGCACAACACCGGCGGTGCTAAAGAATATCGATGGCCATTTACAAGAGCTTCTGCCATGACGAAGCAAGAAACCCTGACACCATCAGCACCCTTGGAGCTAGGAGCACAATTGCTGACAGCCAGTATGCTAAGAAGCCCGATAGTTCACAAGTCGACGTAAGCTCATTCGAATTGCGGAATCTATATTCGAAACGTTTCTTCATCAAGACTTGGTCTTCCCGCGGGGTTTTATATTCTTCATAATCAATGCTTCAAGAAGAAAGAAAAGAAGCTAAGAGCATGCAAAATATAAAGTACAATAGAAGGTATCAGAAGAAATATTACTTCATCCTCTGGCTAAAGTAGATCAACCAGTCGTGATATTGGATCTTGGTAATATTGTCGAATTGCAACAACTCAGCGAATAACTCCAGACAAGCCTCTGAATGGTAAGCATCTCGAGGACTTTTGAGCCAAGACGAAGATAGTTCTTCATCAGTTGGGACGTATTCCTGGTAATATCGTTCTAGTACAGACAAGCCAGCCATCATCCGGAGATCCCATAAAGTTATATTCATCTCCTCATATGGAAAGTGGAATGAATTGGTAATAGAAGACCAGTAATTCAAAAAGCTCTGAATGATTGTGGGATCACAGAAGAAATGCCTAGAAGTTGCATTGATATCCTGATACAGACCGACTTGCTTCAGAATCCTCTCGTGACGGACCAAAATCTCTTTTGCCTATGGCTCATAACCAACTCGCTCGTTCAGATGACCTCTCCTACGAAAACTACAAGTCGCCCACATCATCTTCTTATCCATATGCCGAAACATTTGTTGAACTGTCTCAAAATAATGGACTGGATAAAGGGCGTGAGGATCACAAGTCGGTGCAAGTAAGACCATTTCTCTTGGGAGACCTACCCGTTGTTCTCTCCCATCGTCAACCAATAAGGTAGTCAACAACTGCTCGGGAATAGATGTCCACCTTCCAACCCCGTAGAACTGAAAAGGGCCTTGATTGTGGGATAGCTCGATGCTTGGGAGGGGTCGGTGCCTTATAAGAGATTTCTCATGTGTAATGACTCGGTCGTTATAAGGGTACAAGATGAAGAAACCGTACGTTGCAACGATTTGGTTTCTATCCCAACCAATCTTCATCTGGTCATTCTTCAGATCGACGAGCTGTGTCGACTGCTCCTCCTGACCGACTACCTCAGCCGATTTCTTACATCGATTCTGTCTCTTCTTCTTCTTCTGAACTTCTTGATTATCCTCAGGATGTTGGGTAAGAAAACTAGAAGGACCTGTCTCGACGACACTCAGAGCACCAGTAACCTGACAATACCAAGAGGACCATTCTTCCTCAGTCCCTTGCGTCGGAGGCTCGGATGCGATTTTATCCACATAAATACGCAGTAACACCTCATGGGGAAGCTGCTTAATACGACCAAAGAAATCCTTCACTTCAGGATCGATTGTCACGGGGAAGCGCGAGCAACACTTTGCTATAGATGGAACGACAGTATCTTCAGTCGTCCTCTTCTTCCTGTGTTGCGGAGATGAGGGACCAGAGACTTGCGACCCAAAAACTTCACCAGAAGATCTTGTCATCTCTGCCATGATTTGCTACTGCATGCAAATAAGGAAACATCAGGAGAAAGCTCCATTGTATGCAACAAAGCAGCATAATAAGTACGCATCATAAAAAAACAAAATCACATAATCCATTCATGGATTGCACAAACAAATAAATTATGATCCATAAAAAAACATGAGAGTAACAAGATTCAAGCGCGCATAAGACAAATAAGCACACACATGTCACAAGCGTTGGGCAAAGACAAGAAACAATCCCAACATCGGATGTACACAATTGTTCACACACAATAATCTTGCATACGTTCAAAGAACTTGAGCGCAGTCCGGCAGATATGCCCTGAACCTGCCTAAAATAGACAGTTACAAGCTATAAACAGGCCAAAAAAGGCAGCCTACTGCAGGGCCAAGGCATTAAGTTCCAATCGTGCTTAATTTTTAAGCAATCTAGCCTCAAACAACATCGAATTTAACTGAGAAACGGAGCTAGAAAGGCAAGTTCTTCACTAAGTGCAAAGCAGGGCTGAAATTTTAAAATTTTGGCTAAGTATTAGGCTGACATGCGCCCAAGGAGGAGCCCCAGGCACATGTGGCCCCTCACATGCGCCCAAGCCACAAACGTTGGAGATGCAGAATACATTATGTAAGGCCCCAGGTGCATGTGCATACTGATATGCCCCCGGCCCAAAGGAGGAAGGACAACAAGTCCAAAATGCATGCATCAAGCACATGTGGACCCCCACATGCGCCCATCTCCCAAAATCTAAAAAAAAACACAAGTTCAATGCAGTGCTTTGGGCGCATGCCCAGAGCTACATGTGCCCACCCCTGTATGGCATTTCACATGCGCCCGAGGGGAAGTCCTTCGCCGAAAAAATAACTGGCAAGGCACATGCGCCCACAAGGGGACCACATGTGCCCATACCCTGGGATAAGCTCTCTCACCTCAGAGAAATCGAATTTTCTGACTCGCAAAAATGGCAAATGACTCAGTGAGTCAACTATTCATACTTGAGCCTGAGGGACCGGTGCACTGCACTAGCATAACGTAAGCATCCAGCGTAGCACACCGGGGGCACTTGTTGGGGCTCAAATTCACACCCATTACAAAACAGCATCCTGCGGTCCATCGACAATGATTTGAATTAATTTTGAGACAAAATAAAAACCCAAAAAATGCCAGTGCAACCCTAACCACACTGTAGCAATTAAAATTCGTAAACAGCATTTCGAAGCAAAATCGAACATGCGGTCACCGCCAAATGGTCTGGAACATCCTAAATCCCTTAACTTGTAAGTTTCAAAGTCGTGCGGTGCGTATCTTTAACAGCGCACCTCGAAATGTATTTCATCCCTGCTCGAAGCAGACCAAAAAGGGTCCGTAAGCATATAGCTACCATTTCAAAGAGGAACTGAATATCCATACCACCGCCAAATGATCCAGAGCGCCCCAAAATCCTTAAATAACAAGTTTGAAGTCACTGTAGTGCGTATTTTCATGTGCGCGCTCATCAGAACAACGTTCCTATACAACGAGCTGACCCAGAGGCTCCAAATTAGGAAGGAAGTACCAAAATTTACAACACCTGGACTTCCACACCCTATGCCGTTCATTCAGGAGGTCCATCCCAGCCTAGAAGTGGCTTGGCGACACTGACCGCAATCCTAGAAAAGGTAGCTGTCCTCTGGAGGTCTCCTATCGAAGCTTGAAATCCTTAAATATTCTAAGTCTGAGAATTTTCTCCCCCACGAAAGTGCAAAAATCCAAAATTTGGCTAAGTAGTGGAAAAAATGGAAATTTCTAGGAGGGACATGCGCCCGGCCTTCCACCACATGCGCCCACACCCCATATCCGAAAGAAATCGATTCGTACACTTTCTCGAAAACTGCCCGAAAAATCTGCCGGAAATGGCATGCGCCCAGCCTAAAAACACATGCGCTTGGCCTGAAATGACATGCGCCCGGACCCTTGCACTCAGCACTTTTACCCAGCACATGCGCCGAGAAACGCTCCAGAAACACATGCGCAGGGAAATATCCGCCGAGTCGGACCCGAACCCAATCGCACTGCTATAAATAGCAGGCCATCCTGATGACATAGAGCAAGATCACCCCCTTCTGACCTCAGACCGACGCAAGAGGTACATGCGCCCGCTTCGTTATCCCTTGCCGGATGCCTTGGCCAGAATGGATTCCCTCATCGGAATCCCTCGCCGGAAAGGGATATCCCTCGACGGAAATGAGTGCAAGGGAGAAATCCTGAAAACTCTCTAAGTGCCGGGACTTTCCCTACTTCGCAAAGGCACATGCGCCAGCTTTCTCTCGCAGGGAATTGCAAAATGAACTAAATGCTGAAACCACATGCGCCCACTTCTTGGGAGGTTAGAAAACTAAAAAATTCACTAAGTCCAAGGGTGATATGCGCCCACTGCTAGGTCCCAGGCGCATGTGCAACATGACATGCACCCGAAACATTTTCTTTTCCTCCATCTTTTGTGTGGAATGGGCACATGCGCCCGGAAAGTGGCCACATGCGCCCACTATCATTCACATGTGCCCACTCCCCATTTTTCCATGTGACATGCGCCCATGCATACCCCCTCATGCGCCTAGACGCTGATGGGATGGGTGGACCTTCCATCGTGCGGCCGTCGTCGTTCTAGATCGGATTTCAATCAAACTGCCTCTCCTAGATGCACATCGGCGAGATCTACCCATCCTCCAGATCAGATTCTCCAACGGTTGATGATAAATGGCCCATATCAGTGTTTTGATAAAAAAATGACCAACACTTAGCCAATTTGGCACCTCCAGCAATCCTCCCGAAAGAGCCGCAAACGGCCGAAATAGAGGAGAATCGGGCGGAATTGGACCGAGCCCGAGAAGGAAACTTTTCTTCTTTATAACATGATACACCCTAATCATGCACCGCGACGAGGTTATCCATTCTTAGGACCCTCGAATACCCTAATCAAGCGATCAGCAGGCCCAGTACTTAGTCATTTTCAGCCTTGGGAAGTGCCCTGTCAGCTCGGAAATCGACCTATGCTAAGCGAATCGAAATGCGATCGCACTACGACTCTCATGGACATGATCCACCCTTATTCAAAGACGTTCATTGATGATATTCACTGAATGCCCTGATCAGACTGCAAACAGGTCCACTACTTAGTCATTTTCAGCCCTAGGAAGTGCCCTGATGGCCCGAAAATCGACTGATGCCAAATGAAATCAATCGCAATCTCAAAGATGCTGAGGCAAAGACAATGTGATCAGGCAATAAAATAGCCGAGTTAAAACATCTACGGGGCATCGATCCCATCATTCACCAGAAATTGGTGTATATGGGCACCCATTGGACCCGATATTTAGCCACTTGCGGGCATTGAAAATAGCCGATCCAGCCCATTGAACTAGAATCCTTAAAGGATCTCAGCTCGATATAGCCTATTCGATCTCAAATAGATCATCGAAAAGTGCTCAGAAGAAGGAGTGTTCTCGAAGACGAGTTGCCCGACTCCAAGAAGAAACTCATTTACTTTACTGTAGAAAGCTCCATTCATCCCAGATAAAGGTCCAAGGCTAAACCTAAGGGATTATGATTATCATAAGAAATCACAAACAAAAGAGTTATAACAAAGCTTGAAACATCCTCCTATGGATTTCCTCTATGAAAAGGACAGTCGATGCCCTACCCATCGACAACGGATCCATCAGTTGAGCTGATGAGGCAGTTGCGGAGTGCTTTCCTAAGGTCACCCGTCATAAAAATACAGGTGCGGGCCTTGGGTCATACCAACCAACATTCGATGCTCGTGTATTTCAGAGGCCAATGGCCCAGAGTTACACCACTCGATAAAATCCTGACAGTCTCTCAACCCGAACAATCCGAAAGAAAATGGGACATAGACATCCGCCTTGTCTAGAAACATGGCTAAGTCCATAACAAGAAAACAAATAAGTCTATACAACCATGAACTCAAGATCATAATCCCTGACAATTTAAATTACTTGTTCAATCTACCTGGGCTTTCTCTCTAATATTCCATCTATTGTATAGCTACATTCATAGTGGAATCTTGTCGTTTTTTGACGTGGTTTTCTCCCGCAAGGGTTTCCACGTAAAAATCTTTGTGTTATTTGTGATTTATTTCATTTACATTCGTACTCTCTTAATGTTTTATTTAACTTATCTATGATGCATGCATTCATTTACTTTTGCCTTTTAATCAAGGATGATCATCAATTGATGTAGTTAAAGGCTTGTGACCAGTATCACAGCCTGGAATGTAAAAGATCTTAGAATCTCTGAAATAAAATTTGCCCTGCGATATTTCTCTTGTGTACACTTGGTGATTACTTATGATTGTCTATGAATGTCTCTATACTCAGAATTCCCCCAAAATAATGAAACACAGGAAAAACTGCTATACAATCATTTTTCTAGTTTTAACATCGCGCAACTCGCAAAAGCGCTGAAATGACTCTCGCACCATACGGGTAATAATGTAACACTTTGAATTTTGAACCTGCCTTTAAATTGCTTGGATCCCACCCTTCCAGCTGGCGAGATTTGGAAAAAAAATCAAAATAAGGAAGCCCTTGTGTAAGCTCCAGACCAGCTCATTCCACATACTCAACTTCTGAGCCCAAGAGAGTTGGCCTCGAAAGTGGGGGGCAACTATTGTGGGAGATTTCGAGCTGGTTTCACATGTGGATAACCAAGTCTGCAGGCCCAGAAACCCAAGTACATGTCCTTGTTCCTTCCTTTGTCATTAAGGAATGAAGAGGACGAGAAGATAGGGCGACGAGCTCCCTAGGCTGAAGAGCTACAACTGATGTCCGAAGTTGTACTAATAGAGGGGAAGATCGACCTCATTCCTTGTAATATACATACCGGGTGAGAAATCCGGAAGGAAGGAGCCCAGACGCCGAGCTTCACATCCCAAGCTGACTTGGGCGACCAACCGCCAGGGAGGCGTGCAACAAGTCCAGGACAAATCTGCCAAACACAGACAAGATGAAGGTAACAACTCCTCCTTGGCCATAAATCTCTCATATCGGCACGTGATGAAACTCCTGCTCATCATGACTCTCCAGTAACATGTCCTAAATTGACTTTGATACTTAATGTCCATATAAAACCTATAATAGGGCACTCCTCTACAGAATAAGGTAGCAAACTAACACACTTCTTCTCCTAAATAACACTAAGTACACTCTACCATGCATCTGACTTAGGCATCAGAGAGTCTACAACCGAAAATGGGCAAACATCGGCACGTCCCCGTTGCCCATTTCCATTCGTCTATCTTGTAGGGTTCGACAAACCATGGGTGTAACAAGCTTGCTTCCCCTTAGGAGGATAAGGGTGGACAAGACCACAAGGCCTGGTTTAACCACCTCATCTGCTATCCAGTTTCAGATGACAACAGTCAGGTAAATTTTCAAAGGCCATGATGCCCCTGACCTAATTGTGTTAACCCTAAAACGCATCACCAGATGTTAATCAGGGACTAACTTGAATCTCCAATGTTTGATTCGTGAATGAGTTGGATTGACAAGCCTACAAGCACCACCAAAGTTAGGAAAGCCGCCAGGGGTTCCGACTGATGGCCCTCTAGTGCCTAAGTCGGTAATTGATGGGAATATAGGTTCATTGGAGCTTTCTATAGGAATGTGTTGCGTACCTTAGTTCATGGCATGAAGGGCTTCTTATAATGTTTATCCTTATTGTATTGGTCTAGGATTCTAATTGTACAGAGATACGATCTCTTACGAAAGTAGGCCATAATCATGGCCAGATACTTTAATTGCCTTCAAGGCAGTTTGCGAGATTCTCTGCGCATGGCAGGTATCTCGTTTGGTAGCTTCTAGAAATCAAATCCTGCAACTTGTGAAAGACGGCACCTGAATCCTGAACATTCAGGATATGGCGCTTGGTGTGGACAAACGCGCGGATTTGGCAAGCATTCAGCAAAATTTGAGTAGAAGTCGAATACCATTCACCGAGGGACGATCGGGTGAGGATCGAATGCATATTCAGAAAATAGCGCTCGGCTTCAATAGGTAACCGATTGTCTAACCGAGGCTGAATATTCCTGAGCGCAAAAGTCTCGGCACGATACCACGTGGTTAGTAAAGGTTGTCGATCGAGTGGAATCCAGCAAAACTAGGGATGCCCATACTCGAGATTGAGTATTATCATCGATTCTATAATCAGATTAGGGGCAATTCGGATTTACCCATGACAAATTAGATAGACAAAAATGTTTGCTCACTTGCTTTATTATAGTAGATATTATATTTCATAGACTTTTGATACATAATTATTGTTTAAGTAAAATGAATTTTTATACGTCTACGGACTCTCCAACAATGTTTCAGAGAAATGGCCAATGACTTTGTGGACCCTCGCAGTTTCGCGCTCCCACACGACGTTCTCGTCCCTTCCCCCTTCGGGAAAAGAAGTACAGGATGTGTGAGTGCGAATCGCCGTTTGTGCCACTGGCTTGCCTTGTTCTCGAGGGCTTTGTTTGGTTGTCATGTTTAAGCTGGATGTGTTTAAATGAGTTTATATAAGACCAGAGTCGCCACTAGCCAGTTACTTTGAATCTACAGTCGGCTAATCCCCGTAGAAACGTTAGAGAAGGGGATCCGAAGATTCCTTCCTCTAAAATGACTCCTTTTTTATCTGCGGCCAGAGATTCGAGGTAAGGGATCACGGTTACAGGGTGGGAAGAGGTTAAGCACCCCACACACTGCCCGTACCGAAGTACGGTCTCTACTTCACAGAATCAACCTAACACTTGAAAGTCTGTTTTAACCCTCGTACATTCTCATTGATGACATGATGCATGAATGCGGGTCTGAACAGTAAGAGTTTCTGATGGGCAGGTTCCAATAACAGGCAAGCCCAGAGCATACGCTCGAACTGACAGGTGCTTAATATAAGACGTATGCAGTGTCTTTGAATAATGAAGGTGCTTTATAGTGAAGCATGAATGCAAGTCTGAACAGTAAGAGTTTCTGATGGGCAGGTTCCAATAACAGGCAAGCCCAGAGCATACGCTCGAACTGACAGGTGCTTAATATAAGACGTATGCAGTGTGTTTGAATAATCAAGGTGCTTTATAGTGAAGCAGGGGCGTTGAAAGAAAAGTAAATGTTGCACTTATGCTAGATGCAAATGAGATGATGCTGGAAAGGAACAGCTAGATGGATGGAGGTGTCGCAAGGGTTGGCTTCGAGTGGCTGGATCAAGACTTGGATGGCTTGGGAGGCTTGGGCCAGTGGTCAAGCTGGGCTGGACCAGGGCTAGGCTCTCCTCACTCCGGCTCTCCTTGGTGGAAAGATGGGCTAAAAGGATGGAGAATGACTCAGACAGACGGGTCGCTGGGCTGGATGGGTTGTTGTGTTGAAATGAGAAGGGGAGGGGGGTATTTATAGCAGCGGGCAGTGGCAGAACCCGTAAATATTTTTGGGCGGCCCGCTGTGGGCCACCCGTACGGTCATTCCTCGATTTTCAGCGCGCGGTACAGTCGTTTCTCGGGGCTGCTGTTTGGCTCGGTGGGTCGACTCGGTGATTTGACTCGGCGGGTTGACTCGACGGGTTGACTCGGTGTTTTGACTCGACGAGTTGACTCAGCGGGTTGACTCAGTGGGTTAACCCAGCGGGTTGACTCAGTGGTTGACTCAGTGAGTTTGACTTTTTTAGGATTTTTTGACTGGCTTTTCTTGTGGGGGGTTTTTCAGGCTAATGTGTAGGACTGGGTTGACTGGGTTCAGGCTTGAGTTGGGCTATGGATTGGGGCTTACAAGGGTGAGTTTGGCTGAGTTTGGACTTGGGATTTGGGGGTATGGTCCTCCATTCATCCAGCTATCTCTACCAACAGTGTAGCCGAAGGTGCGGTGTCTACAGATGCCCCTCTTTGGCAGAGGTTGCGTGCAACCGGATGCCAAAGCGAGTGGACACCCCACTTCTGACCCGGTCATTCATAGATCATGGTCTGAAATCTTTGCTTGCCTTTGCATCTGTGCCAGTTGATCGTTTGGAAATCGATCACTCGCACATACCGCGAGAGTTTGGAGAAAACATTGCGATTGTCCCTGCATGCGCTGCAACCTGGGTACCCAATCGCAACCCTTCCATTCCCGATCGGTACTAACATCGGAATGGTACAGTAGAGCCTCTGCATCGCTAGTCTTACGAGGTTACTAACCCTGTGATTGATTGTATGTTCGATGTTTTTCTAGATCACTCCAGGAGTACTTGTTTCGCTTGACTGTCAAAGTGGTTAGACGCCCTGCGTCAGATAGTCTTAAGGGATTCTACTACGCCGACTTGAACTCAGTCAAGGTACTTCAGGCATCCACGCCTAGGTATGTGCGGGTGGACTCTTTCCACCCGACCTGCTGGTTTTAATGCTTGGTTTGCAATTCATTCTTTCCTCGATTGTGGTCTGGAATCTTTGTTGTCCTTTGTATTTGAGTCAGATGATTGTTTGGAAATTGATAACTCGCACATACCGCGGGAGTTTGGAGAAAACGTTGCGATTGTCCCTGCATGCGCTGCAACCTAGGTACCCAATCGCAACCCTTCCATTCCCGATCGGTACTAACATCGGAAAGGTACAGCAGAGCCTCTGTGTCGCTAGTCTTACGAGGTTACTGTCCGTGAGACTGATTGTGTGATGTTTGATGTTTTCCCAGATCACTCCAGGAGTACTTGTTTCGCTTGACTGTCAAAGTGGTTAGACGCCCTACGTCAGATAGTCTTACGGGATTCTACTACTGCCGACTTGGACTCAGTCAAGGTACTTCAGGCATCCACGCCTAGGTATGTGCGGGTGGTCTTTTTCCACCCAATCTGCTGATTTTGATACTTGGGTTACAATTCATCGTTTCCACCTGTTCAAATGGTTTCTCTGACCGAGCCTTTTGGCTTTCATCTTTTTGTGTCTTGGCATGTGGTACGACCGCACTGACACTGGAGTTCAGTTCGACCGTACTTAGAGTGCATTGGATCCAATAGTCTCCGGGAAAATCGCGAGACATCGGATCTTATTTGATTTTTGCGTCGGCTCCTACCCAGAGATATGGAAGATCTCCTAGTGTTTTAGAGGCAGAACGCTCTACTGGAAAAATATTTTTAGGTTTTTAAAAAGATACCCACTCTGGGGAGTGATACTCCATGGGGTTTTTATTTGCAAATAGGAATATTTTTTTATCTTTTTGAAATTGAAATCTGGTTTGCATGCGCCTCCACTAGGGATGCCTGTGGGGTCTTTGGCTAACCGACTTTATTTTGAAAGCAGGTAAGCATGATGATTGATGCGATGAATGCTGATGCATGGGGATGCATGATGAATGCATGGCTTTGGCTCATTCTCTTTCAGTTTGATGATTTTGCTTTTATTGGAGATGCCGAGAATTTTGAGCTTATTGCTTGCAGGGTTGTTCTCCCTGGGGATTTTCTTTTTTTATACGGGTGTTTGGTCAGCGGGTTGGTCAAGATCCCGACCCGTGATCGATCAGGTCCATCGTCCCAAGATGCTGTTTCTTTGCTAATGAGAATGTACGAGGATGTTATCCGATTTCAAGATGTTCTTCTAGGCATAAATGCGATTGAGACGGTGCTTGGGCGCCAGTTTTGGTCAAGATTTCAATTTGTGGGCGATTGGATCCGTCATCCCAAATTGTGAAGAGAGTGGAGTTCAAGACTCCTGAAGTGTAGTGTTGGGGGATAGTGCCAATTTTTGTGATTTTTGCAAATATGTGGTCCGAATCTTTACCTGAGTGGTCAGGATAGAGATCGGTTATTGAAAACGAAGGAAATATTTTTGTGATTTTTTGAAAATATTTGATTTGAAAGCAAGGAAAATATTTTTTGTGATTTTTTGCAAATATCTGATTTGAAAGCAAGGGAAATATTTTTTTGTGATTTTTGCAAATATTTGATTTGAAAGCAAGGGAAATATTTTTTTTGTGATTTTTGAAAAGGTGATTTTGCAATGTTTTGGTATTTTGTGATTTTCCTGAAATGCAAGGAAAGATGTGGAATTTTCATCCACTTCCAGCTTCTACTGCTGGTAAGGCACCCGATCCATTTTACGTCAGTGAGCAAGACGAGTCTCACACAGTTAAGTGCCGTAGTTTTACATCTTCGGATGAGGGGATTTTGAGGGTTTTCAGTCAACACACCTACAAAGTTGCCTGTTCCTCATGTGCAATGCACATGGACCTCGTATCGTCCGACGGACTCCTTCGGCCACAAAATGAGCCACATCCTCACATTTCCCTTAGTCAATCCAGTTTGGGGTCTTACGTTGCTCACAATTCCATGAGGGTGTGCTCCACCTCCCAACAGCCTTAATCCCATTCATGAGTTTTAGGAATAGGGAACATCCGTCAGATTCAACAGCGACTTCCAAATCAAGGTTGTCTATCACGATGCGTTCAACACGAACAAGATTGCGGAGTTCTGCCCCGCCTCAGCCCTTACCTGTTTAAAAGATTCCGGACACCTGTACGATCAAGTGTCAACCATGTCCGGAACAGGTTAGGAAAGAAAGCCCCCAAGAAGTTAATCCTAGTGTAGTTTTAGGTCTTCGGACCACTGGAGATGAATTTGTGCAGTTGAAATTGATGGCAAAATTTTTTTATTTTTTATTTGAAAAGGTTCCAAAGTTCAACTCAAGTGGTTGAGATTGATACTGGTTTTTATGGAAAACTCAAAAAAATCTTTTTGGTATTTTGAAAATGATCCAAGTTATCAGATCCTGGCTTGGACGGCTAGGGATCGATGCCGGTTTTTATTAAAAATCTCTCGGGATGTTGATCTCGACGTAGTTTAAGGTCTTCGGACCCAAAAAACTTTATCTGCATGCTGAAAGTACATTCTTTTTTTGTGATTTTCGAAAATGATCTAGGTCATCAAATCTTGGCCTGAACAGCTAAGATCGATGCTGGTTTTTATTGGGAATCTCTCGGGATTTTGTTCCCGACGTAGTTTAAGGTCTTCGGACCGTAAAAAAAAAAAAACTTTATGTACATGCTGAAAGTACATTCTTTTTTTGTGATTTTCGAAAATGTTCCAGGTCATCAGATTTTGGCTTGAACGGCTAGGATCGATGCTGGTTTTTATTAAAATCCCTCGGGATATTGATCCCAACATAGTTTAAGGTCTTCGGACCCAAAACTGTATAAGAGAGTGCTGGTAATGCATATATATATTTTTTTATGATTTTTTGAAAAATGTCCGGTGTTGTTGGATCTTGACTCGAGCAATCAAGACCGATGGTGGTTTTTATTGAAAGTCCCTCGGGAACTTGATCCCGACGTAGTTTAAGGTCTTCGGACCCAACTATGTACATGTAAACAGTAATCAAGGGCGGAGATTCTTGGGATTCTTCTTAGAATGGTTTGGATCATCAGGTCGTGCCTTTGGATGGTTGAGATCGCTGTTTGACTAAGTCAATTTTTTCTTTCTTTTCCTTGAAAATTCCATGGAACTTTTCCACATCATCAAGCCAATTTCCCACCAATTTCTCACAAGATGAGATTTTGGTGAGATTTCTTCCTTTTTCTCACCATTCTCTTCCATCACTTCACTCTTACAAGGAGGTACAAGATTCACTTGCAACCACCCTTCCCAAGGAGGAGTTCTTCCCAAGGAGAGAGGAGGAGAGGTCGTTTCACCTAGGTGGAGGGTAGGACAGCCCCCTGGGCACCGCTCAGGACCGCCTCTGACCCCTGGTTTCTTCAGTGGGTTGGGTAAAGGGGTGCACCCCCCTTTTCTATATAACATGGGGCACCCTTGCCCCCTCAAACATGCAATCTTCTCTTCTCTCTCTCATACTCTCTCTTTCTCAAAGTTTTCTCTCTCCTTTTAGTGGTTCTTTGCTTCTCTCAAGTGGTGGGCCTTAGAGAAGTTTTGGGACAGCAAGGTGGTCCCTCTTTGGTGAGTAGTAAAGGTATGGACCACTCCCTTTCTCTTTCTTGTCCTTTTCCTTCTTCATTGTCTCTTCTCATGACTCTTTTCTTTTTCCATGTAGCTATTCCAAAAGGAGTGAAGCTGGGCCCAAGTATATTTGGCCATTTTCTAGATCTCCAATCTATTTCAAAGGTGGTGCATGGAGAAGGACCTTACAAGCTTTCCATTTCACTTTTCCTTTTCTTTTTCTTTTTTTTCACACTCCCTTCATGTGTATGTAAAGGGTAATTTTTCCATGTCCATCAAGTGTGCATGGCAAAATATACTATCTTTTTCATGGGAGTTGGGCCTCTTTTCATATGTATCAAATGGGCTCAAAGTGAAGTCATGACCCTTGGTGTATTTGATGGGCCCAATGCTTCATTTTGGGCTCCCTCTTACTTTCTCTTTCTTGTCATTTCCTTTGGAGCTTTCTTTTTCTTTTCTATCTTCTTTCCAAGGTTTGGGCCCATGGGCATGGTAGGGCCTATCTCAAGTTTTGGGCTTATGGGGCTCACTTTAGGTGACCCCATCTTTCTTCACATATGTATGAACCAAGGTGACTAGCCCATTCTTCACTTGGATCTCAAGTGGGCTAGATTTCTTAGTTGGGCCTTTATGGACAAGCAGCCCAAATCTTCCACCATCTCTTGATTATGATGTACATCCTTGTACAAAGTGTGGTGGGTTCCTTGGAGTTTTTCCATATGGATGGGCTTTTGGGCCTTCATTGGACCTTGGATTTCTTTGGACCATGTGTGCACCACTACACTTTGTCCATGTAGGCTTTTTTCCTTTCATGCTTTTTCTTTTGATGGATGGAGGACTTGAGTTACTAGATCATCTACAAGTCCCATGAGTGAGTTGTTCCAACAATCTCACTAAGATCAAATGGTTTTTTCTTGTGGGAGGAAAGTGGTCCTCAAGAGTTTCCTTAGATGTTATCAATCTCAAATGGATGATCCTCCTTCAAGTGAGCTATCCATGCAACCATAGCTCCTTGAACTTTTCTTTGGGAGGCTTGGTGGGTCATCCACCATCATTCTCAAATATGAGTGATTTTTCTTTCGATTTGTGAGAAAGAATGATACCCATAAGTTGCCCAATTTTGTCCCATGCTTTGGGGCACTTTGGATTTTGATCTTCAAGTGGGCTATGTATACCATTCTTAGCCATTTTCATGATGGTTGGGTGACCCATCAAGCCATGCCCTCTTGTGCTCAAATGGTCTCCCTTTCTTGTAAAGAAATTGGTGCACATAAGTTGCCCAAATTTGTCCTTGCTTGGACATTTCCACCTTTAGTTCTTTATGTGGGCTATGTGCATCAAATTTTTTACCCTTGGCTTCTTTAACTCATATATTTATGGGTGGACCACCATGTTGTGCTCTCATGGTCAAAACTTTCATCAAGATGAGGCCCATAGGGTTGCCCATGGTTGACCCATGAATGGGTTCTCATGCTTTTAAGTGGGCTATGTGCTCCCTCCAATCCGTTGAGATGAGGCATTTGGGTTGCTCTTGGGGGCCCATTTCCCTCCTATTCTCCACTTGTCCATGTACATGTGTAAAAAGGTGGAAACATCTTAAGTGAGCATCATGGCCTTGGCATAAAAAGTGGACCAATCATTGGCCACATATGGACTTTGAAGAGGGATTTCTCATGTGAAGTAGGATTCTTATCCCTTGTTGATCTCATGACACTTGAGTGTGTTTGTTGTCCAAAGTATGTCCTTGGATGATGGACTTTTCTTGCCTAAGGCATGCCATGCAACCTTCTTTAAGGTGGGCCTTGCTTTCTTCAATGGGCCCAACACATATCCTAGGTAACACATGGAGTTGGACTTTAGATCTTGCCTTTGAATGTGAGTCTAATCCCATGGGTTTCCTGGATGATAATTTGGATTTTAACGGGTAAAGGATAGGGACTTACCTTGCTAAGCTTATAGGATTCAATGGCGGACGGTAGCAGAGGACGTCGAGTGATTGATGAGGATGATCCTGCTTTCATCATCCGCCAGACCACATGTGTTCCTTGGCTATGGAGCACCAACCTCTTCCCGCTATCAAGGGTCGAGGTACCAGGGATCACTGGGATAACTGGGTGAAGGATCCACAGCCCTTGCTTGAACGAGTATTGGCTGGTACTCCTTTTGCTGGCCTCCTCACCTTACGTTTTCATAACAACAGTGCCAACCGCATGATGCTCGCGGCCCTTTGCGAGAGGTGGCGGGACGAGACCCACACCTTCCAGCTCCCTTGTGGTGAATGGGGAATAACTCCCCTGGATATTTATATGCAAATAGGCTTTTCATTTCATGGGGCAGTTGTTCCCCAAGTCAGCTCTCTGGCTCCCATCACTTCCACTGACTGGCTACGGCTTGTTGGTGATGTCCCGCCCGAAGATGAATTCCAAGGCCATCAAGTAAAGATGCGATGGTTCTACAACACTTTTGCCTCCGTCATTCCCACTACCGAGCTAGAGGCCCTCCACAAAGCACGGGCCATGATCACTTACGCCTTCAGGTCCTTCCTTCTCTGCCACGCCAATGAGAGGGTCGATCCTAAATTTCTTCGCTTGGTTGAGGATCTACACCACCCCTACAATTGGAACGGGGCTATCCTGACTCATATTTTTCAAGGTCTGGATAAGACCTGTCGGAATAGCCAGTTCTACACCGGTTTCTGGCCTGTCGTCGAGGTATTTCTTCATTCACCTTTCTTGGGGACCTTACCCTCCTCCTCTTTCTAATTGTTAGGTATGCCTTTGCCCAGACTTGCTTTTATGACCATTTTCTCCATCTCGCGCCGAGGATGCGGGACGATATTGAGCCCTCTTTGTATCGCCACATGTACTGGCACCAACAAAACCGTCAGCGGAACTCCCGAGTTTCTGGGGACAATTGGAGCGCTGATATAGACGGGTTGACCGTTGATGATGTAAGTATCTTGCTTTCCTTATCCCTCGTGCTGCACTGTAACTGATCGTGGTGACCTCATTTGCTGTAGCTCGCTCGGATGCCATATGCCAGCTTCCCCCTCTATTACACCCCTCAGCGTGTGGAGGCATATGATGCTTCATGTCTCCGTATCATGCTTTCTGACGCTGAATCATTTCAGTGGCATCTGGGTGAGAGGCTTTTTCGGCAGGTCACTGGGGTGGCTCGGGTCCCTTGTTCTGCACCTCCTCCAGCTGTTCAGATTCCTGCTGACGAGATGGCTGATGCTCTTGCGGGTCAGCCCGGGTTTCGTTTCACGATCCCGGATCGTGACTATGATGAGTGATATTTGCTGTACGGCCAGGGGCCTCTGCTTCCTTCGCTCTATGTTCCAGGGGGTCGTCGCAGATATGCTGGAGGTTCAGTGACAGCTCCTTTGATGGATCTTTATCATCGGGAGCAGGACGAGAGGAAGGACGATGACGACTATGTTGGCGACTTGTAGCCTGCTTTTGTATTCAGCTTACTTGATGGATGGCCTTCTCCTTTTGGTTTTTACCTTCTTCTGTAAAAAAAAATCTTTTGAATGAATATACAATCTTTGACTTGTCTCAAATTCCTTAATGATGTCTGAATGTTTTGGCTTTTGACTTGTTCCTTAATGATTTGTGGAAGATGAGACTTCTTGACTACATGGATGATGAATTGAACGGTTCAGATTGCTTGATTTGGCCCTGTGGGCCCACTTGATGATCGGACCTTTGATCTTGCTATTTGATTACTCATGTAGGTTCTTCCATGGTTTAGATCATGATGATCTAGTCTTTGAATGACTTGGATTGCTTGTGGCCCCCACTTGATCGCCTTTCCCTCTCTTTGACTTGATCAGAGACATATTCTGGCCGTAGTGCTTCGTGATTGGACCGGTGGGGTACCTCCTAGATGATCTTGATCAACCTCAATCGAAATCTGGAAGGGATTGGAGCCTTGGGCGGCCCTCAGGGTGCCATCTGCTGATGTGGACTGTCAGCCTCACCTACTAAGAACCATGAAGCCAATCCCGCGAAGAGAGAGGGAGCGCGTCCGTACGGGCGGCCCATGCTCATGCTCAGTCACCTATCCTTCGGATGACGTATATCGCCTAATAAGCACCAGCTGACTTCCACAAAATCCACTTTGTGTATCTTCGCAAATATTTATTGTGCTATATACTCTCTATGCAGCTCCTAGGAATGGTAAAAAATAAGAGAACAAATATTACTCTCGCATGCTCCTTTGCTCTAATATATTTTAAGATGAAACCAGTTTAATAGGTCTATGCACTTTGATAGATGGATGCAAGATCAATGTTCATAGACGGTTCATTAGGTGAGGCTCCTTATGCTCATAGTAAATACCAAACATCATCACGGTCTGAAGCATAGAGGTAAAACACCACTAGGATCAACGTAAAGATACAGTGCTCAAGCCTACATCCTACACACACACACACTTGTTGGGGGGAAGTACTTATACTTCATCAGGTTTTAGATTTTAATGTCCATTGACTTTAGCCGCGGCTTCACCTGCTGATTGGGTTCAATGACAAATAAACAACACGGTGGATCATACATTTCATATGGAAGTTTGTATGGTTAGCTTTCCTTCCAGGTTATGCTCTTGGGAGATTATCGGGGGTTATGAATGTTTTTTTAGTGTTTATTGGTGTTTCTTCATATGCGTGAGTATTTCTTAGTATTTCATGGTTTTTTTTTTTTTTTTTTTTTTGGCACTTGGGTGGTTCTTCACCTAATCAAAACTATTGATTTTCAAAGATCAGCCCAAACAGACCATTCATCTTTGCAATCTATCCAAATAGACCTTTAATCTTCAAGATTGGTCTA
Source organism: Liriodendron chinense (assembly GCA_003013855.2). Classification (NCBI taxonomy): domain Eukaryota; kingdom Viridiplantae; phylum Streptophyta; class Magnoliopsida; order Magnoliales; family Magnoliaceae; genus Liriodendron; species Liriodendron chinense. Next base: position 51,325 of record ML058332.1, on the reverse strand, counting down.
ATTAGACCGTTCACCTCCAAGATCAGTCCAAGAAGGTTGTTTCTCTTTGCAATCTATCCAATCTAGCCATTGGATCTTCAAGTTGGTCCAACCAAACTATTCATCTTCAAGATCTGTCCAATCTAACCATTGATCTTCAAGATGGGTTCAAATAGACCTTGTAGACACCCCACCCCGAGCCAATAAGTTGATTGTAATAGACTGTCTCGAGTGCTAATCAAACTCCAATCCAACCCATAATCCAAATCATAAACCCTAGTCCCAACCCTAACCCAAGACTCTAAGCCATAGGAATCTCGAAACCTTACTCTCCAGGTCAACTCACTAAGTCATGTTGAGAAAACTCGTTGTGCCAAACCCAGTCAGCTCATCTAGTCAAACCAAGTGCTAAGCCAACCCAAAACCAAGTCCAAGCCCAAACCTAAACCCATATGCCCACTAGAGGATTGAAGCAACTTCAGCAAACAAACCCTAAAGAAACCGGAGCTCTCACATGCTTGTGGGAGTCCACCTACCAAAGAAGAAGGCAGGCTATGGCCTAGGCGGTGGATTACCCACCGCCTGCCACGTGGCACACCTCTTGCCTAATAGGAAGTTTCCAACGCATGCGAGACTCTCCTCTCCAACGGGTAAGCATGTGGTGGCTGTGAAAAACCTTTGTACCCCTCATTGAGCCTAAATTTACCAACGGATCCAACCATACAGATCTTGCCACATGGCAATCTGGAATCCCAACCATCTAATCATCTTCAAACCCTAAACTTCCTTAAAATTGCAGAAAAACCGAGTTTGGGGACTAAATAGCTCCCCCTCCCCTTCTCGTTTCAATCATCTTAGAAAATCCAAACATCCCTCAAGCATTTAGAAAACCTCTTAAGCCTTCAACCATCATGGCTATCCCATTAGGACCACAATATATAAGATAGGATTCTAAAAATCAATTGATGCAAAACTCATGTGGGCCATACCACACTAAACAATGGGGATTAAACGTCTAGCGGTGACAAAAGTTTTGTATTAGGATGATATTGAAATTACGCCTTTTTGAATCAACACACTTGTATATGCGTATGCGTGCGGAAGCTTAGAGAGCAACTAGTGTTAAAACCAGAGCTCTCGCATGATTATCAAATTAAACTAAGTAAGCATTAACACTTAGCTTCCAATCTTAAGTGGGTCTAATCACAAGGCTAGCATATTATAAGCAATTAAACAACCTAACCTAAACATGCATAGATAATCAAATGATTAAACAATTCAAACTCCTAATCTATGCAACCTATGTAGACAGAAGAGAATGGATCAATGAGCTAAAGTCTACACAACTAGTGAAAGTACATCTTGTGTGTGGATATGCTTATCTACCAAGCATACATTCCTATCAAGCATTCATAATTAAAAATTAAACATACAATGCTAATATAACAATGTGCTCAAATCAATCTCAAACACAAGCATGTATATTTGTTCGACTTTGGGTTTACTCCACTCCCGGTTCAAGTACTCATACCCCATTGAGCACACCAATATTCATTATCGGAGTTTTTAAATGAGGTTCACCTTTCAACCTCTACACGAAGGTTTTTCCGATTCACTTCTCAACCATAAATGGAGTTTTGGACAAAGCTAACTCTCAACCTAATGCACGTTCACTCCCGTGTCGAAGGCTCCCTCTTGGAGACTTTGTTCAGGCCCGACAAACAAGCCAAGGAGCGTTAAACAACCTTTAATCTTTAGATCGACAAACGAGCCAAGGAATGGTCAATGTCCCTAGAGTTATAGACTCAACAAACAAGCCAAGGATCGACAAATGACCCTAGTTTGAGTTTGACAGATAAACTCTACACTCAACTCTCACAGGGAATTGAGTGGATGGATTTTTAACAAAGACAACTTTACTTGTCAGATAAGTCCCTTATTCAGCGTTGGTTCGGGTTGTTTGATCTCCGCCCTCCCATGCTTTAATCAATTTCCATTGCTTCCCCGATCGTGTTGCCACTACGTCGCCAATGCCTCAACTACACTTGATCAATCACCTTGCCTGTGATGCCTTTGAAATGCTCAAGGTGATAGGAGAGTAGGTTTAAGAACTCTACAACTAATAGGAATGAGTTGCCTACAGTTGCTCACCTACAACGGTCTCATCTTAGAGTTTTGGATAAGGCTTTGACTATTAAGAAATATCCAAACTTTAGAGATCAAGAGAGGATGAAGGTCATTTTCTTCATGAGCTTGGAATACTCCATTCCTGTGTAAAACTACAAGGAAGATGCCTTGCAATGGTTAGGAATGAGCCTCAAATGATTTCCAACAATGGTGGCTTCAATCCTCTCAAAATCCCTCTTCTTGCCCCTTAAATCGAGTCAAATCCCTTTATAGAAAATCTTGTAACGGATACAAAACGAGCAAAAAATAGCTAATACCGACCGGTCATGATCAGTCAGTCTTATGGCCTAGAAGAGACAGAAGTCTGTTGTCTCTGCACTGGGTTGGTCCAACCGGTAGGTCTAGAACTGTCGACCGGTCATGACTGGTCGGTCCAATGGCCAGGGGGTCTAGTAACATGCTGCCCCTACATTATACTGACCGATCGGTTAGGCATGGGTTCGACCGGTCGGGCAATCTTTCTTACACACTGTTTTGAATGATTTTGAACAGTAGCAAGGGCACCTCTTTGGCCCAACTTTTGGTGATCTTTCGGGACACCTAAGGTCAATCTAGGATAACTATAAGAATTCCTATTTGAGTCATGGTCATCTAGAGGTTGTGGTTTTGGTTGGGTTCAAGGTTAAGGCTCACCAAGGCATCCATTTTACATGTTTCTTCTTCCTTGATGCAGCAGGTCTTCTTGAGTCTTCGGTCTTCATCTTTATTAAGCTCAACTGACACTAGACTCCTTGACCTAAGTAATTTGACAAACAAAGTGCACTAGGATGCCACAGAAAAGTGCACTAACAGATATTTGTTCCTACAATTTATCTTACGAATAATTCTATGAATGGTTTGGATGGCATATAAACATCATTGTCAGCTCAAAAAAAATTCAACGGTGGACGTTGTTGTTCCCACTGTTTTGTTGGTGTGGACCACCTAAATTTTAGATCATCTTGATTTTTAGAATCCTATCCTATTGTGGTCTTTCAAAACAGATGAACAGAGTGGATTTCCCACAGACATCTCTATGGACCACACATAGTCGCAAACACATGTAGAGGTATCTCAGTGCCCCGGCTCACATGCAATTAGAGCTGGACACAAACCGGTTTTGATCGTTTGGATTGACTCGGATCGACTCGGTAAACTCTGTTTGAACAGAAAGTCTTTGTGTTCGAACTTTGTTTGAACACATAGGGTCTGTTCGAAAAAAAAAATTCAAGTCGGTTTCAATCACATCCCTGTTCGACTCGATTCAAACTCGAACTCGACTTGAATATTGACTGACTTGAGTCGTTTGTTCAACTCGGTTATATAATAGAGAGAGAGAGAGAGAGAGAGAGAGAGAGAGAGAGAGTTGGATGACAAATAAACATGATTGTGGGCCTTAGGAAGGTTTCAATGGTAGACATCATTCTCCTCACTGTTTCTTGTGGTGTGGTCCACTTGAGCTTTGTGTCTACCTCATTGTTTGTTTAATGCCTCAAAATGAGTTGTACAAATGGATAGACGGAGTGGATAAAACAAATACATCATGGTGAGACCCACAAAGCTTTGACACCAGCTTGCAGGCTGGTGTTCGCATCACCAGCCAACTTGCATTTGCGGATGGAATTTGTAATTTGTGAACAAATCGGTATTCACTATTTAGAAGCAGAAAAAATATTTTCAAGCAAAAAAAAGCGAAATTGTTCGAACTTACCATATGTTCGAACGAACATGGCTGGGCCATACCAAACCGAGTTTGAACAGAGGCACCCTATTCAAATGTTTGTTCGAACATTGTTCAAACACACCCACTCAAGCAGCCGAACAATCCGATCTGGTCCATGTTCGACTCAGATCAGATCATTGCCCACTTCTACTTGCAATCTATTGCCCAAAGTTTCACTCTTCCTTAGGAAGCCGCCTCTAGGAAATTTATTTCTCATACAAGCCATGTCGCAGTGACTCAGCACGCTGCCCTAATTACTCCTGTCAACATGTCACATGTACATTCGACGTCAGGTGGGTCCACTAATCAGGCAGGCCAAAACCCATATTTTTATAGATCAAGACCCACCTGCATTAAGCCATACTATGCCGGGCTAAGGAGCCCCAGGTAGGCAAAATAAAGAAAAGCAAAAGTAGTAGCAAAATAGAGAGTCAAGCAATACTATGTAGGATTATCAAACTTGTCTTGGCGAAATAATAAAAAAATAAAAACAAAGAAAGTAGAAGATATACATGTGTGTTGATGTGGCTGTGTTCATAGTATGTGCAGAATAATATGGTTTGATTCGAGATGTGAGATGAAAAAGAAAAAATCAGATGCCCTTTTCTATCAAAATGAATGACTAAATGTCCTAACTTTCGATCCTACTTGTTGACTTTAGTATTTTCTTTAGGTTTTGACTTTGACTAAAAGGAACTTAGCATGACGGAGTTTCTTAGAGACACTAGAGGGGCCGGAGTCATTTAACAATTGTCGAGTACTGAGCATACCCACATCAGTCAATGAATATATACACAGAACCAGCCATAGTTTACAGAGCCCTGCATGATGAAACGCCGAGAGCCAAAGGCCCCTCGTTTTATAAAACAAAATCCGGTCCACTTTCGATACTCAAGCCACAACCATGCTAGTACCTTGTGCACTGCGAGCAACGTCAGTTGAACGTTCGTGACATCCACCACGTCCATCACGTATACCACGTCATTCTCACCTTAGAATCTAAAAACCATGACCATTCACAACACCACCCCAGGAAAAAGTTAGAATGACACACCTATCATTAGTTTCGTGCAGCGCTCACCATTGTTTTTCTGTACCATCCAATCCATTCATCTGATGTGCCTCATCAGGATGAAAGAACTACCCTCAAATCACAGTATTCCAATTTCCAAAAACTCAGTGGGCCATACGATGTGAATTTAGTGGTTCTTAGCTATAATATCATGGGGTGACCGACATGAGTGCTGTATCAGCTTGATTTATTTTTGATAGAGGCTAAACAAGGGGTGATCTACCTAATGGACGGGTACGTTAGTCCTCCACACGTTAGATAAAGTGAGCCGAGTGAGTCCCTAGGCGAGGTACATTTGTGAATATTCAACTCCTAATTAATAAATCCCGTGTCTTGGAACGCCATGATGCTCGTTATTCCACGCTTTTTCCACAAATCTGTTGACTTTTTTCTTAATCCGTTTATAAATTTCATGTGGGTATCTTAGGTTCTTCATGGATTTTGATGGACGGTAGAAACAGAGTCATTATCATATGCGCAGGCATCGGCGGTGCGGTCATTGGAATGATAATGATAATACTGGTACTTGTAATTCCTGTTGTTCTGCAGTCGAGAAAGAAGGAAGAAAAAGACGTTGAATCAATCAAGCGGGTGAAGAGTACTAAAGGAGCCAAATCCATCATGGTGAGCTCATTTACTTTCTCCCTTTTTCATGAAATTTACATTCCTTTTTAAGGGAAATATGACTAGAGCACAGATAACCAAATTCCTTATCTGGTGCACTTAATTCAGATTGGACCATCCATCTTGTGTGTCTAGCTTTGGTTCGGCCATTGTAGATAAGTCTCATCGATCAATTGGAATATCTTAACCTTCTAGTTAGTGACCTACAAACGGGACACTAGGAAAAAACGTTGGCAACCATCAGTACTCAACACTAAAAGTGTTGGCGAAAGAAGAATTTTAGAATAAAAATTTCTTTCGAAAAGTATTTTGTCCCTTATGCTTATTATTATTATTATTATTATTATTATTTTGTCTGTTTTTCTTCCTATCTTTTTTTCCTTTATCCCGAAAAAGAGTATATATAGGATTAATGGCCTTTATAGGATATCTATGCCCAATTTGTGAAGTGAACCCACTAGTGCAGATTATCGATGGAGATAACGTCCAATCTGAATTTAGAATTGAAATTTAAAATTTAAAATTCTCCCCTCTTTGAGATTTCGAAAAACACATCAGTTCAATGGTCCATTACTACATGCATCAACCAAGTTTCAAAAATATAATTTTTTCCTTTGTTCTTTGAGCATCATAACAAAAGTCGAATTTGCAGGATACAAATCATGAGTGTATCAGATCTCAACCATGTATTCTCTAAAGAGCTATTGTATGCCAAAAGAGAGCGGCAACCCAATGCATCTTGGATCTTTTTCAATTTATAATAGGGGCTTATTTGTCTTTAAGACAGTGTTTCAATAATGTGCCTAGCTCTTCTAATTTCATATAGTTTCTAGTTATTCCGATTTCTTTAATTATAATTTTATGCTATTTGTTCTTGATCATGTAATAATATTCTAATTTTTGAAGTTATTTTCTTTTAATATTTAGTCCATCTAATTTAGTTTTGAATTTCTTCATCTCACAAAAAGGTCACCAATTTGATATTAGGAGCATCTAATCATGGGAGCGGATTAGGTGAGACCCTAGACTCACCCAAGATGGTGCAGCCCTTACCGAGGGGCCACCTTGTTGTATGTATTCAATATTCATGTCCATCTATTTTTCCATATCATTTTAGGGCATTATCCAAAAAATGAAGCATATCCAATTATTAGGTGGACCATACCATAGAAAGCAGAGCGCCTTACCATTAAAATCCTCTTAGGGCGCACCTTAATGTTTCCATGGTGTTTATTTGCCATCCAATCTATTGATAAGGTCACATAAGCCTGGATGAACGGGAAAAAAAAAAATCAGCTTGTTGCAAAACTTGTTTGGCCCATTAATGGCCAATCAGCACTATTTCCTATAGTATGGTCCACCTAATAATTGGATCTGCTTCATTTATGGGATAATGCCCTAAAATGGTTTGGAAAAATAGATTGACGAATAAATACATCAAGGTTGCCCCATGGTAGGGGCTGCACCTACTTCATTTATGGGATAATGCCCTAAACTGGTTTGGGAAAAACAGATTGATGAATAAATACATCAAGGTTGCCCCATGGCAGGGGCTGCACCGTCTCGGTTGAGTCCGGGGTCTCACCTAATCCGCTCCCCTAATTCATGAGAGCATACTAGGTGTTACCATGGTAACAGCTTAGTGGGTGTAACCCCTACTATGGGGCCCACCTTGATGATTGTTTATATATCCATGCTGTCCATTTGTTTCTGCAGCCCATTTTAGGGCAGAGTACCAAATATTATGCATATCTAAATCTCATGTGGGCCACATCATAGGAAATAGTGGTGATTGAGTGCCTCACCATTAAAAATTCTAAAGGGATCATCATAATGTTTTCATAATGTTTATTTGCAATCCAACTTCTCAATGATGTCAAAAATATCTGGATGAAGGGAAATTAGAAATATCAGATTGATCCAAAAACTTTTGTGGCTCTAAGAAAGCCTTTAATGGTTATTCATCAATGTTTCTATTAGTATGTCCGCCTGAGATTTGGATCTTCTTATGATTTGGAATCTTACGTCCTAAAATGAGATGGAAAAACAAATGATGGCGTGGATATACAACAAATACATCAAGGTTGGTTCCACGTGGTTAGCATAACACGGGTGTGAATTAGGTGTTACCTCAAGAACAACTTAGTGGGTGTTACTCTAACCGTATGGGCCCCATATTGATGTATTCTTTATATATTTGTGCCGTCTACATGTTTTTACACATGATTTTAGGATATGATCGAAAACCCTAAGAAGATCCAAATCACAGGTGGACTATAACACTAGAAATAGTGATGAATAACCATTAAAAATGTTTTGTGGGCCACAAAAGTTTTTGATCAATCTGATCTTTGTATTTTTCCTTCATCAAGACCTTATTGACATTATCAAGAGCTTGGATTGCAAATAAACATTATCAAAACCTTACGATGGGCTCTTTAGAATTTTTAATGGTAGGGCATTCAATCACACTATTTCTAGTGGTATCAACCACTTGAAATTTAGATCTGCATAATTTTTGGATCGTCATCGTAAAATGCGCCGTAGAAAAGGATGGACGGAGTGGATATACAAAATATCTTCCATGTGGGCCATACAGTAGGGGGTAACACCCACTAAGCTATTCTCGATAACACCTAATTCGTTCCCGTAACACCCACTAAGCTGTTAATGAGCACGGATTAGGTACTACCCGAGCCTATCCCGAGCTTAGGACAAGCTAGTATGTGGCGTGTGGGCATTGGGGGGAGAGGAGGCAAGACATGATTGTGTCAGGCTTGCTGACGTGGCAGGTCTCTTCTTACAACGTGCCATTCACCAATACAAATGTGACACGTATGTGCCACATCGGGCCTGTCCCGAGCTCAGGACAGGCTCGGGTAGTGCCTAATCCGAGCTCGCTGTTACCCGGGTAACAGCTAATTCGCTCCCCTAATTCATATGTACGGCTGTCAATGGGCCGGGCATGGGGTAGGTCTCAGCCCAGATTTTGAACTGTTTCAGGCCAGGTCATAGGTCGGTCCCGTGAAAATTTCTGATTTTTTACGCCCGAGCCCGGCCCATTGACACCCTGTTCATATGGTAGGCGACAGTGGCTGTCAGAGATTCACGTGATAAATGGCCTTGATCTGATTGGAGACCCATTCGACTGCATGGCATCAGTTCATCATATAAGAATTGTTGGCCTATCCAATCTTATTTGAGATCCTACTCCAAGTGGCTGTACCTACACCTAGTGTCCATTTTGCATAATTTTGAATAATGGACCATCGAATGACAGGATCCACAAGATGTGCGATCTGGATCCACCGTCCCACGTACTTTCCACGTCTGAGGCAGTGGTTGGCAAACACCCCTACCCGATCCAAGATGCGGAAGGCAAAAATCTCCTCCCCTGTAATATTAACATTGTTTTATTTTTCAGTCAGAGCAAACTACTCGAAGGTATGGCAATGTCCACATCTCCACGTTTGAGCAGACCGTTCCAAGAATGAGGTTGAAGAATCTACTGAAAGCCACTAACAATTTCAGCAAAAACAACATTGTCGGATCAGGGAGAGCAGGCACTGTCTACAAGGCAATGCTTCTTGATGGTTCTTCCCTCGCAATTAAGAGGCTTCATGATTCTCAACATTCCGACAAAGAATTCATGTCCGAGATGACGATACTGGGCAGCCTAAAACACCGTAACGTAGTTCCTCTTATGGGGTTTTGCATTGCCAGAAACGAGAGGCTTTTAGTATACAAGTACATGCCCAAAGGAACTCTGTATCAGCAGCTACATGAGGTAGGTATGGAATGGCCTCTGAGGCTGAAAATCGCAATTGGGGTTGCAAGAGGCCTGTCGTGGCTTCACCACAGCTGCAATCCTTGCATAATTCACCGCAGGATAAGCTCCAAACGCATCCTCTTGGATGAAGATTATGAACCAAAAATATTCAAATTCAGATCCGCTGCTCTTATAGATCCCCTCAAAACCAATCTGAGTGTTCCTGTGATCATCAAATCTGATAATATTGATTTTGTTGCTCCTGAACTCACGAGAAGGGTAGTTGCCAGTCGAGCGGGGGATGTATACAGCTTTGGAGGGGTTCTGCTCGAGCTGATTACTGGCCAAAAACCTACTAAAGTAGAGAATGCCCCAAAAGGCTTCGAGGGAAATCTGGTGGAGTGGATTACTTACCTTAAAAACAATTCTCTTCTTAGCTCTGCCTTTGACAGGTCTTTGACAGGAAAGGGCTGTGACAGCGAGCTCCTCCGGTTTCTAAGAGTTGCAGTTGCTTGCGTTGTGCTTGATCCAGAGAAGAGGCCTACAATTCTTGTAGTATGCCGGCTTCTACAATCTATTGGAAAGAGATATCATTTAATAGATGAAGATGAAATGCAATGGCCACAGGTGTGTATTAACATGGATGGACTTAATTAATGTGGGGCAACAAATATAAGAAATTCAGCAGAGCAGTTCAAACATTTGAAGAATTGTAGTCGACGCCAAAGTGGGAAAAGAGGCATCGTTTTATAAAGAATTGTAGTCCTTGAATCCTGCAGATCAGAAATTTTTCTTCTGTATATTAAGAATGTTTGTTTGATTTATGAACGCTTATCTTTTCTTTATCCCTCTTGCATACTCCATTGATCCAAAATATTCCGAGATGAAGACAAATAAATAGGTCTAATTAACGATCATAGAGCAAAGAATACTTCACAAAGCTTTGTACAAAATAAACAGTTCATTTGGCAAGGCACCTCATGCTCATAATAAATACTAGAAGTCATGACGGTCAAAAAATCGCTAATTAGGTTCAATGAGAAATAAACAACATGGTGGACCACACATTTCGTTTGAGAGTTTATATGGTGAGCATCCCCTTTCAATTTATACATTTGGGTAGTTATTGTTGTTTTTTGGTGTTTCGTTGGTGGTTCTAAATATTTATTAGTGTTTCTTAGTATTTGTTATTGTCTTTTAATGCTTGTCTGTGTTGCTTATTTCTTGATACTTGTGGGTGTTTCTTAATGTTTCTGGGTATTTCTTATTGCTTCTCGGGGTTTCTTAGTGTTTCTTGACTCAATCGAACTGTTGATATTCAAAGATTGGCCAAATCAGACCATTCATCTTTGCAATCTATCCAATCAGACCTTTGATCCTAGAGATCAGTCCAACTAGAGCGTTCGTCTCCAAGACCGGTCCAATCAGGTTGTTCCTCTTTGTGATCTATCTATTCTGGCCATTGAACTTTGAATTGGTCCAACCAGACCGTTCATTTTCAAGATCAGTACAATCTAACTTGAACATCAAAATCTGTTTAATTTGACCATTGACCTTCGAGATGGATCCAAACAAACATTTGATCGTCAATATCGATCCATTCGATCAGATCATTGATCTTTCAACTTAGTCCAAACAAATCCTTGGTGTTTGTGGTGTTTCTTCATATATTTCTGGTGGTGGTGGCTTTTTTATTTTTTTATTATTATTTTTTATTTGTCAATAGCATGCATTTGGTGGATTTAGAAGGCTTCGAGGCTTAATTATTGGTCCACGCGGGGGCCACATCAGTTTAGTTTTGAATCGCGTAGGATTTGATTTAATGTTGAAAAGATATTGTGGTGCATGAGGTACAAAGGCTGAGATTTTACAAAATGTAGAAAGGAATGTGACTAGAACATACCCACCACCAGACATGTCAGATGACTATCAATTAAGAATATAAAATAATGCAGCATGCTCTATTTTCCAGAAGAACTTCAGTGGCCTTGAGCTTTTCCTCCACTTTTTTCAGCTCATCACTTAAGTGAATGACATTCCAAAAGAAAAAATTAGTAACACATGCTCTTAGCCTTAGGGCTTGTCTGGGTAGTTGGGGAAAAAAAAAAAGAATGAAAAGAAATGAGATATGATTATGAAATTATAGATTCTCGGGGATTCTATTTTTGGGAATCTTTTTTGGATAGAAAGTCGAAACTCCATGGTATATTACTGTTAACTGTTGTTCACACATTAGTGAAAGACTAATCACGCCAGTCATTACCAAATGTCCAAATGAAAATCAACTTTTTAAGTCTAGCCACCCTATTAAGCACTAACAAGTATATTTCATGTTTAAGAAAAATGAGTCAAATCCAATGCTTTGGTGGACCACACCTCAGGGAAAAGGGAATCCAACACTTATCGTTAAAAACTTCTTACCGCCACTGTTTCTTATGGTGTGGGCCACTTGAATGTTGGATCTGCCTCATTTTTTGGCTCATGTCACAAAATATTGAATTAAAACTAATGGATGGAGTGGATATATCATATATATCACAGTGGGGCTCATATTTTTAAACTACTTTTGGAACAATTTTTGAGGTAGGAATTACACCTAATTTCAAATGGGGTAAAAAAGTCATAATGGCTATTTCCAGGGTATTTCCATTTCTCATAAAAACCAAACAGGCCCTAAGAGTTGCAGTAAATTGCATTGTGTTTGATTGGAGGAGAGGCCTACAAAGCTGGTCGTATATCAGCTTCTACAATCTATTGGAAAGCGATACCATTTCATATACGAAGATGAGATGCAACTGCCACAGGTGTGTATCAACATGGATGACCTAGATGGACTTAATATAGGGCAACAAATACAGGAAATTCAGCAGAATGGTTCGAATATGCAAAGAATTATAGTCGACACCAGAGTGAGGAAAGTGGCATCGTTTTAGTCCTTAATCCTGCAGAACAGAGAAATCTTCTTTTGTATATTGAGAATGTTTGATTGATGAATTCTTTTCCTCTTCTTTTTCCCGCTTCTTGCATACTCCATTGGTCTAAAATATTTGGAGATGAAGACAGATAAATAGATCTGTGGACATTGATAGTGGACACAATATCAATGTTCATAGAGCTCGGGTCCTTTGCAAAGCTTTGCAAAAAATAAACCGTTCACCAGGTGAGGCACCTCATGCTTGTTGTTAATAACAGAAATCATGGTAATAAAAAAACTCAGATGTAACACCCCAAAAGGATCAACATATAATCAAGCTTACACCCTATATATTTACTTGTTGGGGCCACCTAAATTTTGTAATGTTTACGATTTTAATGTCCATTGATCCTAGCGGGCTTCACCTTTTTTTTTTTTTTTTTTTTTATTGTAACCTTTAAATATTTTATATAAATAGGGCTAAAACAGTCAGCATTTACAGGTTGGCCACCCCTCGCGAAAACGTCTAGGACCGTCTATAATATACCAAGCAGAGAAAACACCCGGAGCCACTAAACTGGGCCCTACCTCCCTAAATGCTACCCAACACAACATTATCTACAAACAAATTTTTTTTTTTTTTTTTAAGAAATTTACTGTTTCAACTTCCTTTCCTCCTCTCTGTTGACTGGGTTAGATGACAAATAAACAATATGGTGAGCCAAGCATTTCATTTGGAAATTTGTATGACGAGTGTCCCTAACAATTAATACATTTAGGTATTTATTGGTGTTTTTTCTGTTTTTTTTATTGGTGGTGACTCATTCTCCGCATACGTGGCACTACGTACTGCTATCCAAGCCATTCAAAATTGAAGATGACAAGACATTTAATTAGTGCCCATTAAATAGATGGTTAAAAGTAAGATACCGAGTGATCCAAAATTAGACTCTGAAAAGTAAACGTTTACTATCCTTTTCTCAATCTAAATTTTCTGTTATGCTCCATCCAAAACTGGGCCAGGGATTTGACAGTCAGGATTGTCATACGACTGTGCCATTTCCAAGATAGAAGAGTCACCGCTATTTTTAAACGGCTACCAACAATAGGGGAGTCTAGGCTTGGGATACAGTGTAAAGGTCACGCTTGACTCAGTCACCAGAAGTCCTCTCATTTTATCTACGCGTTTTGGTCTCTTGAATGAACAGACGGAGCTTAAAAGAGACAGGTTGAATAGTTGGATGAGCTTCCTGAGACTGTATTCATTGCACCCGATAGCCACGTCAGTGGAACTTTCTTGACAACTGACTGGATTAGGTGAGACCCCGGATCCACCTAGTTGGGTGGGACCCCTGACTGTGGGGCCCACTGTGATGTATTTGACTACATCTACGCCGTCAATCTGTATTGAAAGTGATCAGCTTCATTTTTGGAATCATGCCCTAAAATAAGCTGTCAAAATGGTTGGACGGTATGGATTTAAGGCACATACATCACTGGAGCCCAATAGTCAGGGGTCGCACCCACCTCGATGGATCTGGGGTCCACCTAGTCTACTCTCCCATCAGGTACGCCACGTCATTTTCTCGGAATCGAATTCGGCAGTGACCACTTGAGTACCAACTTGGGTGCTGGTCGGTGTTGTAAAAGCTCTATGGGCCTTACCATAATGTATGTGTTTTATCCATGTCATTCATCCATTTTCCCAATTTATTTTAGGGCACGAGCCCAAAATTAAAGCAGATCTAATTCTCAGGTGGACCACACGGTCCACACCATAGGAAACAATGGTGATTAAATGCCAACCATCAAAAACTTCTTAAATGACAAAAGTTTTTAAATGACAAAAGTTGATTTTTGTGTGACCTAATCAATAGGTTGGATGCCAAATAAACATTACAAAATGCCCTAGGAATTTTTTAATTGTGGATTCATCACTTTTTGTGCAACCACAAAAGATTTATTGTTGGAACCTCTAAATTCACATGATATGGCCCACTTGAGATATGAAATACTGTGATTTTTGGGAAATTATTTCACCCCTACGAGCCATTTGTAAATGGATGATGCATTCATGAGCACATAGGGAAATGAGATGGTCATCAACGGTGGTCAACCAATCCTCACCTTTTTCAGATTCTAAGGACCACTTGCGTTTCAGTTTACCTATTTACGGTGACATTCGAACATGAGGAGGCGCACATAAATGTATGGATGGATGTTACTCAATTATAGGGTTTTAGATTTTGGCGTGGGCTTATATGGAAATGCAAAGAAACTTGAGAGTAGGCTACTGAGGGAGCAGGTAAATTTCAAAGTGTTTGTTGAGGCAACTAAAACCCAAGCCTTTGGTTTATTAAGTATATAGATTTTTTAAATTGTGTACATCTTTTATTTATATTTAAAATCTCATTTAATGTTTCATAAAATTTCAAAAGCCATAACACTTGTTGTTGCCAAAAACTGGTCAGCATGTGAGATGATGTGACCTCTAACTGGTCAACAGATGAGATGACGTGATCTTCACCGTTGCGCGAATTGCTGCCTCTGATTTCTTGAGATGAGTTGACTGGATCTGGATTAGAAGATCTCATGGTTGCTACGAATCACCATAGAAAGCTAAGATGGGTGGCCGAGGTCCGGCTGTTAGCCCCTTGATGCTTAAGTCAGGGCAAAGGTTTGAGGAGCGTAAGGTCAAAGTGCTTGGGGGAAATTGTCCATACCTTAGGCTGTGGGTGCATGCCTCTATTTATAGGGCTTTCGAAGAGTTATAGAAGGCCATAATCGTGGCCACATTCATAGGAGCCGCTCATGGAGGGTAGCGTGATTATCAAGGCATGGATCACGCCTAGGCCGTTAGGAGACATGTTCTGTCTTCTTCGAAGCTGTTGTTGGCTTGTCGCGCGCCCTTATGATAGTTGTGGGCCAGGTCGATCGACCTGGAGGTTTCTGGTTGGCTTGGAGATCTCAGGTCGACCTGTCATTACCTCAGCTCTTGTCCTCGGCCCGATGATCTCAGGTCGGGCTCGACTCTTGACCTCGGCCTATGGGCTTTCCTTGTGATTTGAGGTCAGCTCGGATTTTCCCACAACAGATGCCCCCTACTCTCGAGCTTGACTTGCTTGGCTCAGGAGTAAAAGAAAATGGATGAGTTGACCTTTGAATAAACACTGAACTGTCGTAGGCTCATGCTTGGTGATGTAGATTCCCTTTAAGGGTTGAGGTCATCCTCTAGCCTCTGTAGGCTGGCCAATTACATGAGGTCGGCCTTGTAGGGTGGCCCGTAGGCTCTGTCAATTGTACGGGTCGACATGAAGAGGTCTCCTCTAAACACTTTGTGTTTTGGTCGAACTCTTTCGTCCATTCTAACTTCCCAGGTCAATCTTTCAACTCTTGGTTTAGGGTTATTCTGACTACCCAGGTCGGTCTTTCGACTCTTGGTCTAAAGCTATTCTGACTGCCTAGCTCAGTCTTTTGATTCTTGGTCTTGGGTTATTCCGACTGCTCAGGTCGGTCTTTCGACTCTTCGTCTTATAGGGCCTAGTCGGCCTATGGAGACTGGTCGGCCTCTACGGCCCCGTCGTCTTATGGGGCTTAGTCATCCTATGGGGCATGGTCGGCCTCATCAGCTTCTATACTTTGATAGATCGCTCAACCTAGGCTCGTGGGCCTATGGGCTTTCCTTGTGACTTAAGGTTAGCTCGAGGTGAGGAGCTCGGCGTCCGAGCTACTCTCCTTGGGCTTTTCACCTAGATTGTAGATCTTCTTTGGAGGTGAGTCATCACTTACCAAGCTTCGTGCTTTGATAGCTCAGCTCGTCCTGCTGCCTGTGGCATTGGAAGGACCTTGTAGATGTTTTTCCTTGTCGGATCTATGAGTTCAGCCTCACTCCACCTCTGCTTAATGGTTTCGGCCGCTTACTTGTATTATGTGAATTACCTCAAACAGGTCTTCCTACGCAAGTCTTCCTAGACAAGTCTTCCTAGGCTCTTTCTTCATCCCCTCTATCAGATTTGTAAGGTGGTGCACTTGCTCAGCCAGGATACTGAGTTGTTCTTTGAGGGAACCAAATATGCCTTTTCGATTTTGCGACTTTTTCTTACTTGCGGCTTGTGAGGGCGGTTGAGAAGGAGACTAATTGGGCAGAGAAGGCAGTTGTAAAGCCTGCTCTTCCCTAGACAAAGTTCGGTGGGAGGGCTCGGCGGCAGCATGGGCCTTCCCTTTCTTCTTTGCCATTAGGCAGAGAGATGAAGAGATAGAATCATGTGCCGAGCTCAGAAATGGTGAGAACACAGCTTTGTCAGCTCCCACAGACGGTGTCAATATATTGTTACAAAAAATTAGTCAACAAATGAGATGACATGACCTCCAATTGGTGAACAAATGAGATGATGTGACTTCCACCATTGCGTGAATTACTGCTTCTGATCTCCTGAGATGAGCGGACTGGATCGAAATTAGAAGATCTCCTGAGCCCTGCGAATCACTAGAGAAAATTAAGAAAGGTGGCCTGGGACCGACCGTTGGCCCTTCGATGCTTAAGTCAAGCCAAAGGTGTGAGGAGCATAGGGGCAGAGTGCTTGAGGAGATTGTCCATACCTTAGGCTGTGGGTGCATGCCTCTATTTATGGGCTTTCGAAGAGTTGTACAAGACCATGATCATAGCCATATTCATGGGCGCCGCTCGTGGAGGGCAGCGTGATTATCGGGCTGTAGATCACTCTTGGGCCATTAGGAGACGTATTTCATCTTCTTCAGAGCCATCCCTGGATTGCCGTGTGCCTTTATAGCGGTTGTGGGCTGAAAGAAAATGCGGAAGTGTGGGCCTTTAGGATTCGATGGTCTACACGATGAGAACATTCACAAAACCAAAAATATGCAATGCGGTCCAGTAATCCGCCTAGCTGTTACAGGAGCAAATGGGTCTGATCACCCCTCTGATCCTACAGTGAGGATGGTCCCCAGATCATGATCTACAGCTTAGATTGAAAGGGACAGGCCAAATGGACACTTAAAGTACTTCCGTCTATTTTCTCTTCGCAGCTCTTGTTACTTGGTGATTACGGGAGAGAGTCATCCTCTATTTATAGGATGGATAAGAGGGATAAGAGATGAGATGAGATAAGGTTTATCTCATCTAATCTTTCTCTAAATTTGAAAACTCTTTTTGAGTTTTGAATTCCCGTAAGAGAGAAGATGCAAGAACAACCTATGGGCCCTGCCCTCAAGTGGGCCGCACAGGCCTATAACTAACATATCTCAATCAATCACATTGTGGGATAGGCACATTATGAATAGTCAATGTAGCTCGTCACATAACAATTAAAACAAAAGAATCACGATCAAAAGAATCAGAGGCGTGGGACCTATTGGAACACCGTTTTCTTCTTACAGGTGTTTGAGTACTAAGTGACCACCTAACTAGCACATAATAACTCAAGCTTTGCAATGACTGTCCTACTCCGCATGACCACACTGGATGGAGTCAACTCCCAATCTGGAGTACTTGGCCAACATACGCACTTATCCAACTTGTCGAGTTTTTACTGAAAACTTGGTTTTTCACAAACATCAATTTAAATCATTTTTAAAGTAATACAAACATATATACTTTTAGAAGAGAATATCGTTTGCAAAAGTCTAAGAAAACTTGATACTGCCGGCAAATAAGTCTTCAAGTGCATATTTATATTCCAGAAATTTAGTGTAGTTATCACGGGATTTTCCCACGCGGATGAGTAATTTGGAATCGATCAAGCCATTTTTCTAACATAATCGAGTCTGACCAATCAATGGCATTTCGTCATCGTACACTAAAGTAGCGATACTCAATCTCATCCTCCTGTACACAAGAGGAGGGTAGCTAAGGACACAAGAAGTCACCTATGGAACTAACTACTCGCACGTCGCAATGATTAGATCGAATCGAAGCAATCTATAGGTAAAAGGTCATAACACGTGGCTACAATCCACTCTATAAAATAGGCAATACTAGGTATATGTTGGGTCTACAATACACAAGTCGTCTCACAAAAGGTATGACTCATCTCATAACCTCACGACCTAGCTATCATTCAGGCCATAACATTATTCCCATGAAGAGAATGATGCGATTATGTTATTCGACTTTATCAGTCTCATCTTTAATATTTTACGACTAAAGGTGGGTACCACTCATTCACATCCTTATGCTTTTTTATTATCAATAAAGGGTGATTCACACCTCAGTGTATAAACATCACCCCAAGTGTACCTCTCTTATACATTTAGGGTTGATCATCCCGTGCGAATGGGTGACCGGCCTGCCGACAAAGGTAGAAATCTTACATGATCTGAGGGCAAATGCTGATGATCTACACACCTAGTTTAAAAAGTGCTCAATATCAAATAAAAAGAATTTATTATTCATAAAATATCAAAGGTACATGCTACAAGCACATCACTCAAGCTTTCTTCAATCCCATCTGCCTGATGTGAACCTGAAATAGATTCTAGCTATTGGTTTCGTCATCGGATCAGCCACCATCTCCTTAGTAAGAATGTAACTGAGGATGACCTTCTTATCTTTCACTTGATCATGAACGTAATAATACTTTATCTCAATGTGCTTGGATTTCTGATGGTGTTTGGGGTCCTTTGCCAAGTCAATGGTGAAAGTGTTGTCTATCCTCAACGATATAGGCTCACGAACGCTTAGTACAATAGCTAGTCCTAGAAAGAATCTGTGAACCCATACACACTCTTGAACTGCAGCACAACATGCAATGTACCCGGCCTCCATAGATGATAGGGCTGTAGATGTCTGTTTCTTACTTGACCAAGAGATATGTCCCCCTCCGAGCAAGAAAACATATCCTGAAGTAGACTTTCCCTCATCGACGTCATTACCCCAGGCACCATCGGAATATCCTTTGAGCTCGAGACTCACACCTTCATAACACAGCATCAGGCCTTTAGTTCATCTGAGATAATGGAATATTCGTTTGACGGCTTGCCATTAAGATTATCGCGGGTTACTCTGGTAATGGCTAACTATGCCAATTGCATAACTAATATCCGGTCTGGTGTAAAGCATAGCATACATTAAACTGCCTACTGTGCTCGCATAAGGTACTGAGGACATTGTCGATTTCTCAGCTTTTTTCTAGGAACACGATTTTCTGTCTAACTTGGTATCTTTGTCTATAAGGGTTTCATCATCTTTTGATTTTTTTCATCTTGAACTGCTCTAAGATCTTTTGTATGTGAGTGGCTTGTGACAAGACTAAGAATCTCCTAAGACGGTTCCTGATGATTTTAGCCCCCAGAATAAAGTTGGTTTCACCAAGATTTTTCATCTCAAAGTCCGAGAAAAGCTAATCTTTAGACATCATCAACAGTTGTATGTTATTACCAGCTAACAGGATATCATCTACACAGAGATAATATCAAAAAAGATATTCTAGACCATTTCATATATACACAATGATCTTCTTAACTCATAGTAAACCCGAAAGTAGTGATGGCTAAGTAGAACCTCATATACCACTGCCTTGAAGATTGCTTCAACCCATACATAGATCTTAACAACTTGCAGACTTTTCTTGAATACTTTTTGTCCACATAACCTATGAGTTGTTGCATATATATTTCTTCATCCAAATCATCATTTAAGAATGCGATATTTGCATCCATCTTATATAACTCTAAGTCTAAACTTGCGACAATTGACAAAATCATGCAGATTGAGGAGAATTTTGCAACAGGTGAAAAAGTCTCCTCGTAATCAATACCTTTTTGTGTAAAACCTTTAACAACTAATCGTGCTTCATACTTGCCCATTGTATCATCTACCTTTCTTTTGATCTTGAGTACCTACTTGTTACCTATCAGTTTGCGATTGGAAGACAGATCTACAAGTTTTCAGACTTTATTCTTCTTCATGGAGGCAATCTCCTCATCCATGGCAGTTACCCAATCAGCCGAATTCGAAGACAACAATGCATCCTGATAAGAGTTAGGTTCATCATCGTCAGCCACAACATAAGAGAAAAAGATTGACCCTCGATATGAAAGTATCTTCGGGGAATCAAACATCTTTCACTTCAATGTAACTGAGGAGTCTACTGAGATGTATTCCCATTGTCCTGATGAATTATAGGAGCATCTTCATTTTCAGAAGCAGAACTCCCACTCTCCTGAGATACATTGAGAATTTCAAAAAGTTCTAAGGCAACCTTTTGCTTCTTTCGGCTGGAGTATTTGTCTTCGACGAATGTCACATCTTGAAATTCTACCTGAGTCCATCATCCATGATCCTCATAAACTAGAACATATCCCTTTGAGTGCAAGGGGTACCTAATGAATACGCATTCAATAGTTTTACTATCAAGTTTACTTCTATGCGAAGCAGGCAATAAAACATACGCTAAAGATCCCCAAGCACAACGCCAAAATCAAGAAAAAATGATAGACTAAGTCCCAATCACATGGTCACTCATTTTTTTAGGTTGTTAATCTTAAACGATGGACTATACTCGTCGATAAAGAACGACGGATTCAGTCCGTCGTTAATTGAACGACGGATCTTATTCGTCTTAAAACCCGGCATCAAAAAAAGTTATAAAACGATGGATTTAGTCCGTCGTTAGTTTTCAAATATTTAAAAAAAAATTATTATGCATTTCGAATTTCTCACACCTGATATCATCAAAATAGTGGAAACTAATTCAAAACAGCAACTCAAAACGATACCAATAGTTTCAACAAATAATTCAACACATCAAGTCAAGCAAAACCAATAAAATGCATTTGTTGCATTTTTTAATCTGCTGAACAAAATTTGCATATAAAAAATATTACAAAAATAGATTGGGCCCAATTATCATTTGACGGATCAGATAGTCCCAAAGCCCTGGAATTCCCTTGTAGAAGAGACCACAGCTGTTCTCCTGCAAACAGCTTCATGCAAATGAAACGGTTAGAGGCCCTTTTTTTATCGAATAAAAGGTCATACACTTGAAAACTGTTAATAGTAACAAGAAAATGTAAATCTACGCTAAGTTTGAAGGAAAAATAAAGAGTATAACAAGAATTTTGGCCAACTTAACAGCTATAACAGAGATGAAAGGATTGTTTAGTGCATCTTCTCAAGCAAACCACCTCCAAATACCAGCGCATATAAGACTATCGAAGAAGCCACTATTATATTCATTAATTCCTGGATGTAGTGATACATCTAGACTGTTTCAAAAGAAAAAGAAAAAAAAAAAGCAATATTTCTAGACTATGGTTTGTAGCAGCCATTACTGGGCCATAAAGGCCATTAGTAAAGGTAATGGTGGCAACAATTACATGCTACGGAATTGTAACTGACGTAGACTTATCCACTCCTTTGTTGTCCTACATGAATAGTAGTTGGTTGAAGTACGAATAGAAAAATTAATGTATCCAGTTCAAGGTTTTGATAGACCGTTATGGCCTTATAATAGCCGAATAATTTTGTTGTTATAGAATGGAAAAATGGAAAATGTTGGGCTAACAGACATAACAGATATTGTTTAAATAGTAGCAAGAAGCAAGCAAGAGGATGAGAATTGCATTATCCAAACAACGACATCATCGATGGCTTTAAGCAGTGTCTTTGTTGCATAGGTGACGAAAACACCTCATATAAGTCATATTATCGGGGTCGATATCTTGTCTTGAAACCTGCATCCCAACATAGACAAACCTTCAGTTGCAATATACAAGATGTAAGCCGCTAAAATTCATAGCAAGAAATAAAGGCATAAGAATAAGTAAATTTACAGATTACCACAGTGGTGTCTCTGGAGCTCGATTCTCCGTTGATTGGGGAAGACGCCGAGGGGGTAGTTTCTTGATAAGCCATGCCAAAAGTACATATATGACAATCAATAGAAACACCACATTATAATGACTAGAAATTATAGCTATAGAAATATCAATAAATCCTCAAATTAAAGCAATATTTCCTTGAAAAGAGCCAACCATAGCACCATTTGCACTTGAGACGAATCTATCCCGGTTTTTCCCTAAACTTGAGCATGTTTGGAAGTTCCTAGGTCCTAAAGCTGAGATGATTCACATGTGCCAAAATGCAAGTGGGAAATGTTCATGACCTTCCCTTGCATATTTGGAACAAAAAAGGAGGACCCACTTTCCATGCCACTCCAAACACACAATGTACCTCATTGGCCTCTAACCATCATTTGACACAACATCCAAACACTACCCAAAGTTATTAAAACCTTTAAGATAGACTAAATGAAAATAATCTATACCAACTGGTGTTCCAGCAGTTTTCAGTAATTGAAGTTCCAGTGAATTGATGATTCCCCATCTCCTGCATAGTTCTAGCTAAAGCTTCATCCAGTGCTAGTTGTGCTGCCACATCATTAGCTTGCGAAGATTCTCCCTTTCTGGATGATCTCACTGCCACTCAGGTCAGTATTGGGGCTCGTATGAGAACTTCCAGAAGCTTTGGCCATTTTGTTCTCAGTTTTTGTTTGGAAAGACTGGTACAGAATCTCCTGAACTAGAATAACCATGGATATTACATCATTTTGAAAAAGAAGATCAAAATTCCAGTTCGCATAATGTAAAATACATTTGAGTTATGCCTAGAAATCTAATACATGGATATGATAGAAAACAGCAGCCTTTCTGGAATAATTATCGAGAACCAGGCTGGACCATTCGTCTTGTAGGACACATACATCTATTAAATAAGACCATCCAGGTCTGATTTTACCATCCATTGTTTCTCTACAGGTTGGCTTACTTTATAAATGGACTTGCCTGATAAATTATAATGGACTAACCTCATATGTGTAGATGCAAGATTGGAGTGAGCATGGGCCTTGCAAAGCACATCCAAAAAAAGTATATCCAGTTTCATGAAATCATAATAACAAGATAATTTCATAAACCAGTAATAGGCCCAAAAAATAAAAAAATAATAATAAAATGCAACTTGGTGTAGTCATGTAACTTATAATTGTGTATGGTATGCCAGAGTCTGCCAGATATTGTTCAACCTTCCACTTCCACATCTACGAAAATCATGAAACATTTATTCATTGCTATTAAAGTTCTCCAGATGGTAACATTACCTATCTGGTATTTTAGTCATTGGTGTTCCGACGATTCTCCCAAATAGCAAGCAATCAAGGGATATATCATTCACATTAATGTAAGCATGGAAAATAGAAAATTATTGTGGAGAGAATAAAACTACTGATTCTATTCGCTCGAGCTCTAGAAGTAGCGATGTTATGAAAATATCAAGTGTTCTTATCTCCTTCCTTAAGCCAAGTTGCCTGAGATCTCTGCCTCCACTTTATTTCTTCCTCCCTGACCCTAGCTGCATAATTTTAAAGTAAATCTGACTTTTTTAACTGATCATCATCTGAAAGCCCTAGAGTTTCTTCCAACATATCCACCTCATGAATGTCCTCGGCCCACTTATCGAACACCTCTTCTCGTTTGCTTAACAACTCCTTTTTCCACCACCTCAATTTCTCTTTCAACATCTTAAGCTTTCTGAATAGTTTGTAGCCTGCGTGTCCTTCTACCGAAAAAGATGACCACCACTCAGTCACTAGCTTATGAAAACCTTCTATCTCGGTCCAAGCGAGCTCAAACCTGAAAGGTTTCGACCCCCAATCTTCCTCCTCAGTTTGCAATACCACAAGCCTATGATCAGAGATGATCCTCGGGAGACCCCGCTGAAAAATTAGGGGGAAAGCTTCAGACCACTCAGCTGAAAGAAGGAATCTATCCAGACGCGACATAACAGGGTTGACTTGACCATTAGACCAAGTAAAACGAGCTCCTCCCAAAGGAAGATCAAGCAACTGATTTTTGGCAATCCAATCAGAGAAAACATTCATGCTTTTAGTCATCTTGTTCCTTCGAGATTTTTCAAAAGGATATCGCACTACATTAAAGTTTCCCCCCAAGCACTAAGGTTCCTCCCACTTGTTTTTGATACTGTCGAGCTCTTTCCAAAAATCCTCTCGCCCCTGATTTTTACACGGCCCATAAACAGAAGAAAAAACCCAGCGAAAACCTGAAGATACGTCAACAAGAAGAATCGAAACTGAGAACTGTCCAACCCAAGAATCGATTTTGCTCCACCTGCTCCCCCCCCCCCCCCCCTCTGCATCAAGCACAGCCCAGTCTTTCTCTTTCATTCCCCACAAAGATTCGAGCGTACCTTTATAAAAAACTTGAAGTTTTGTTTCCTGAAAAGCAATAATATCCGCCTTTGCACTCCTGCATAACTTTTTAATTTGAGCCCTTTTGGTCATGTTTCCCAGGCCACGAACATTCCATGTCAGAATAATCATTGATCACCTATCTTCCCTGATCTAGCCCTTTTTCCTCCTGATTTTCTATCATTATTGTCATTATTTATGGAGCACTCAAGTCTCAGCAATTCTCTGCATCCTTTAGATATTTTCATGGTCTTGTTGTGCTGAACCTCCGCAAAATATGACGACGCTCTTGCCTGAGCAAAAAGAAAAAATGCCTTTACATCTGCATCTGTAACTCCGTAGGACATTCCGACATAACCTCCCACCCTTACCAATACATCCTTAGCCCAAGCACATTGATCTGTCGAGATCCCAGGGGGAATCCCTTGCTCCACTAGAGCATTCTCATCCTCTACAAACTTGGAGACTATATTCATATTTTCCCCACACAATGGGGTGATGTCGAGGGCCTCTTCGAATATCTCCCCTTCTATCTCCGTTCCTGCCAGTTGTAACTGTTCGTCTTCCTCCTCTGCATCGCTACCTGAACAGTCTTCTTCTTTGTTAGACGACCACCATCTGTCGTCTCCTGTATCGCTTGAGTCCTCTCTATTCGCTGGGGAAGAAGAAACTACCTCACCGTTCCAGATCTCTTCGTCTGCAGATGGAATTTGTAAGGGCACCTCTAACAAGCAATTTGTCCCAGAGGATTTGCACTGAGTCACGTGCTGAGGCTTGCGCGAGTCCATACGCGTGGAGGGTTTAAGTGAGATACGTGCTGTCTCCCTCCCCTCGATACGTGCTATCTCCCTCCCCTCGATACGTGCTACTCGTTCGGTTCTTCCTTCGTTAGACGCACGCTCGCCATCGCGTGCGTCTAGAGACTTCGTGGTAGGCTCGGTTTCTTCTATTACCGAAGACGTGTCTTTTTCGACCACACCGTCCGTTCGATCATCAAGACCCTACTTCGTTCGTACAGCAGTGCACTTTGTCTCCTACTCCTTCATAGTGAAATAGGACACGTGTACCTCTAGCATCGAAAACCACCTCACCGACTCTGGCAGGACTAATGGCTGTATGACACGTGCCCCTTATTGAATCCGAAGCTCCTGCGGAGTATTTCACAGCAGTTACTTCACCTGCTATCTTGCTACCGTCGCAACCAAGTGACACATCTCCGGCTTCCCGTAGTCTCCATAGATCCCACCACCTTGGGTACAGACCATCCCCTTCTTCCCGCTGGACTGGAAGCACGATCCTTCTATCTCCTACGATAACTGAAAGGGAATTAGGGTACGCGGTACCCTTTTTGGCCTTGATGCGTACTCTGATATCTCCCACCTCCTCATTGAGCTCAGTCTTCGGATCTATCTCCGCAATCTCTCCCAAACACGTTCCCGCAACAATAAAGAAATCATAATTCCAGAGTTCCATCGGAATCGACCATATCAGGAACCAACGTGATTCCAAACCGAAAGCTGAGTAATCTTCTCATTTTTTTTATATTGAAGACAGGGTCGTCCCTATGAAGAACCCCCGCCATGATTATGATGTCGATGTTGGCCCCTGGACAGACATTAATCCATAGATCGTTGTAATTAATGGGTTTTATCGTATACATCTACGGCTTAAGTCTGCAACATTCATCCAACCAGGCCCTCACTTGTGAAATAGAAGCTCCTTGTTTCCAAGGTGTTCCGTATCGGTAACGGTGGGCGTAACGGTGCCCATCGTTTCCTATACGGATATAGGCCGTAACGGCCGATACGCCCCCTGTAACGGTCTTTCTTTTTTTTTTTTTGTGCTAAAAAAATCGGTAAAATATCCATTAAATCCAGAAAAATGTAAATATTCCAAATATGCATTCATTTATAATTTTGAACATGTTTATGGTGGTGTAACAGTCCACTCTTTGGTGAGAAAGCTGTATCGGGCTGTCAGGTGAATTTATGAACCTGACAACCTAAAATCAACTCCAAACTTTTAATATCAATATAAATTTATTATAATGAATGTAATACCAAAACATATCATATTTGTAGGTTTTACTATTATTTATAATTTGGTGCATTACATACCTCATGACTCGCATATATTTCATTTCAATATACAGGGTTTGGGAATTTTATGTTATATTATGTAATTCTTATACCTAATAATTTGATATCATTTGCCCCTAGATCTTAAATTCATGCAATTTATTAACACTTATCCCACTATTGGATTAGTGAACATTTATTGGACAGTGAAGAATGAAAAATATCAAATAGTCTTATTAAAAAAGAAAAGCAAGTGTTTGCAAATTAACGGTGAAAATTGTTTAGACAACTAAATTTTGGTATTGTGGCTAAGCAACAATAATCCCAAAAATTTAATTAGTTAATTTTAGTTGGTGGACATTTATTGAAAATTGAAGATGAAAAATATTAAACGGTCCTATTTCAAAAAATAATTGTCTACAAATTAATGGTTAAAATCGTTCAAACAATCCCACAGCAACAATGGCCTCATAATTAATTGGTTAATTTTGAGTCAATACGTCTCGTGCACATTTTTTATGGTCCCGCACGTGGGGCCCACCTTGATGTATGTATTATATATCCATATTGTCCATCCATTTTGCCAACTCATTTTAAGACATGGTCCAAAAATAAGGTACATGCAATCTCCGATGGACCACGGGTGGGTAAGGCCCTAAACATGGGCCACTTTGATGCATGCATTGTATATCTCTGCCGTCGATCTGTTTTGCCCACTAAGGCATGGTCCAAAAAATAAGCTAGATCCAAACTTTAAGTGGACCACTAGTGGGTGAGGCTTTAAATGTGGGGCCCAAATCTAAATCTCACGTGGACCATAGTGGATGATGCCTTGAATGAGGGGCCCACCTCAAAATATTTGTTGTATATCCATGCCGTCCATTCTTTTTGCCAACTTATTTCAGGGCATGGGCCAAAAAATGAGACAAATCTAAATCTCAGGAGGACTGCACGGTAGGGGATTAATTTCCCACCATTAAAAACTTCTTAGGCCAACAAATTTTTTTGATCGAGCTGCTCACTGTGTTTTTCATTCATCCAGGTTCATGTGACCTTATCAACAAGTATGGTGGCAAATAAACATTACAATGGGCCGTATGAAGTTTTTAACTATGGGCATTCAATCCCTACCGTGCGGCCCACCTGAGATTTGGATCTTTTTCATTTCAGGGACAATGGCTTAAAATGATCTGAAAAAACTGATGGACGGCATGGATATACAATACATAAATCAAGGTGGGCCCCATGCATTGAAACAACGCATGTGCATGCGCATTAACCAGCGTACAATGTAGAGTACTAGAAAATAAAAGGTCTTATGTGCGTGGCTGTTCCTTCCATTCGTTTTTCGAGAGATGAGAGGGAGAATGAGCGGGAAAAAGAATGAGAGAAAGAGAGGGAGAATGAGAGAGAGAGATTCACAGCCACGCCTTCCATTCGTTTTTCGAGAGACGAGAGGGAGAATGAGAGGGAAAAAGAAAGAGGGAAAATGAGAGAGAGATTCACAGTCACGCCTTCCATTCGTTTTCAAGAGACGAGAGGGCAAATGAGAGAGAGAGAGAGTGAGAGAGAGAGAGAGAGAGGAGAAGAAGAAGCCGCAGCAGCCCCTCCGCGGCAGCCTAGCCGCAGCAACCCCACCGCGGCAGCCTCGCTGCAGCAACCCCGTCGTGGCAGCCCACAGCAGATGAAGATGAAGATGAAGAAGCAGAAGAAGAAGGAGAAGATGAAGAAGCAAAAGGAGAAGAAGAAGCAGAAGAAGTATGTTTTTTTTTTCTTTTTCTTTTAGGTTACTGTGCGTAACGGCTGTTACGGGGACTGTAACGGCAGTTATGCCCTGTAACGGCCGTTACGGCTCTCTTTTTTGGGCCTCGCCGATTCAACCCCGTATCGCGTAACGGTAACCACGTATCGGCCGTTACGACCGATCCGTAACCGATTTGGGACACCTTGCTTGTTTCGATGTTACAACAACCGAAGATTGAAGGGAGGTCATAGAATTGGCTAAAACCTTGTTATCTACTCGTATCACTTTCTCTCCCCCCCTCTATTCCTGCATCAACCCACATCCCCAACGATGGAATGGGAGGTGCCGCAAGCCCCACCGATCCGACAACGTCAGTTGGTGTGGATACCTTTCCTTTCCCTTCAACTACCTCTTTGAAGGATTTTTTCCCTAACTCTGCTGAACCAGCACACCGTATCTCTCTCCCGTGAACTGCCGATTCTTTCATTTCCTTCCCTTTCTGATTAATCGAGGAGGATCTCCGGACGACGGACCTTAATACTTTAAAATTCATTTCCAGACCAAAACGTGCTCTCTGAACTTTTGAGTTTTGAACTTCTGAAACTCTCCCCGTGAAGCATGTCCACTGCTCTCCCCAATTCCTCTTCCGAACTCATCCTTACAAATGCGAAGTCTCTCGGGCTCAAGGTCTTCCTATCCCTGGGAAGAACCACGTCCATTACCGCACCAACTCTTCCAAAAACTCTCTCAAAGTTAATTGGATACCATCCCAACGGAAAACCTTTAACAAACAAGGTTGGATATGCTGCAATGTCTTTCTTCCCTCTTTCCTTCTCTCGAAACTCCTTACCTCGAGCTACTATTGTCCAGCCTTCTTCTATGTCTTTCTCGGTTCCAGATTCCTCCGATTCTTCCATCTCTTGGTTCCAAAACAAAACACTTTCTATAACATTGTCCCATCATACGCATTTCATTATCAATTTTTTTACAAGAAACGACAAATGCTTCTCCCCACAAAATGTGATGATATTGGGTTGTATTCCGCATCATTTTCATTGTGAAGAACATCCAGACAAACATGCTTATAACTCTACAACATACGAAAAGCCCCATGTATCAACCAAGAATTAAACCATCCAAAATAAACTCCATGTATCAACCAAGTAAAATATAGTTATTCCCAAGGAAATACGAGGCCAACTTTAGAATTCCTAATGAAACATGAAAACCATGGATGTATAAATGCACCAGATTTCAACAGTTTTTTGGCTCATGTATTCAGCCCATTTTGGACACAAATTGACTCATGAAGCATGGTGTTTGTTTATGCAGGTACATACAATTCCTAACACCTCCAAATATCAACTATGCTTCATAATCCTTGTAAATTGTAATGACGAAAGAAGCGAGAGACCAACTGCCACATATAACTAGACAAAGAAAGCACAAATATGCAGAATTTGTACAAGTAGAATAAAAGTAATTAACCTAGTATTATCTACTACATACTAGTAACATATAACCAATATGGGGCACTATACCATAAGCTACAAGAATAGCATTTCCCCCTAAACAAGGTATCCTCCAGTCATAACATATATAAATATATATTATATAAGTTGTTTATTTCCATTCACATTCTTAAATACATTCATCATCCAACTAACTATTAAGCATGAAAGTACATAGGATGAACAAAGGTATGTATGTATCAGAAATTTTACATGTCCAAAATCACAAAGCTTGACTTGTTGGTTGAGAGGATTCACCTGAAACACAATTTCAACTGAAATCAATCACCATACCAAAATCTTAAACAATCCTAACTTCCTAACTTCCTAACCTAACAAATCACACAAGAATTATGTCTACATTAGACAAACAAAACAACTAAAGAAACCAAAATAACCGTTCAAAAAAAAATCATGCATCAAACTATCAAGCCTGAGTTCATTTTCTCTGCTGCAAAAACTGATTCAAGGATCAATTATTGGGTCTGGAAACAATTCTTCTGCAAGATGGTTTGTGGTTCTTAAAAGCAGTCGCTTAGGTCTGATTTGTTAGTTTCTACAGTCATTCTTACTCTGGATCTGCCTTTGATTTGAATCCATCATCTGTATCAATCACTAATTTGATATTTTTAACATATGCATGGCTTTGAGTAATAGGATCACATGATGACAGTTTAATGCCAACCAGCCTACTTAAATCCTGCATATGGATGGATCTGCGGAGCTCCAAACTTTAGATTCTTGTCCTCACACTACAATTCTTCCAACTAAATCATAGGAAACACCGCCTGCTGGGATCCAAATGGCATGCAATAGGATTTGTGCACTTCTCAACACACAGCCTTAAGCATAATGCATAACTCAAAAAGGATTGTTCTAAAGTAGCCATGTTGAAAAACAAATTCAATGCCATTTTCAATATTATACATGTACATATCCTATGTATAAGTATGATAAATAGAACAAAAAGTACAAGATGAATGACTGCACATGTGAATGTAAGTAACTGATGTAACTTTGACCAAGACACAAGTCAGTGTTGGATGTTGTGACAATGGAAAAGCTGAGAGGCGGCACTGGAGAGCTAGATGGGATGATAAAGGAGTTCAATTCAATTCATGTATGCAGGTACTACTTGTGTATAAAAGACTATTATAAGACAGGCATGGGGAGGTTGTGGAGGTTGTGTTGCTTACCTTTAGGGTTCCCATCCCCTAAGATGACAACCTTGCCCCTAGGGTAGTGTGGCTCCCATCTGTGCCAACGATGGGAGGAAATACGCAGCAAAGCAGTTGGAGGAGACGATTGTGTACGGTATCCCTTCAGCCTCAACAGCCCGCTGGATCTGAACCTTGGATACAAATGCACTCTTCCCTGGCTCAACTGCACGGGCGCGATCCATGACATTTCCGAACTCGGATGGGAAGAATCTCTGCATCACACACCCAGGTCTCAGCTGTGTCAAGCATATAAATCAAAATACAACTGTTTGAAGATAAACTAGCTGCTAGGGCATGACTAAAAAACACTGACTGAAACCTTGAGATATCACCAACCAATTAACCCACCGTGTCTATACATGCAAGGGTAAAACCATTGATGACTCCAAACATAACATGTTGTTTCACCATCAGCTTTAGGAAACCTCATTACATAACAGATAGATTAGTTATATTGCAAAGCCCTTCCCTATTATATATGCAAGCAACAACCAGGAAACCAAATGAGTTCACTAGCGGTCTTCTTTCCCACTCTAGGTAACATCCATTTGCTTCACCTGCAGTTCAAACTGTGCCCATTCGAGTTTACAGGAAACATTCCACTGCTGAACGGCTAAAATCATCTGATCAGGGAGATTTTGGACTGGGTTATCCAATCTATGACATGACAAACAGTTTTAACCACCAAAACATTCCTTGTTGAGCCATTTCATCAAACAGTTAGCATGCATGAAATAAAAGAGGTATTCCACAATGTGGTTTTTCATTTTTATGGCTGTAATGGACTTCATGGCCATAAAGCAATAATATTTTAATACTAATCAAAGATTATGCCACCCATGTGGTAGCCTGCCATGTCATGTCATCCAAATTACCTATAATGAATCCAAAGCACATTACTGAGATGATATAGGCCAAACCTCTAGCCACAATTGAACTCACACCAAACCCACTTCTCACATATCCAAACAGCAACAAACAGTAAGAAATTCTAAGACAAAACTACCACATTCCAAAAGATCAAACTCCGTAATGCAATCCAATACAAACTTCAACATCAGCATTTCTCCAATCATACAAAACTAGCACCAGTTCCTCACATCTCTATCTACCAAGAAGGAAACACCACCACCAACAAAAACAGAACATACAAAAGGGAGCAAAAGGGAAAAAAGAACCTAATCAGAACCGTTGATCGAGCTTCACATGAAGAAACCGAAGGATGCGACGGTTAGTAGCGAATCAGGGCTTGAAGTAGGTGGAATCTTCAGGGAGCCTCGAGTCGGACTCGCCATGGAACCATCTGACCGATGTCTAACACTAGAAATCTGGAAATCCACAATCTCTTCAACCGATGAAGGTCAGAAATCTGGAAATCCACAATCAGCCCAGCGACGTCCATCCAGAATCTATGATCTTCGGGTTCCCATCGCTGCAAGGAGACGGCAATCTCGGCCTTCCGTCTGCTGAAGAAGGCAACAAAAAGGGGGGCTTCCTTCCACGTGCGCGAGAGCGAGAAAGCGAGAGTGAGAGAGGGAGAGGAAGAGGAAGATGGGAGGGATTTGGGGGTTTTCAGCCGTGATTTGGGGGCAGCGAGAGGGACAGAGGGATTTGGGGGATTTTTGACCGTAGAGAGAGAGAGAGAGAGAGTAGAGTTTTGGGAGGGGCGCGGGCATCTCCTGCACAAGGAATCTATGTGGGGCCAACTGTGAGGTTTGTGAAAAATCTACGCCGTCCAACCGTTTTGTGAGATCATTTTAGGCGTTGCGACCAAAATTTAACGGGATCCAATACTTAAGTGGGCCAAAAACATGACGATTGAACTTTCACAGTTGAAATATTCGTGGAGCCACATGAAGTTTCGAATCAGGATAATATTTGTGTTTTCTGTTCATCTCAGTAGGAATGACATTATGAACGGTATGGATGGCATATAAGCATCACTGTGGACCCCATAGAGGTTTCAATGGTAAAAATTCTCCTGCAAACCTTTTGCTTTAGTGCGGCCTACTTGAGTTTTCGATCCCGTTCACTTTTTGAAATGATCTCAGAAATCGGTTGGACGGCATGGATTTCTCACAAACCTAACAGTGGACCCCACCCAGATTCCTTGTGCAGGAGATGCCTGCGAAAGGCTTTAGCAGGCAATCCGCGCCCGGGAGGGGGGGCGCGACTTGGGTGAGACCCGGGAACCAGCGATGTGGGTGGGATTCTGAACATAGGGCCCACCTCTATGTATGAATTGTATATCCATACCGTTCATCTTATTTTAAGAATTATTTTATACTACGAAACCAAAAATAAAAAAGATAAATAATTTTTGTGGACCACACCATTAGAAACACTGGTTAATGGACATTAAAAACCTTTTGTGGGCTACAAAAGTTTTCTATTGACCTGATATTTATTTTTCCCTTTCATCCCTGTCTACGTGACCTTATCAACAGATTGGATGGTCAGTAAACATTATGGTGGACTCCAGGAAGTTTTTAATGGTAGGCGTTCAATTAGCACTGCTTCTAGTGGTGTGGTCTACTTAAAATTTGCATGCACTTCAATTTTGGGTCTGAGCCCTAAAATGAGCTGAAGAAACAGGTGGACGGCATAGATATGCAACGAATGCATCCAGGTGAGCCCTATGCTCGGGGTCCCACCCAAATAGCTGGTTTAGGGTCTCACCCAAGTCGGCCCCCCCATCCAGGGAACACCTAATTCGCTCCCCTCCCGGGGCCGACTTGAGTGAGACCCTGAACCAACGATTTGGGTGGGACCCCGAGCATAGGGCTCACCTGGATGCATTCGTTGCATATCTATGCCGTCCACCTGTTTCTTCAGCTCATTTTAGGGCTCAGACCCAAAATTGAAGTGCATGCAAATTTTAAGTAGACCACACCACTAGAAGCAGTGCTAATTGAACGCCTACCATTAAAAACTTCCTGGAGTCCACCATAATGTTTACTGACCATCCAATCTGTTGATAAGGTCACGTAGACAGGGATGAAAGGGAAAAATAAATATCAGGTCAATAGAAAACTTTTGTAGCCCACAAAAGGTTTTTAATGTCCATTAACCAGTGTTTCTAATGGTGTGGTCCACAAAAATTATTTATCTTTTTTATTTTTGGTTTCGTAGTATAAAATAATTCTTAAAATAAGATGAACGGTATGGATATACAATTCATACATAGAGGTGGGCCCTATGTTCAGAATCCCACCCACATCGCTGGTTCCCGGGTCTCACCCAAGTCGCGCCCAGGAGGGGAGCGAATTAGGTGTTCCCCGGGTAGGGCGTTTACCCCTACCGTATGGCCCACAAGGATGATATTTTGTAAATCCACTTCGTACATCCGTTTCTATAGCCCATTTTAAGATGAGGTTCCAAAAATTAGGAAGATCCAAATGTCAAGTGGACCATGCCATTAGAAAAAGTATAATTGAGTGCCCCACCATTAAATTTTTCAAAGAGCCCATCTTAAGGCTTTGGTAGTGTTAATTTGCAATCCAAGCTCTTGATAATATCAATGAGGTCTTGATAAAGGGAAAATCTGAAGACCAGATTTCTCCAAAACTTCTGTTTCTAGTGGTATGGTCTACCTGACATTTTGATCCTCTTAGGATTTTGGATCACATCTTAAAATGATATAAAAAAACAGATAGATGCATCGATATATAAAAAAAATAAATCAATATGCCCCACACGGTAGGGGTAACACTAGAAGGAAGGGTTGCGTACTGAGTAGACTCGGTTGGTCTGCACCTTGATTATGGGGCTTACAGTGATATATGTGTCTTAAATCCACACCATCCAACCATTTTGAAATATCATTTTAGGGTATGATACCAAAAATGAAGCTGAGTCATATCTTAGGTGGACCACGCCATAGAAACAGTTGTGATTGAATCTCTACCCTTGAAAACTTCATGGATTTCATCAGAATGTTTATTTGCCATTATTTTCCATCCAACATTTTGGTAAGGTCACAAACACCTGGATGAATAGACCGCAAAAATATCATCTTGATCCAAAGCTTTTGTGGCCCCACAGGAAGCCTTTAATGGTCAATTAGCACCGTTTCATTTTTTGAAACTGTTTCATTTTTTGTGACCTGCAGCTGTTTCATTTTTTGAATCATACTTTAAAATGAACTTCCAATACAGATGGACGTGGATGTAGTCACATTCATCACAGTGGCCCCACGGTCAGGGATCCCAACCACCATTTTCTGGGTTCTCACCTAATCCTCTCCCGTGCCTGTGTGCATAGAGACGGACGGTCATGTTAGGGGATCCGTGGGCCCCACCTTGATATTTTTGAGAACTCCACACGTCCATCCCCTTTGTGAGACCATTTTAGGACATTGTACAAAAACTGAACGGGATCCGAGACTCAAGTGTGCAGCGCTAAATGAAGAGGAGGGGTAAATTCTTACCGTTGAAACCTCCCTCGGATCTGCTGTGGTGTTTATATGCCATCAATATCGTTCATAACGTCATTACTACTGGGATGAACTGAAAACACAAATACTAGCCTAATGTAAAACTTTTGTGGTCCCACAAATATTTTAACTGTGGACATTCAATCCTCAAGTTTTCAGCCCATTTGAGCCTTCGATCCGGTCATTTTTGGTATAATGTCTTAAATTATCTCACAAAGTGGATGGACAGGTTCGATTTCTCAAAATATCAAAGTGGGCCCTACCTTATGTCCCGAGTGCAGGAAGGATTTTGGCACGGTTCGTCCGCGCGGAAGTGGATTGCGTACTGAGTAACTCAGTACGATGACGGTATTGCGTAAACTATGTGGGGCCCACTGTGATTTATGTATTTTCTCCCCTCCATCCACCCATTTTACCAGATAATTTTAGGGCTTGAGCCCAAAAATAAAACACATCCAAAACTCCAGTGGACCACACTACAGGAAACAGTGTGAATTGAACATCTACCGTTGAAAAATTCTTGGGGGCCACAGAAGTTCTGGATCAATTTGTGTTTTCCCTTCATCCATGTCTTTGTGATCTTCTGAACAGGTTGGATGACAAATAAACATCACTGTAGGCCCTCGTAAGGTTTCAATGGGGAAAATCATTAATCCCACTATTTCTTGTGGTGTGGTTTATTTGAGCATTGAATATGCTTCAATTTTGGTTCAACCCTGAAACTATCTGAAAAATGTATGGACTGCGTGGATAAACTACACACTTTCACGGTGGGGCCAGCAAAAGTTTCATCAATACTTGCGCACTCTCATTTCTATCCGCAGATGAGGTGTTACCCCCATTAACAGCTTAATGCGACTTGGCTAGTGACCAAGCACCAGCCATAAGGCTGATTTCAAAGCTCTATGAACCTCACAATGATGCATGTGTTTTATCCACTCAGTCCATCCAATTTTACATCTCATTTTAGGGCATGGTACAAAACATGAGGCAGACCTAAATCCCAGGTGGACCACACCATAGGAAACAGTGTGAATTGAATTCTTACCGTTGAAAACTTCTTGGAGGCCACACTAGTTTTGGATCAGGCTGATATTTGTGTTTTCACTTCATCCAGGTCTTTGTGACCTTATCAATAGGTTGGATGGAAAATAAACATCACGGTGGGTCTTGGGAAGTTTTTAATGGTGACCGTTCAATCAACACTGTTTTCTTGTCGTGTGGTGCACCCAATATTTGAGTCTGCCTCATTTTTGTGCCATAAAATGAGGTGGAAAAATGGATGGACAGCGTGGATAAAACAAATACATTATGGTGGGGCCCACACAGCTTTGACACCAGCCATCTATTTGGTGTTGGGGTCACTAGCCAAACCGATTGGTGTTACCCCTACCATAGGGCCCACCTTGATGATATGAGGTATATCCACACCATCCATTCGTTTCTCCGACCCATTCTAGGAGAGTGTAGAAAAAATTGTGCAGATCCAAATCTCAAGTGGGCCACATACCATAGGAAACAGTGGTGATTGAGTGCTTTACCACAAAAAATTGGAAAAGGTCCATTATAAAGTTTTCATAATGTTTATTTGCAACCAAACCTATTGTTAATGTCAAGAAGATCTAAATGAAGGGAAGTTAGGAATATCAGATCGATTCAAAACTTTTGTGGCCCACAAAAAGTTTTTAATAGTTATTCATCACTGTTTCTATTGGTATGGTTCACCTGAGATTTAAAAACTCTTATGATTTTAGACCTCAACTTTAAAATGATATAGAAAAACAAATGAACGGTATAAATATATAAGAAATACATCAAGGTGGGCCCTACACGGTTAGTGTAACACCCTAACATTGTTAATTTTATTGCAACTTTTTTCAAACTTATTAATTTTATTCAAACTTTTTTTTTCCACAATGTTAGCTTCTTTCGAATCTTTTTTCTTTTCTTTTTTCAATCTAAATTTTTCTCAACTTTTGTTAATTTTTTTTCAAACTTCCCAATTTTACTTTTCAAAATCACATTTTTAAATAAACTAGTCAACTTTCAGAATTCAAAATGTCAAATTTTTTTAAAATTCTCATTTTTTTATCAGACTTCTCAAAACATTTCAAAATACAAAATCCTAATTTCTTTTTAAAAATTGCAATTTTTTTCAATTTTTTTTTTCAAACTTATAAATTTCTATCTTTTCAGTTTTTTTCAAAATCTTAATTTTTTTAAGAATGACAATTTCTTTCAAAATTTTAGTTCCTTTTTAAATCCTAAATTTCTTTTCAAAATCTTGTTTTTTTAAATCTTAATTTTTCTTAAACATTATTAATTTTATTACAATTTTTTTTCAAACTTATAATTTATATTCAAACTTCTTAATTTTTTTTTCAAAATTGCAATTCTTTTTAAACTCTGTTTTTAAAATGTTAATTGCTTTTTCAAAATCTCAATTTCTATCAAATTTCTCAAATTTTTTTACACAATACAAAATCGAAATTTCTTTTGAAAAAATGCAATTTTTTTTTTAAAATCTATTTTCTACTAACTTATAAATTTTATTCAAATTTCTTGATTTATGTCAAAATGTCAACTTTTTTTCAAGAATGTCGACTTCTTTCAAAATTTTGGTTCTTTTTTAAATCCTAATTATTTTTAAAATCTCAATTTTTTCTACATTATTAATTTTTATTACAATTTTTTTCAAACTTATAAATTTTATTCAAGATTCTCAACATTTTTTCAAAATCACAAGTTTTTAACCTTCTCGATTTTCATTTTCAAAATGTCAATTTGTTTTTTCAAAATCTCATTTTTTATCAAAATATGTCAATTTCTTTCAAAATAAAAAATCTCACTTTTTCAAAGTCTATATTATTTCAAACTTATAAATTTCATTCAAACCTCTCAATTTATTTCGAAACGCCAATTCTTTTTTTAAAAAGGTCAATTTCTTTCAAAATTTCGGTTCTTTTTTAAATCATGAATATTATTTTCAAAATCTCAATTTTTTCCAAATCTCATTCTTTCTTAAACAATGTTAATTTTTAATAAACTTATTAACTTTTTTTTATAAAAATTCAATTTTTTTTTAAACTTATCAATTTTCATTTTAGACACTAATTTATTTAAATTGCAATTTGACTACTAGGTATAATTTTCGATTTACGACGGACCATATTCGTCGCAATATCTAACAAAGTACGTCGAAAGATCCCGTCCCTGGCAGGTGTTGGATGCAGAATTTGACGACCGACTGGAACGTCCTAGGAAAATATTACTATACAACGGATTAGATCCGTCGTAATATTTACGACGAATTAAAGCCGTCGTTAATTTACTGTTATCGACGGTTTGTGGTCCGTCGTAAATTTTTGTCAATTATACCTGCCAAAGCGGGAGTTAGTGACGGATTGTTTTCATCGTAACGATGGATAGACTATCCGTCGTTAAACCAAGCATTTTATTATGACGGACTTGCATTTTTTTGTCGTTTCTTCGCTGTTTTGACGTAGTGAAGGGCGCAGGTCGGCTAGAGAAGGAATCATCCCAGTCCACATCATCCTAGTCCACATCTCAAAGATTCAGATACTACAAGTTCATTCGATGTAAGTAAATAAAGTAAAGGTGCATCATCACTATCTACATCTAGAATAAATAAATATGAAATTACGTTTCTCTATGCAAAGATAAAGTTTTGAGCTTTAAAGAAACTCTTGTCTCAGAAAAACGAATGTCAAAACCATCAACTAACAACCTAGAAACAGAAATTAAATTTCATCTCATATCTGGTGCATAAAAGAGTATCACGGAGGGTTATTAATCGCCCTGCGCGCGTACGGAGATGCTAAACGTCAATCCCTAACACGTCTTCAACAGTGTTATTCTCCATGTACACCTTGTAATTCCCCGTGGCTACAAGTTGGAAATCCTCGAGTCCTCGACAATCTCATGTCACCTGCTTTGTTGCGCCTAAGTCAAAAATTCATTTGTTATATAGAATATCAATGGAAAGGATCTCAGAATACACGCTTACAAACAAAGTATTTAATGACTTAGGAATTATCGCTTTTTATGAGCGCACTAACGGGCATAGTGGCCGGAATTCCCGTAGATGAAACAGGTTATATTTATCTTTTTCGACTTCCTCTTTCCTTTCCCCTTCTTGGGATTTGGAGGAGGTGTTGTGGTCTTCTATTCCTGGTCGTTCTTCTTTGCCTTTTTGTAAGTTTTGAACCGTTTCCTGTTAACTTTTCGCTTGTGGGTCTCTGCTGCAAAGGCCTTGGCTAAACTTGGCTAAATTGCATTCATTTCAACCTCTCGTACCAAATGGCCATAAAAGTCTCTGAATGTAGTGATAGAATCAGTATGGTTCAAAATCGTTTTGATTGGGCCCAAGATTCAGGTAAAGAACGATGCATCATTATTGTCTTTTGATTTTTAGTTAGTTTACACCCTACGTTCCTCAGGGCGTCTATCATCTGCCCCATCTTACAGATATGATCATTAATGAGACATTTGACTGGCATCTTGTACTCTTGGAATTCCAATTCCATCGCCCGAACATTCGCATCTAACTTCTGCGCATAGGCATTTTCCAGTACATCCCAAATCCCTTTAGCGGTCTCATGCACTTTATACGTGGGTATGAGTTCTTTGTGCATTGTGCTAATTAGGACATTACGGGCCGATCGATTTTGTTTAGGCCACTTATTGTAGCAGTTCATTGTGGCCCTATGCTGTCCTAGATTTCTATTTTCAGCCATTATGGGTTCCTCTTGAACCACATCCAGAGTGTGCAAAATATCGTCCTCGTCTAGAAGGCTTCGCATTGCTCGGAACCAGTCTTCGTAGTTATTACCGTCGAAATGTTGACTTTTGAGTTGATCGACGATTAATGCTTTTGTGGCATCTCTACATGGCATCAAGTATTACTACTTAGCTATGATCTAGGGTATTGGCACTAATCATTAACATTTCTACTAGTTATTGAAACTTTCAAGTTTATAATAAAAGTATTCAATCCATCTTATACGATATCTGAAAGCCCACGTACCTGAATGGGGGGTGCAAATCAATCAAGTTCTCTAAAATAAGATGAACTTGATGCTTTTATGACTATGAATTTGTATAACCTACACCCCACAACTAAGGGTGTATGCATCTTTTAGTGAAGGAGTCTAACTCCCACTTAGGTTATGCATAACCTTAAATAATAGAGATAATCCCAGCATAAGTTTTCTATTTTTTTTTAATAAAAGGGAGCTTAGATCTAATCACATGAAGACTAAAGCCAACATTTATATATCATTAGATTAAAGAAAACAATCATCACCATTATACAAAGAAAACAAGTGCTAAGATGAAAGGAGAATTCAATCATCACCATTGATCGTGCCCGTTCATGATGGATATGATCATCACCATTAATGTTCATCATTGATGACAGATCCTTTCATCAATTTGATCATCACGGTTGATGATAGTTCCAACCATTAGCGGACCCCATGATTAATATTGATATAATAAAAAATCTACATCCCATATAAGCAAAATCACAAGAGATAGAAGATTAAACTAAAAATACTAACTTTATTTCAAGCTTAAATTATAAGTATTTTTCATTAAACCAAAAAGTACTTGAATTAATTCGAATTGAACATTGTTAACAATTATAAGCTTCACCTCTTAGCCCCAGCTAAGAGGTTTAGCCAACCATTAACATGTTAAACTAAAACTCAAAAGAAAAACCACTAAAAGCATAGAAAAATCATAAAAAAAACC
Source organism: Liriodendron chinense (assembly GCA_003013855.2). NCBI lineage: Eukaryota > Viridiplantae > Streptophyta > Magnoliopsida > Magnoliales > Magnoliaceae > Liriodendron > Liriodendron chinense. The sequence goes on along the minus strand of ML058332.1, from coordinate 10,094 downwards.
CTAGTTGGAGGAGTTGCGAACGCTCCACGATGATCATCTCCACCTCTCATGACTTCAATGTCCTTCTATGATACCTTAAGAAGAGTGTGAAGGTATCCTTTGATAACAAAAATCACCCACCGCCTTGAAAACTTCGAGAATCCATGTAATTCTTTCGCACTTGTGTAGACGATTCCGATTGATCGAACTTATCTTTGATGGATTGGAGAACCCCTTTCCGATTGATCGAAAATCTTTCTAGTGACTTGTTCAAAAATTTATTTTTCCGATAGGACTCCGATTGATCGGATTTAATTCCGATAGGACTCCGATTGATCGAAGTTAATTCTGATGGATTAGAATTTTGTCCAATAAAAACTAATGACCATTTTCTGAACTTTCTGCATCTTACTTTTCTGGCCTGCAGCTCTGCACTTTACTTTTTCTGGACAATTCAGGACTTTTAACATGATTTCTTCAAGGTTTCTCCTCTTTATTGGCTCATTAACGCTTGGTCCTCTAATCACTCCAAATCCTCCAAATTAGCATTAAATCCATGACATCTCTCTCTTTTACCTACAAACACAAAAGCAAGCACAAGTCCTTAACTTTAACAACTTAAACTATCCAATTATGTTATGAATTAGGGTTAGAACATGTATAATTCGGGGCTCAACATAGACCCACAACATTATTTGCATAGTTCCATGTCCTTCTCATCTTTCCAATTTCTCTCTTCTTCTTTTTCACTCTACAATAATTCATTATATGAATTTGATTGGGCTCTCATTATGGGCTGAAAAACCCTCTTGTGTAAGTCTAAAAATGAGTTAGGCCCACCAGGCCAACCATCAGCTTGTGACCCAGGCCCAACATTGAAAACCATCTCTCTTTCTTCTTCTATGGTATAGGGTTTTGAAGAACAACAACTTTCTTTCATGGAGAGAGAGAGAGAGAGAGAGAGAGAGAGAGAGAGATTCGAGGTTGACCGCGATTGGGGCTACTGCTCCCGCGATTAGCAATGGATGGCGGTGGCGGCCATGGCTGCTGCTGCTATTGTAGGCGGTGGCGGTCACGGCTGCCGCTACCGCTGTTAGTGGCTGCTGCTGGTGGCCCTGATTGAGGTCTAGCTTTCAATGAAGACCAAGAGAGAGAGAGAGGGGGGCGGCCTTCCATGACTGTGGTGGCTACAGCCATGGCCGAGATTCCACTCTTCTCAAATAGAGTTTGCAAAAACCCACTTCCTCTCATTCAATCTTTCTTTTGGTCTTTTTCACATCTCAAAATTATATGGCCTTTATAAATTTCATTTAATATTCTCATTTTTAATCTCCATACCTCAGAGAAAAAAATTGAAATATACACAATTAATAAAATGAATAATTAAGGCGATGAGTATATGATGATTAAATATATTAGAATGAAAGAAATAAAATTTTAGATTTAATTAGCAACATGCACTTACTTCAATGCGATGTTTTCCTCAATAAATCGGAGATCCACCGATTAAATGCTCTGATACCACTGAAAGGAAATGCGGAAGTGTGGACCTTCAGGATCTGACGGTCTACACAATGAGAACCTTCGCAAAGCCGAGGATGTATGGTGCGGTCTAGTGATCTGCCTAGCTGCTACAGGAGCAAATGGGTCTGATCATCCCTCTAATGCTACGGTGAGGATGGTCCCCGAATCACAATCTATGACTTAGATCGAAAGGGACATACCAGATGGACATTCAAATTACTTCCCTCTATTTTCTCTTCGTAGCTCTTATTATTTGGTGATTACGGGAGAGAGTCTTCCTCTATTTATAGGATGGATGAAAGGGATAAGAGATGAGATGAGATAATCTTTCTCCGAAGTTGAAAACTCTTTTTGAGTTTCAAATTCTCGTAAGAGAGAAGATACGGGAATAACCTATGGGCCCCGCCCACAAGTGGTTGCCCACAAGTGGGCCCCACAGGCGCATAATAAACATGGGCTAGGTCAACCTGGAGTTCTCTTGTAATGCCCCGAATTTACCGTAATTATTTTAAAATTTCTGAAATTTATATATATATATATATATATATATATATATATATATATATATATATATATATATATATATATATATATATATATATTTATATTAAATACCGGCCATTGATATTAAAATTCAAATAACGGGACATCCGTAGGAGATCATATGGAGTACCCTTTATTAAATTTGCTTAGAATGACCTCATTAACAATGTAGAAGAGTTAGATTTCGCTAAACTCGAATATTTGCAAAAATTACAAAAATGCCATCAGTTAAACTCAAGTTAAGATGCCATTTTTAAGTATTATAGTTTCTGATGATCACTTTCACTCAAAATCCTGGATTTGAACTTTTGGGCACATATTAACCATACACATCAAATTTCAGCCCTTAAATCATAGTAGAAGTGGTCCAATTGGCAAATCAGCCCTTAACCCTTGATTTTCATGTCCATCGAGTGAGGAAAGTAGATGGTTAGTCGTAGTCGAGTATTTCTCTTCATATGAGTGACTTGGATCGTCTTTATCATGGACCAATAGTGTGATTTGATTGCCCCACATTGATAAGCCTCTTTCTTATGTGCGAAGTTATTCCGTTCTAGAAATTAACGAGTTACCAACTCTTCTCAAATTTGAACCTTTCAATTTACCCACTTCTCACCATCAATTGCTTCTCAAATTTGGACCACCCATTATACTCATATGACTACGAATTTACACAAAATTTGGACCCCAATCTACAATCTTACACCGTTGAACCACAAAGCCAGCCCCTTCCTTTTCCGCCAAAAGTTGGAATTTCAGATCTAGGCATTCCTCACCATCAATCAACCACTAAACTTTGTACAATTGTTTGCCTATCATGACTACATATTTTTCTAAAATTTGGGCCCTAGTCATCAAGCGTAGACCGTTAATTGAGATATAGCCGATTTTAGCACACGTTAGGCCATTTTTAAGGATCGGCCAATCTAGAATGTGGATCATTAAGAAATTTACGTATTCTGACTCTACTCTTCGAGCTTGATAAGATGAACGGATTGGAATTGATCAAAGATCATCCGAATATTAAGATTTGAGAAACCCACCTCGAGAGGTTGTTACACAAGACCCCGCGTGCACATCCCTCTCCATATTTCTACTACGCACCTCCAAACCCTAATTCCAACCCTACCTCTATATATAGGGCCTCTCTTAGCCAAAGGTGACCCCTACCCACGAATTTGAGAGAGAGAGAGAGAGAGAGAGAGAGAGAGAGAGAGAGAGAGAGAGAGAGAGAGGTAAGAGAGAGGAGTACCATCTTACTATTATTTCATCATCTTATATCTCTAATAAGTCGAAGATCACAAGGTGAGAACTCCTTTAAGATTGGATTAATAATTTCATATTTTGTAGGTTGATAATTCTTATGTGTTTTTTTTTTGTTTACATGTGTTTATTTATTCTCTCATGATGATGAGGATATTCATTGGACTTAGAGAACTAGTAAGGAATAGAATTATATTCGTTGCACATATGAGATTTGTGTAACCATCTTTAAAGGGACCACCTTTCTTTCTATACTGTATAAAGAATAGTTGTGATTGTCTAATGGAGATTCTTATATTGCTATATATATATTCCTTTTATATATATGGATGGACCCTGATCTGTGGTGATGAATATCGGAACACTCGGTTAAGAGGTTGCCCTAACCGGAGACGATGCTTTTAGCTTGTCCGGTTAATTGGCCACCCTGATCTATGGTGGTGGTATCAAGATCGCCCGATTAAGTGGTTGTTAAATCCATTTATTACTACTATTATTATTATAATTACTATTAGTATTATTATTCATAAAGTTGTTAAGGATCTCCATAAGACAATAGTTGAGTATGGTCGTTATGAAGCTTAGTAGTACAGGCCGTCATCCTGGGATGTGATGCGACGGTTATGACTATTTTGATGAGTGATGAACCATAAGGAAGGATGTGGTGGTAGCAAAGGTTGGTTAGACGATAAGTGGCTTGGTGTAAATTGGTAATAATAATAAAGAACGGCTAATTCATGCATGCACGTGGCTCCATGTGGGTTTATGGAATTGAGAATAGGCTAGAGCGTCCTACTTCTCCCATACACTGTCACGTGTAGATTTGGGCTATGAGCGTCTTGTTTCTCACGTGGTCGGGCAAAATTATGGGCTTGCGTGTCCCAAAACCCCTGGCGGCATGTCTAAGGATTCCTACGCTGGGTCATGCATTATCATATATTGCATTAAGAAAGAGTAATGGATGTTTTGTTATGATTTTTATGCGATTATTATTTCTAACCTTAAAGTAGTTCTTCACTATGCCGCCTTTGACGGTGTTTTGTGGAAATAATTTAGAACATGTAGGTAACGATCCTCAGGAGCCCGAGCCTCAAGGAGACGATTATGATGGCTCGTGGGAGCAGATGGTGGAAGACGAGACCGCATAATCATTCATAGTTCTAGCATTTATTTAGTATTTGAAATTGTAATAAGTCCCAATGGGAGGACGTAGTTATGAACATGGTGTTTGATTGAATGATGATTACATGGTTTGATGATTTAATTTAGTTAATGAAATAATATATAAGTTTGGTTTCACCGTCTTGCTTATGATTTTTCAAATAGTATGAAATGTGCATGTTTGTGTGAAAATTATGTAAGGGGTATAACCCTCACACATTCCAAATAACCTTGGGAATTCGGCCGTCGTGATGTACACGGGAGCCGAAATCTTGGGGTGTTATAAGTTGGTATCAGAGCAAAATGGGACCTTTGGGTGAGAAGCCTAAATCCATATCATAATTAACTCATTTTAGGGCTTAGGTCCCCAATGACTAGAGGCAAATCATTCAGATTCAATCCTATTAATAGTATGTAATGTTATGAACTTAGAAACCCACACTTAGGTTCATTGAAATTTACTAGGGTAGTCGTGGAACTTAGAAATCTCAACATTTTAGGATTTTTTTGGAAAGAAATTTTCATTTTTTTAATATTTGGGGCTCTCATCTATTCCCCATATTTGAATCCTTGATTCATTGAATCTTGTGAATTTTCTCCATAAATAATTAGGAGTAATTATTTTATTTCTAATTATTTCAATTAGGGCAGATTTTTAGACTCATCTGTAATTCCGACATTAGAAAACGTATTTTTAGATCTTAGAAAATTTTGTAAATTTTTCTAGAGATTTCTAACTCAGTCCCCAGTATCCGTATAAATTTCAAATCAATCCGATGTGTAATTAAATCAGAAAAACTCTGGCAATAGCACATATGTTGTGTAAAAGTCTGCTAATCTGTTACATTTTTTAGACTTGTGGGGGTCAGAACTATACTTTATCATGAGATTTTTATTCTTAGAAAAATTTGAGGTATTCCCCACCTAATCATCTATCTACCCTCCAAATTTCAGAGGAAAAAGACTTCCGGTTTGAGAGAAAAAAATCCGAGAGCGCGATCAGGTCCTGGGTATCAGATTCCCAAACTACGAGCTAGGTGAACCTTTAACTCTAACTTTCTGATTTGAGTTCATTAGTTTTCACCTTAGAAGTGACCTCTGACCTATAGAACACTTATTTTCAGCTTGATGGCCTCTAAAAGAAAATCTTCAAGAAACGTTTCCGCGGCCTCACCCCAGCCTGAGTCACCACCCATGGCTAACACTGCGAGTCCTAATACAAATCCACCATTGACTTCAGTGGGAGGAAACTCTAATGCTCTACAACCTTGGGAAGCTATGTTAGGTGCACTCGATCGTCTCACCGGTATCATTCAGCAACAACAGGCCCAACAACATGAGCAACAAACCCGACACCAGGCCACCCTTGAGCAACCGATAACGATCGTGACCCTTGGCCAAACTCCGATTCCAACCTTTACTCAAACCGCACCTCCGCCTCCAGTGGGAACTCAAACAACTACACCAACACCCCAAAATCAACCTGAAACATTTCAAGTACCCCTAGCACCTAGACAGGCTCCTTCGCCAAATCAACCTCGGTTCATGCTTCCTGAAGAAACCATCCTGATTGAGAAATTCCTGAAGCTACATCCTGAGAAGTTCCATGGAAACCCTGACCCTACCAAGGCGGATTATTGGCTCAAGCAAATGGCTAAGGCACTGGACACCCTGGCTTGCCCCATGCAACACTGAGTGACCCTAGCTACATACCTATTAGAGGGGGCGGCCTATGTTTGATGGCAGACAGCAAAAAGAAGAGTCCCAGAAGGATTCCAGTGGACGTGGGACACTTTCCATGCCAAGTTCTGTGACAAGTTTTTCCCTGAAGTATATAGGAAAGAGAAGATGTCTGAATTCCTGAAACTAGAGCAAGGTAACCTCACCGTAGCCCAATATGAAGACAAATTTGCTGAGTTATCAAGTTACCTACCATCAGCAGTAGAAGACCTGGACTATAAGATCCACAAGTTCTAGGAAGGCTTGAGGCCTAGTATTCGGTCAAAGATTAGCATATTGAAGCTGCGTACTTATAAAGAGATCATAGATCGAGCAATGATCGCTGAGAAAGACACTGAACGCTATATCCACCAACGAAATCAAACAAGACAAGTAGGCCAGAAAAGCAGAGCAGTACCAAACCCACCTTCCATTCCTGACAAGAGGCCAAGACTTACACCAACCAATCAACAACAAAACCGGGACCCCTTCAACTGTCACTACTGCGAAAAGCTAGGACACAAGGCCATCAATTGTTTCAAAAAGGCTGCAGATGAGAAGAATGCCTCCCAGCCTAAGGGGAGTCAACCACAACAGCAGAATCAAGCACCCAGACCACCTGCAGCAGCCCGTCCTCAATGCAGAAGAGAGAAGCAACCAAATCCAACCAAAAGCAACAAGGACGTCTCTACGCTATGGCTCCACCAGATAATGTGGAAGAAGACCCCCGCGCCATCGAAGGTACTATCTTTATCGGCGATGATCCAGTAGTTGTCTTATTTGATAGCGGTGCCTCCATTTCTTTTATTGCTGCATCAGTTGTAGCTCGATTAAACTTAAAGGTAGAACGCTTAGGTGAATCTGTGGTCATAGCAACACTTATCGGTAGAATTCTAGAACTAAGAAAGGAATGTCGAAGGTGTCCTTTAACCATTGGCAGAGTCAAATTCGAAGCAAATCTAGTTGTATTGAACATGAAGAACTTTGACGTGATCTTAGGAATGGACTGGCTCTCTAAGCACCGGGTGAACTTGGATTGCCATGCCAAGACCATATCATTGTCTCTCCTGAGCCACGACCCGGTAGTGTTCCAAGGTAAGAAGAGGAAGGAAGTAATCGAACGGTTGATATGCGTCGAAGAATCGGTTGAGCTATCTGTCAACCAAATCCCCATAGTAGCTGAATTCCCTGAAGTATTCCAAGATATTCCTGGTCTACCCCCGAAGCGTGAAGTAGATTTCGCCATTGATCTCGTGCTCGGTACAGCACCTATAGCATTGGCAGTGTACCGTATGGCTCCTGTAGAATTGCAAGAATTGAAGAAATAGTTAGAAGAACTCCTAGAGCAAGGATTTATTCGCCCTAGCGTATCTCCCTGGGCCGCGCCCGTCCTCTTTGTACGGAAAAGGATGGTTGGCTTCGCCTGTGTATTGATTATAGAAAGTTGAACCAAGCCACTATTAAGAACAAGTATCCTCTTCCGCACATAGATGATCTTTTCGACCAGTTAAGAGGAGCCCAGTTCTTTTTGAAGATTGATTTAAGGTCCGGGTACCATTAGCTAAGAGTGTGAGATGCAGATATTTCCAAAACGGCATTCAGAACGAGGTATGGACATTATGAGTTTGTTGTCATGCCCTTCAGACTGACAAATGCCCCAGCAATATTCATGGACCTAATGAACCGTGTATTCAAGCCCTACCTAGATAAATTCGTTATTGTTTTCATCGATTATATCCTCATATACTCGAAGAGTAAGGAAGAGCACGCCGAGCATCTAAGAATAGCTCTGCAGACACTGAAGGACAACCAATTGTATGCTAAGTTAAAGAAATGTGATTTTTGGGAAGAAAAAGTGAAGTTCCTTGGTCATGTAGTCACTCGTGATGGGATAACAGTCTACTAGTCCAAAGTTGAGGCGGTCCGCCAATGGATCCAACCCACCTCAGTCACCGAAGTGCGAAGTTTTCTAGGGCTTGCAGGATACTATCGTCGTTTCATTAAAGAATTCTCAAAGATCGCTCGCCCCTTGACCGAGTTAACTAGGAAGAATACTCGCTTTGTCTGGAGCACGAAGGCAAAAGAAGCTTTCCAAAGGCTGAAAGAATTGTTAACAACAGCCCCAGTTCTAGTATTGCTCGAAGAAGGAGTAGAATTTGTGGTCCATACCGATGCCTCACGAGCAGGCCTGGGTTGTGTATTGATGTAAGCAGATAAGGTAATAGCTTACGCCTCTTGCCAATTGAGACCACACGAGCAGAACTATCCCACACATGACCTAGAATTAGCAGCTGTGATCTTTGCCTTGAAGATTTGGAGACATTATTTGTATGGGGAACAATTCAAGTTAAACACCGACCACAAGAGCCTGAAGTACTTGTTTCAACAGAAAGATCTGAATATGCGTCAACGAAGGTGGATGGAGACACTCAAGGATTTTCAGATAGAGTTGTGCTATAAGCCTGGAAAAGCTAATGCAGTGGCTGATACCCTTAGTAGGAAGAAGGTACATGAGACAACAATGTCTTGCATCCTCAAGAAGTGGGAAATGCTAAATTTTATAAAAGATTTTGATGTAAAATTAAACATTGGGAGCCAAGTAGTGAAAGAGAATAATATTGTAGTAGAACCGACATTGATGCGTAAAATCATTGATGCTCATAACCAAGATGACGAATTGCAGGAAATAATGACAAAATTTATGGCTGATGAAAGAAACGTAGATTGGCGAATTGGATCAGATGGGGGCATACGTTTTCGCGATCGTCTATATGTGCCAAATAAACTAAGTTTGAAGAAGGAAGTAATGGACGAAGCACATCGCTTGAAGTTAACGATTCACCCGGGGAGCACGAAGATGTATCAGGACATGAAGAGGCAGTACTGGTGGAACAACATGAAGCGAGAGATCGCAGAATACGTATCTAAGTGCCTCACGTGTGAACAGGTAAAAGCCGAGCACAAAAAGCTAGGAGGATTGTTGAAACAACCGGAGATCCCTACGTGGAAGTGGGAGCACATTACTATGGACTTATCACGGGTTTACCCAAGTCGAGAAAGAATCATGACGCCATTTGGGTGATAGTAGATCGCCTCACCAAATCAACTCACTTTGTCGCGACCCGAGTGTCGGCGAAGGTATCAGAATTGGCGGAGTTGTATGTGAAAGAAGAACATGCAAATGTACCCCATGGCCATAGCTAATATAGTCTATCTCTAAGTGATATGCAGTAGTAATACCAGTTTCTACGTTGTTCGATACCCTTGCAGCGAGTTCATATTGTCGAATGGTGGGTGTCTGCCTACCAGTCTGCCTTACACACTTGGTCTAAGACCTTCTATACAATGCTCGTACACACAACCTCAAATTCCCTTCAACCCTTCTAATGGATGGAGACCGTCTCAAACGAATATTGTTATCGAAAGTCCGTTCATATCCATACCGTGGTAAACTTCGTGACATACCAGCGGGAACAGCGTGCGGAGTTACAACCCGGCTTCATCCTCTAGCTTCGAACTAACCCGGCCTTTAACAAGTTTAATGGAGTTTTTACTAACTGTAGTAAGCCTTCGCGGATTTCATCGAGTTTCGTCCGTTTTCTCAATACGTCTATTGGCTGCTGCCTTAGACCTCAAGGTTCTTCCCCTAGTACATAAAAATTTCTATAGCGGATACTTTCCTTACGACTCCAAGCCTGTCTTCCCTTTCAATCGAGACGCAAAGTAGCCCGGTAAGGTCTAAGAGGTTGCTCAACCACTTCATCGGATAGCGGACCGGAACGGGGGCGTCGATCGTTTGCAGGTATTGCAAAAAGTACATAGCTACAACTCCTTCATGTTGTCTCTGCTGCGAGTGCACTAGCTTACCCTTTTCTAGCTTCATGCATCACTGCCCAGTATGTAGC